>CM061921.1:308793104-308816892 GCA_031002005.1 Vandiemenella viatica | reverse complement strand
ACATCAACTCTCTGAGTGAAGCCGGGTACCTCAGCTAGTAATAAATAAAGAACATTAGTGATAGGCAAGACCAGGCCAACCAACAAAATCGGCTGTTGTAGAACACATTTTGCAAGGTATTGTGGAAGAAAAGAAAGGTATTGGAAAAACCAGAAGGTTATTTTCCGTTGATAGTTCAGGAAGTGGTATCTCGTAATTTAGACTATAACACAATGATAACTTGTGTGTTTTTTTTATTTTTAATGTCTCTTAACAGCGATGTCTTTATAGACGGGAAATGATGGGGGGCAAGGAATGGGAAGGAATTCAGCCACGGCCTTTTGAAGGAAGCATCCAGGCGTTTTCATGGAGTGACTTGGGAAACCATGGAAAACCCAAATCTGGATACCCGGGCGGGCCAGAACGCTAACCGTTACACCACCAACCTCGGTGGTGACATTTATATCAGTTCAAATCTAATATCTTATTTAGTAGCAAGACAGAAGCAATTATGAATAAGCATGAAAACGCCAATGTCTCAGATGGTGGGTGTAAAAATGGAGGTAGTTAGAGATATCGTTAATTTGTTGTGATCTAAAAATACTGAAGCGCATAAATGGGCGGTCAATATACCGGGTGTTCCGGTTGCAGCTGTCATAGTGGGAGACATGAGTCACACAGTCGCTTATTGTTATCCTGCGATAATTCGGGTGTGGCGCAGCTGTGCTCATTCAATTACGAACCCGCATCATGCAGCTGCGTGGGGAGCGATAATTGGAGTGTGGCGCAGCTGTGCTCATTCAATTACGGACCCGCATCATGCAGCTGCGTGGGGAGCGATAATTGGAGTGTGGCGCAGCTGTGCACATTCAATTACGGACCCGCATCCTGCAGCTGCGTGGGGAGCGATAATTGGAGTGTGGCGCAGCTGTGCACATTCAATTACTGACCCGCATCCTGCAGCTGCGTGGGGAGCGATAATTGGAGTGTGGCGCAGCTGTGCACATTCAATTACGGACCCGCATCCTGCAGCTGCGTGGGGAGCGATAATTGATGGCTTCCGGAGGGGAGCGATAATTGATGGCTTCCGGGGTGTGGCGCAGCTGTGCACATTCAATTACGAACCCGCATCATGCAGCTGCGAGGGGAGCGATAATTCGAGTGTGGTGCAGCTGTGCGCATTCAATTAGGGCTCCCCTTACTTAATTCAATTAGTTACCGGCACGTGCGCGGCGGGCTGTCCGCTGATCCCCCTCCATAAGAAATACACGGGGGAAAAAAAACTGTCCGCTGACCCCCCTCCATAAGAAATACACGGGGGAAAAAAACTGTCCGCTGACCCCCCTCCATAAGAAATACACGGGGAAAAAAAACTGTCCGCTGATCCCCCTCCATAAGAAATACACGGGGGAAAAAAACTGTCCGCTGATCCCCCTCCATAAGAAATACACGGGGAAAAAAAAACTGTCCGCTGATCCCCCTCCATAAGAAATACATGGGGAACACTAGCGCCACCACACCCTAGCGGCGGTTAGTGGAACTATTTGCCTCCCCCTTTTAACACTACTCTTCTTAATTCAACCTACTTCGTACGAATATAAACAATATTTCTAAATAGCTATCGCATTAAACTTTACTACAATTAATCAATATTACGGGAAATATGGTTAAGGCTCCACTTGTTTGTATCTTATCAGACTACTGATCATCCCTTATGGTTACACAGACTCACAATTGTTCGATTTTAGACACGGGGTAACCGAACAATAATCGGACTGGTTGTCAAACTTGTGACTCTTACTGCAAACGTGTAAAATCTCGTCGAGGCTCATAACTTTCAGATCGTAATCTACCCTTCCATACAATTAATGGCTACGCTCTGTTTCAAGCTAAAACTAAGTATTAGAGTGACTCGTTTGTTTCAATAAATATTTGTATTTACAGTATGACAAGTTTCCAGTGTCACGCTCATGCTAAATATAAGTACAGTAGTCTGCTGATTCAATTACAGGCTATTGAAACCACTTGCGCCCGACAAGAATTAAATCTCCCGGAGCGTTAGTAATGTCCTCTCACTGAACCTTGAATAGGCCATAGCTGAATTTTCCCTCCACCCTCTCCTGGCTGAAATGACCCCGACATTGGCAAGCCATAAAGTGCGACACTCGCACAGACACACATGTTCATCGGGAACACATGGCTTTCTACTGAAGAGTTCACTTTGTGACTTCAACAGCAGTGTTATTTACCGGTTGAGACAGTAGAGATGGCATTCAGAGCTGAAGCTTTATCTCCATGCGTCGCGAGCGTGGTGGATGAGTGGTAACGATCTGGCCTCGCATTTGGAAGAGCGCGGGTTCTAGTCTCCGTCCGGCCAACTAGATTTCCGTTTTTAGTGGTTTTCCGAAATCTCTCCGTGGGATGGTTCGTTTAAAAAGGCCAGTTCCTTGTCCCTCCCCCTCGTCCTTCCGACGTCGACGAGGCGTAAAGTAATAAGCAAAATAATAATAATAAAGAATTATCTTGTAACTGAACAGTAGTTCATTGTTCTTCCTTAACACAAAAAGGTGTATTGTTGATTACCTTCAGAAGGAGCAAACTAATGAAATTTTGGGGTAGACCTTAACAGTGCTGTCCAATGAATCGTTTGTCTCGTTACGAAGTTACAAGCGAAATACTAATTTCTCTATAAGAGTAATTTTTCTTTCCCTTTGTCACAGAATACTCGAGGTTTCAAATTCAACATTCTGATATTGAGGTAATCTGAGTAAAGCAGCACGTTCGTTACTACAAACGCTTCTAGGCTCTATTCACAGATCGTATATCGAAGAATGCACTAGGTGCTGCAACGAAAATACATGTTTAGTAGCCTGAAGACAATCTTGTATAGAAAAGCGGGATTAATCTCAACACTCTCGATTTTCTGTTAATGCGTACTGTTAGACTGCAGACTAATCCGTCTTGTTTCTGTGTTAAGCCGCTCCATGGTTCATAATGCGGTGATTCATGGAGTTCGAATATCTGAAAGCGTGCTTCAGTCTGGCGGACGATGCTTCGCGGCTTTCTCGCCGTTCTTTGTCCTACGGAGTCATCGATTTTGTGCATTACTGTCCTGGTTGCAAACTTTTCACGACCCATATTGGCAAGCGCGCGTGCAGCAAATGAACACACTATTGGCGTATCATATATACACTCAGCGGTGTATGAACATGGTCTTAACTATGTGACGTCGAACTCGCCCGCCAAGTGTTGAACACACCGCGTGCAAGTGTTCAAAAATACTTCTTAGCATAGAATTTAGGATTACATGGCTGGTATTTAATTTGTCGCATTTTGTTGCAACTTGACAAAAATAAATCTCTGGGACTCTTTATTGCCGACATAAATTGGTCTGGGTCTTTGTCTATACGGCTGGATTGTAAATTAGTGATGCTAATATGTCACACAAATTAAACTGAGTGTACTAATGAGCCAGCCATCAACGAGTGCTAAAGCTTCAAAAACAGATAGCGCCTTATGTATCCTACCAGTATGAAATTCCTCCGGGCCCTTTAGCTTATCCGAACAGTGGCGATATATTTGGTTCTCTTTGATCTACGTCTCGCTAAACAGTAGACCGTAGTGGGTAGCTGGCGAAGTCTTGGCTTAAAATTTGGGAAGACGCGTATTCGATTAACCGTCACATCAAATTTGTTATCTATGGTTTACTGAAATCGAAATCACTCCAAGTGAATGTTGGGATGTTTTCTATTCCGGCTGTAGGAGCGGCTAAGTCTTTATTATTTTGTTTTGTTTTGAGAAAAGCAATAAATCTATTGCACAGCCCTAATAAGTAACTTTACGTACATTCCATTGTTCTGAGATTAGCATCACCATTAACCCTCACTGTTAGGTATATCGGCGGCATCCCCTTCGGGCCAAGACAACCTTGCTCGGAGAAAGCCGAGGACAGAAGTTCACGATAAACTGGACTGGTTGGTAACATTTATAATTACTAGACCTTGCAAGAAAGTTGTCGGCCTTAACTCCTCAATCCTACTGTACTTTTTTCCTCTCTCGGCAAATTGTTTCAACATAACGGTCACCTCACACTCGCTCTCTATTCACTTCCTTGGCCGCGTTTCGCTAAGCACCCTACTTTATCAAGACATCGCTTTGCTTTTCTATGGTTTGTTGAGGGGCACGTTGGTGCTAAAAGGGCAGGTCACTAAATAAAGCCTTTTATTCGGCACTGGAATTTGTCTCTGTGGATGAATCAGTCGAAGGTTCGTAACGATCTCGTGCTGTTGATTGATTCAAAATGACAAACTTTAACGTCCAGGGTAATTGTCTGCTAATGTTTCAAGTAAACCTTGAATTCAAAATTTTCCCAGTACTTGAATGTGGATCAGACTTTTGACAACTGGTATAATTATCTTAAACACAAATAAAACATGATGGTAGGATATCCTTAAAACTTCAACATATTATATGGTATACCTGTAGTTTACAAGATTTAGCCGGCATAGTGATAAAAGGAGTAATAAGTAATGTGTGTGTAATATTACTAATCACGATGCTAGAGGTAATTATCCATCGACTGCGTGGCGATCATTCTTCCTACATTTCAGACTTCGTTTTCTTTCTTAAAATTATCCTTGAATAACGGAAGTTACTTCGTGTGGCATTGTCCATTAAAGATCTGTGCCGTTTAAGCGTTTAACCGTTACTTGGCAGCGCAGGTGAAAGGCTAGCTACTCGTCTAGATACACAAGGTATCTGTGATGTAACCAAGATAAATTAAAAAGTTGCTTTTTGTGAAACCCCTACTTTTTGTTAGGACCTAAATCCTACGATACGTGGCACGTATCACCAGCAAGTTATTACAGATTAGTTTTGCTGCCATGTCCGAAATTTCAAACTACAAACTTTTTCCAAAATATGGTGACTCTTCCCGAGACATTTCCTAAATTTTTCATTGTGACATATTATATTCGGCATCCCATATACGGTCCAGTTTCTGACAGGCTTTCTGACAGGGAGATTCTATGGTGCAATCATCCGTAGCAATTTGTGACTTGAACACATTGAGATGGCCATTCACAAAAGCATACGTCAAAACCGAAATAGCTGTAAACTTAGAATTAACTTCTCTTCATTGCACTCTGTTAATATTACCATTTTCATTGACCGTATTCCTAATTTGGCCGCCGTATGATTTTCACAAAATTTAACTGGATGATATCTATATTAAAAATTGAAAATTACTAAATTACATGGAGTTTTAGTACAAAATTTCATACAAAACATTCAATACCGTTGGTTTTTTTTTCTGTTCCGATGTTGTGATGTGAAAATATGCGTAAGACCTGGACTACAGAATACGATGCAAATTATAAGGGTTCGGATCTTTTATGACCAAAAAAATAGAGAAATATGCAAGCAAATGTCATTAAAAACGAGTAAATACGACTAAAAAATAATAAAATACGACCAAACATTTAAATTTACTATAAGTTTACATCAAAACATACTCAATTATAATACCATTTATTTTATGTAGTTGTGTCGCTTTCATATAGACGGCATAATTTCCTTCCCTGCACTTAATGCGCCATTGGGGAAATTAATTTTAAATCGTTTTCTGGTAGTCACTTTAATTTCACACAATTTACGGAAAAGAACTCCTTCGTCTGTACTAAAATACTCCTCTTCCATTTGCTTTACATAACTTCGTACTTTATTTTCGGTATGGCGGTAATGACTGATCCACTGCAGATTTAACGATGACTGAATATTATTTTTATAAGTATTGACACAGGAA
Source organism: Vandiemenella viatica (assembly GCA_031002005.1). Taxonomy (NCBI): domain Eukaryota; kingdom Metazoa; phylum Arthropoda; class Insecta; order Orthoptera; family Morabidae; genus Vandiemenella; species Vandiemenella viatica. The sequence continues at coordinate 308,811,110 of CM061921.1, read as the reverse complement.
TGCTGCTGCATTGTCGAGATTAAAAGGCGGGCGGAACATTACGTTTAGAGAGTGACAATAAAAATAACTTTAATTCTTGACTGGTGAATTCTGACAAATCAGTGACAATTAGTTTATTTTTTCCTGCAATATATAATAGAACTAGCTGACCCGGTCACGCGTTGCTGTGACTTACTAATTATAGTACGTTGAATTAATGTTATACTAAACTTCCTCAAGTAGTCAAATTAATATTCACTAATAAAGACAAAAACATTGTAGTCGATTTGGAAATTCAAATGTAATTGGTAAAGAGTTACGGAGAGTTGAAATTAAGGACAAACGATCATAAAAAACTTTAATTTACATTTCATTACAAATTACTTAATTGAAATTATATAAAAATTGATATTTATAAAATAAATAAATAAATTATTTTTTATTTATTTATATAGACTGAAATTTCAGTTGTATCTTCAGTCATACTGTTTTTATATTTTCCCCACAAACTCGAAGATTGTGTTGGATAACATGTTGTCAAAATAATTGCAAACAGTTTGACGAATACTATTCGGCGTGGCTGTCAACGCTGCATCAGCAAGTGTCAGGTCCCAATAATTGTCGTCTACCAGCAGCTGCAACTCGCGACATGCATCTTGACATGTATTGAACACTCGACCATTAACTGTTCGTAAACATTCCAAAGAAGCTGGTCCGGGAACATTCACCAATAACAAACGCTGAAAGAAACATTCTCGTTGTTTTGGATGCACTGTGTAAAGTCTTTGCTTTGAACATGCCTGCGATCGAAGGATGTGGTTCTCCTTGTTTACGGGGCTACCATTTTTTACCTAATTTGTTCCATGAAAAATAGCTTGGAACATCGGTATATAATAATGTTTTTGCGAATTGGCGGAACACATCAGATTTTTGACACAATGTGAAAAATTCAGTTTGTGGTTTGTCGTTTTTGGTGGCTCAAGTATTCTTTGGAAAATATTTTCTTTGGTGAAATATACACGTTGGCCGTTTTCAAGATGTATTGCAAGATGGTGGATGGAAGGGTCTCTTTCATGAATGCGAAAACTAAAAATATGCCAGATAGCTTCGTTGCTGCCGATGTATCTACCTCTTTGGTATCGTGTTATTTCGCCATTTTTATTTACATTTTGAACTACAAATACGGCCAAATCACTGTCTTTATTAACATATTTGCAAACGTACTTAATGGATTTTACAGAACTGCAAAATTCGACATTAACCCTGCACTGGTCGCGTGGATTACATATGTAGTCCACTCAAAGCCATTTCTAATGGGACTTTTCAGAGCGCGACTACTGCAGGGTTAATATGAGCCTTATACGTTTTTGAAAGCAATGGTGAGTATGGTACCACCCACTGATTGTAAATTTCAACTTGGTTTCTGGAATTTGACATTCGCATTGTAAATGTTTGGCCACCATTCTCGGCGTTTCTGCGGCGATACAACGGATAACCATCGATATCCGTAATAGTATCATTCGTATATTCCTTTGGAAAACGCTTCTTACATTTTCCACCTTCCATGCATGGCGATGTAATGTTAAAAGCACCGCACGGTCCGTGGATCGAGTGACTGGTAACATCAAACAATTCTTGATCAATTAATGGGTCCGGAATTTCGGCTGAAATTATTTGATCAATTTCTTCTGGACGGATTTTAACTTCAAGCCAAATCAAAATGTGAGAATGAGGCAAACCTCGATTTTGCCACTCAATCAATACAGATAGCAACGTGTGTTACCGAAAACTGAATGTTTTACGATTAAATCAATCAATGATTTTACTTTTTGTTTGAACACACGTGCCGTGACATCATGACGATGCATTGATTGATGGCCTGGTAATAGCAAAGTTTGTATTTCCTCCCAATTCGGATTACATGTAAATGTAATAAACAAATCTGGACGACCATAATGACGTACGTAAGTCATCGCATCTTGTACATATTCCTGCATGTTCCGTGAACTGCCGATGTAGCTTGAAGGTAAAATAAATGCATTACCGATAACATTGGCGTTTAAATTTTCACAAATATTCCCGATAACAGTATCTCGTAAGAGGATGTATTCCTCCGATCGTAATTTAGCCTGGTTGTATCGAAATAAATCGCAATTGCTTGTTTTCAACCTTGGCGTACATATCCACGACGTATTGAAGGCACAGTTGACGATATCGAATTACGTACGTCTAATCATCAATCGGGGGGCGTAGTACTTCATTGAAGTAACTTTTTTATTTGTTTTATTACCTGAAAAAATAATAAATTAAATAGTAAAAAAAAGAATAAGAAATCAATATAGTGGGCCCGCTATAATCTGGTCCCTGGTCGGAATACCGCGGGTCTACTGTGCTAATAAAATAACGAATTAAATCGTTGAATATTAAATTTACCAGCAACTGGATCACGCTGTTTGATGTTGATGTGATATTCATTCTGCCCTTGCCAGAATATCAGTGGATACTGGAGTGCGTCATACGAACGGTGTAGATCCGAAATTATACTAACAGTTCTATCTTGACGTGTGACTTTAATCAACTGAGTCACCAACCATAAAAACTGCAACTTCATCTACGGTTGGCGCGTTGAATCTGCCAGCGTGTTCTCCTGATGGTAATTTGTCAGCTTTGATGACAATTTGATAGTTGTCATTTTTTAATTGTGGCGACACAATTGAATAAGTTGATTATTATTTTCCAAACAATTTTCCAACAATACCACAATTGCTATCTCTTCTGCTTGTTCGATGAAATTATACTGGCACCTAGTTTTCAAGCGTTCCTCACAATTTCCAATAGATTTGGAGAAACTTCGGGTCATCGTTTCGCATCGGTATCAACGACCCAATCTTATAGTACACCTGGCCTTTTATTTTGAATTTAGTTTCAAAATGACGTCCATCAGATGTACGATCGCAAATTTTTGTTGCCCCAAAAGACGTCATCTGGAAGCAAGAATTGAATTTGCGTGTCTTGGGTAGATACAATTTCGAATCGTTTGATTCGCCAGCAAGAAGGATTGTAAATGTTCTGGCGGATTGGGTAGTAGTAATAATACATCTTTTCCTGATGCACAACACATGCCGGATGCTTCATTGCGGAATTTCAACGCCTGATAATACTGGCATATTTTGCTCATTGCACCGATTGCAGTTTTAGAATGTGCACAGTAATCAATGGCTGGTGCATATTGGAACGAAAGACGAACAAATGATACACGTGTTAAAACACGGCTGATTTACTGTCTCTCTCGTTCTCTTTCTCTAAATGTAGCTATGTTCTGTTCTCGTGCCGCTCTTGTTCTCGATATATTCTGTCACAGACGTTCATCACGCTGATCTTGAGATTCTTGCATACGACGCTCAGCTGTCCTGATTCTTTGAACTTCCTTACTTGCCGCGATTTGTGTTGCTGATTGATGAGCTCTCTCGTCGTGCGTCTTGCCTCTCTGCTACACGCATTGTCTAGGTTAGATTCTTTGGCGACATTTCAATGAAAAATATTTGAATTACAACAAAAAGTGCCTTTCTGAAAGCCTTAAAATAAGACACAATAATACAGTGGGTCCATTGAAAAATACAGTAAAATGGAAGTTAAGAACTAATGAGGAAATATAAAATAACATTGAAAAAAATAACAGAAAAAGAAGAATGATATTTTTTTCATACATTTATAGCATGGATGACACCAGGCTTTCAAGAGGTTTAGAAAGATTTGAAACGAAATAATACCAGTGAACTGTATGGAAAGAAAAAATTTTCGATAGCAGAATTTGAATATGGCAGGATTCAAAGGTAGATAGGAGTGCAATAATGAAGGAGTACTGGAGAGGAAGAAAGAAAAAACAACAGGAGAGGAATTGAAGTTGACACCTGGTCTCTAGCTGACCATAACAAAAAGTAGGAGAAAAATGATACGCTAGCGATAAATACTTACACGATTCGAATTTATCGTAACGTTTTCTTCAATGTTATATTCATGTGTGTAATTACTTTGTCGTTAGGTATAAAGACACACAAACGATGAACAACAATACGGTATAATTATAACACAATACACAGCACAATTAAAATTGATGAAACTCACACACATGGCGGTGAATAGACCGTAGCATAAATAAATCGAAATACAACGCCATCTACTGGATGGTTCGATAAATTAACACACCGCCATCTGTTAGGAATAAACTGTAGCATAAATAAATTGAAACAGAACGTGATCTATTGGATGATTACCCAACCTAGCTAACCAAGTGTTGTATAGATAAGTTAACACATCGCCATCTGTTAGAAAATTATGGAACTATAATAATAATAATTGCGTGTGGTCGAAATGACCTGGTGACATAGTTTCTACTGCTTGGGCATGCTGCCCCTGTCGTAGCCGCCTTTACCTATCCCGCCCATCCTGCCTCGTACAGGGGACCTACATTTTAACGTCGAATCCGAACCACGGTACCGTCCTGGCGTATTTTACCTTACACACCATGCTGCGCCGGGAGTTAATGCCGGGTTAAGTGTCTATAAAAATCCTAGCCGAGACAGGGACTCGAACCGGGGACCTTTCCATCGCCAGTCAGACGCCCTAACCACTTAGCCAGCAGACCGCTTAGCATTGGTGGCTTACAAATAATTACAAACCATTGTCCTATGACAAACATTTAATGAACATTTATTTCGCAAATAATAAATATTGAGGTCTATAATCCAGATAAAAACTATCCTATCTTTTAAGTTGGACTAAATTACACACATTAAACCAAATTTCATCTAAATCGGTTATGTAGTTTCGGAGTTCATCCCGGACGAACATCGTGACACGAGATTTTTATATATATATAAAGATTACAGTTCTGTGAATAATCATCTTAATTTCTTCTCATCTATAAATTCCCGGTACTGTTAAAAATTGCCAGTTTTTCTCAAAAAATGGCCATATGACCTTAAATACTATGGTAATATGACCAGGAGGCCAAAATGAAGATACGTGGTTTTTGCACGCTCCCTTATGAAGATTTACCGGGTTCGCTTGCAGTGGCGTAGGTATCTGATGGCTAGGCGGTGCTGTGCACTGGGACCCCCAAGCTTAGGGGGACCCCAATCTCAGCTCGAGGGGGGGGTCCCAAAACTAAAAAAAAAATCTGCCATCTTGCCTTAGGGGCCCCTTTTTTTTCCACCGGGGCCCTTGTTAACCTAGCTACTGTCCATTTGGATATGAAATTCGCGCTACCGCGTCGTTGAAATGTTCTCATTCGCTCCGTTATTCAAGCCAGTGAACATAGAACTGTCTATATATGCCCTGTGAGCATAATTACAATGTGTTAAGTGGCCGAGTGATTGATCATACTAATTGCTGTATAGACTTGCTTCAACTTAAAACTTTTCACTTTGAAGGCCTTGCAAACTTCGGAATATTATCATTACTTGTCGGTTGGTGGTTGGCACGTTTGTACTAATTAGACTATTAGAATAAAAATGTGCGAGTTAGCATCCATTGACCTTGCGTATATGTTATGTTACTACATTCTCTCGCATGATGGATATTTAAGCAATTTAAAGAGATTGAATTAAAGGTAAACACACTTACCAGCTAACCATGGCGACCGCATTAATAAAAAATATACGAAGTCTCGATACTATCCATTAGGTGGATCAAACAACCTATCAGTGACTATTTAATTATAATTGAAAGTAGTTTCACAACGCGTGAAAGGTTTTCTGACGTGATTCTGGCCGCATAACTTCGAACGCGGAATGGCAGTTGGCGCTACTCTCATGGGGCATTCCATTTGGGATCCACACTGTCAAGAGCTTGCGTGATGCTAGTTCTGGTTAGAAACTACTTGTACCGGACGTACACTTGAGGCCTCCAAGTGTATCATTGCCGAATTATACACGTAAACTTTCTGATGGTTGAACACCTTTGTGTTATATAACACGTTTATCAATCGATCTTTAGTTCGAGTACTTTATTTCCGATCAGCATTCCGGTAGAGACTTCAATATCATTGTATGAACGTTTTCTTGTGTAAAAAATTTCTGTTATGCATGAGAGTCTACTAAATCTATTGAAATTTGTTATAGCTAGCACTGATTGATGAAAAAATTGCTTGCAGATGAAAATAATACTTTCACAAAGTTAATAGTTTTCTTGAAGAAATAACACGAGACCTTTCTCACATTTGGAATGTTTAGACCGTTTTTCTTAGCTATTCTTCTAATAATGGGTTTCTATCCGTCTATAGCAGCTACAAAATAAAACTTATTGTACCATCATTTGTGCCAATTTTTCCCAACTATAATGAAATGTACAAAAACTGGCATCAATGATGGTGTAGTAAACCGACATGCGCATGCAAAAATGTTTTATTTTGTAGCTGCAATAGACGGATGAAAACCCATTATTAGACCTTTCTTGTAATCTGTGTTTAGCAATACTTTCCTGTCCTAAGCGATTTGAGTTTCTAGTTCCTGACAGCGTAGCTTGAGAAATGTTTGGCTCCTGTTGTCTCGTGTTGCAATATAGCGTTGCACCAAGGAGGTTGCAAAAGAAGTGGTTGCTCGTTCTAGTGCAAGTTTCCTTGCTGTGAAGCAAATATGGTTTCGGCGATCACTCTGGGAGGAAATACGCTTCGCAATTTTTCCCGTGGAAAGTGAAAATAATCTGCACATCACATAATAAGCACGTTGTTTCAGAATTGTCACTTGAACCGTTTATGAACACAGAATATAGGAAAAAGACTGGTAAGCCGGAAGGTGTCCATAACGTTATCAAATACAGGAAAATGAAGCATGAAGAGAAAAAAAAATTCAAAAAGGAAAAGGAGGAAGTCACTGGTTATTAAAGAATAGGAATGAAACCTAGAGTAGACTTAATCACCGGCAGTTTTTTTTTTTTTTTAGTTGTTTTAATAATTTCTTAGCTGAACCTATACAGCACAGATATCAATGATAGGCGAAAGTTTGGGTATGAAATTGTAAGGAACTAGACCGATACCGGGGTTGTAGTATCGCCTAAGTGCCTTAACTTACACTCTTGTCGACTAACAGTTCTCTTAAAAACTCGGTAAATAATTTGGATTTGACCATGTAGCCAAGGTAACTCAACTGAATGCTCAGGTCGCCACTATATTCGTTACCCACGAATATAGAAAAGGGTTCTATGCTAACAACTGAAGCACACAAAGTCACTTTTAGAAAACTTCAAGGTTTTATTCTTCAAAATCAAAAGTTCAAAATTGCATTTTACAGTTGAGCAGGCATATCGAACACTCGTTCCACAAGTTTGCAGATTGTGAAGAGAAACTGCCGACCGACCCCTTTTGAAATTTAAAAGTTCATGTTGAGTAAACAAAACCACGCCCCAAACATGATGGCCGAACCCGGTAGTGCCAACTGAAAATCTGAGCTACCAACATAAGTCGGAGTTGCCAACCTACCAACGCACACACGCTTAAATCATCTTGTTAGCACGACTTCAAACCCGGAAAAGACAAAAGGCTTCACCGCGCCCTATAATTTATACCTTCGCTGACGTCAGAGCCAGAACGCGACTTTCTGCTCACACATAGACGATTTAGATCTGAAATATCTCAGTAACTAAACGGTTATCCAAAGCTTTAGATGTTGCAGTGTTTCTACATATTTAATTGTGAAATAATGGATATTTAGTGAATAATTTTAAGCAACTGGTTTAAAAGTTGTAAGTGTAGGAGTGAACTATTTCTCTACTTTGGGGAAGTACTATTGTGCTGGAAATTTCTACATTTCGTCATTTTATTAACGCCACAATTTACATAAATGTTATTACTGTCACTGTGTTCTACAAAAATTCCCGAGTTTATTGGTGTAACTTTTATTAAAATTGGTGCAGGGAAAGTTTAACTATGACGTAACCAAAGTGTGATTTCAGTTTTAATTTTATAACTTTATTTCTATTAGTTTTATCGCAAATCTAAAATTACCATGAGATTCTCTGAATTAGATCACGTATTCTGAAAGTTGTCTCATCTCTGTATCTACTTTAGATCGGTCGAAATTAATTTCTAAATTGACCTCATGGTCGTGATGAAAAATAAATTTTACGATCTCTATAAGATCGGTTCTATTACTTGTAATTACTTGAAATTATTATATGTGATATTAGATTTTTAGGTCTTTCCGGAAATCTACTTTTATTTCGAATGTTCTCTAGGATTTTGAGATAAAAAATTATCAAAAGTGCAGAGCATCTGACGAAGTATAAAAATTGATTTAAGTTATTTAAACTTTCTGAAACTACGAAATTTTAGTGAATTTATATTTTAATTGCATGATTACTTCCCTACAATTACTTTATTTTGTTCGAAAGTGTGTGAAAACAGTGAAATGCCAAATATTAGAAATTACTTGTGCACTGAACTGGATTATTATGGATTATCATATTAAAGGTTAGTAAAAGGTGTTAATATCATTACAGAAGATTGATTTGTTGGTTTATTTACTATTAAGTTACTTTCTTGCTCGTTAATCGGTTTAAAATGTCAAAATACCTCCAAAGTAGAAATTCCTAAGTCCAAGGTAATATTATTACTGATTATTTAATTTTCAGTTGATTAAAAGTTTGTTTATTATTATTCAAAGTTTATATTCGGCGTTTAGCAACTACTAAAGGTCTTTACTGCATTCAAATTGGTTTAGAAACTACAAAGTTAACCTATATCAAAATCTATTATCTGAAACTGAACTTGAGAGATTTAAGCTATTCCCTCCCAGACTGATGTTTTCTTTCTATTATCAAAGGTTTATTTAGAGCATTTATTTAATTATGGGTGCATTTATTATTCCTAAAGGGTTTTATTTAGTGTGTTTGGTTACGGTATCTCTATGCTATACCAAGCTTTACTCCCATAACCTAAACATGAACTGAAAACTATCTTTTACTACAGAATAAGCTTTCCCTCTAATACCTAAAGGTGAGAGGCTAGAATTTAACTAAAATTCTAAGATGCTTACAAAATCCCATACAGTCATATATAGCACAATAGATGGGGTTTGAAGATTGGACAGATAAAATGCAGAAACTTTCTCGAAGTAAGTCTAGGAAAATAATTTATGAAGAATTTTGACACGTGCAGTATGGAACTCTAATGGGTGTTCGATGATCGATAGCACTGCCTAGAAAAGGTAATAGCCTCTGCTGATTTATCCTTAGAAACCAAATGAATTTACACTTATATCGTATTTTTTAAGAAACTATTGATTGATGAAATAGAATTCGTTCATGGATCATTGGTTGTAAGTTTCAACGGTTTCCAACAGTGGCGGCCGAAGTGATTTGCTCAGGTTGTGACAACAACAAAATGTTTCTAGTGGCGGATCCAGGATTTTGGTTTGATTGGGGGGGGCTAGGATTTGGTTTGGGGGGCTCATTACTCCAGGATGCCGCCCTTATAAGAACAGCCAAAAAAAAAAAAGGTTCCCAAAATCCATGTCGTCGGGGGTGACCTTGGTGCTTTCGGGGGTGGGGGGCGCCCAAGCCCCCTAGCCCTCTCCCTCCCTGGATCCGTCACTGAATGTTTCCGCGGCTTACTGATCATTATTGAAGTGAAAGGTGAAAAACAGCTCAGAGTAAGAATCTCGCTATATAAAGATTTGTAACGTGTGAAAGTCTCATTACCTGAAATTACTGCCGGATTAATTAAATGATTTTGAAATTAATCAATGATAAATGTTTTAAAATTGACCAAACGGTAAACTTTTAGTGATTAGCCAAAAACCGGCAAGTTGATCTACAAGCAGTGCTGGATTACCCAAAAGGTAGGACTAGGCACGACTAGGCAGTAGCCTGGAGCCCCTGATTTTTGAAGGCTCCCCGAAAGTTCACTTTTTTCACTAAATAAAAATAATTAAAAAATCATCAAAAATAAAACAATCAAAATAATATGAAAAGCATGGAACTTAATTTTTTTGTTTCATAGTAGTGTACGATAAATAAAAGTAATTTTCAAAATATGATAAATTGTAAAATTCGTTTGTTAGTTGAATACAAATATGATAAATTCTATTAGTCATCTACAAAACCTTTTCTTTGAACTTATAAAATACATATAATTAATGAAAAAAAACAGAGGGAATCAAAATTTTTGAGAGCGCCTAGGACCCCATACTTTCTTATCCGGCACTGCCTTCGATGACCACGACGGCAGTGGAACACATTTCGCTTGAGAATCGTTTCCTATTATGTGCATTCATAAACTTATGTAATTCGCCTTCAGAGAATCTAAGAAAAAAACAATATTGCCTGCTCGCATTGACAAAGCTTCAAGGGCAGCGTATGCAAACCTTTTTCAACCCGAGGACCATTAAATTTTCAAAAATAATGCTGTAGGCCACTAACTCACACAGGCCTATTTTTTTTCTTTTTTTTTCTCCTTTTCGTTTCAGCCGACTATGGACGACGATTACGCAACTTCATTTTCCTCTTCTGAGTTTCCTTCCTCTGTCGCCAGTCACCTCCGCAATTTTTCCTCTGTCTTTTTTAATGTCTTCCACCTGATCCTAATTTTATTTTGTTGTTATTAAAATGTGCCATTATAACATAATAAATCGAAACCACGTTTTGAATCCTATGAAAACGCAAATATAAAACTGGATGTGAACTATTAAAAGCTAATTACATGTTAATCAGACCAAACCAGATAAATAATAATGTTACTAACCAGATAAATAATAATGTTACTACAGGATGAGCGCTACACTATACCACCGGCCTACATGCATAAACCAAAATAAAAGACGCTAGACCGTATGCCTTTTATTTTTATTTACTTCACCACTCGCGTTACCAATCTTATCACCTATCGTGGTTCCTCAAACCCACTTAAAACCCTTAGTAAACCGTCATTTACTTAATCTCTAGACGCCACATGGAAGTGAATAGACTGTTGTAGAAACAGTGCTGTTCTATCTCATCCTGGAAATGCCACATTTTTGCCGGGTCATTGAAATATTCAAGGTTTTTAAATGTTGGGCATACATCCTTATACAGTACGAATATGGTACCAGAATTTATGATATTCTGCCTGTGGAACTCCTGAACTATGTTCGCGGACCACCAGCAGTCAGCGAACAGGCTGAAGCACTGTTACAGTGGGTATTTAGTTGAATGCTACAAAAATGGCAGCTGCTGCACTCTGCCGGCAGTATTACTAACTTTATCGAGCTGCAGCGTGTGACAGAACGAAGTTGTCTCCATTCCCCATTAACAAAGCGAACCCCCGACCTTGAATATTTCCACGAAAACGCTAGAGCGCATGCGCGATCTGTGCCATCCAAGATTTGTCTCCACGACAGCGAAACAGTTCACTGATGTGGCCAACAGATGGAGTTCAATACTTTCCCTAGCTACAGAGTAGAGAATGCCGCATTTATAAACATTTATTTTCTTTCACTGCATTATTTTTTTAAATTTATTTATTCATGATTAGAGGTAGTGACATGTCACAGTGGCACTACGTCTAGAGCCGCCACTGGTTTCCAATGCTCAGATATAAAGCTGGAAGTCCAGCAGTGACTACCTACCTGTAGTTATCTATCTACCCGTAGTTCGCTTATTACAGTTAGAAAAGTGGAACGCAAAATACAGCTGATAATAAACTTTTAATGCATTTTACTTTTTTGAAACGTTCAGATCCTTTCCTGCGAGTATGAAAGTTTGTTAGATGAAAGTTAACTGTTTAGGCTTAATATAGAACATGGATCAGTGTTACTAATGAGGCATTCCTGTTGTGTTTTAAAAATGTTTCTTGGATGCAGACGCATAGTATTATTTCTGCTGCGGTGTATAAATTCCATAATTAGTCTTAATTCGCATTTTCGTGAAAATCTTTACTTTTGTTTCGTCTTATTTCCTTTTTTTTCTTCTGTACAGCTATGAATATTGCATAGTCGTCTCGTACTACACACATCTTCTTATTTTCCCTTTCTTGATGATTGACATGAAGAAATTTAGAACTTGTCATCAGTGTCTGAAATCAATAACTGTAGCACGGATGTTGGGTTCACTTAATTTTATGAGAGAATAGATTGTAACGGGGATATGTCTGTCGCTAGACGCACGACATGGTTTTTTTTTACGCGGATACTCTGATCGTATTTGTACACAACTTTCTGTCTAAGATTTATCTGCCTCAAGCAAGCTCGTTACTCAACTCGTGTGATACCGTCTCTGGTGATAGGTTTATTCGCGAGTATTATGCTTAACTGTCACCATAAACAAGTGTAAAAGTGACAGCAACTGTAATTCAAACTGACGAATACGTGCGTTTACAAAACGTACTTGTAGTAAACTGCACACGATAGTGATAAAAGTAAGACATATTTTAAAGTAAACGTGTTTTGTTCTGTTTTATGAAACGCAGAGGACTATTTCAGCAACATCAGATGTCTGCCCGTTCTTGTGTAACGGACAGTGAAATGTCTTTAGAATACCAACAAAGTTACCAGCCTATTGACAGCCGGCGGCATTTCGTGACCCACTAATCAGTCTCTCTGTTCCGGCACCACACATAAACTGCTCAGCCAACTTGGACTGGGTTTTTAGTTTGAAAACTATGGATCTGGCTTAAAAACTGGGATAGCTCACATCGTGCAGTTACCTAGTGACTGTACTAGTTTCCATTTCTACTAAATTTCAGTTTCTCCAATCTATGGTGCTATGGTTTATCCCGCAGTAAAGTTTAATTGATTCTAGATTTTCTGAAAGTGCCAGCAGTCAGGAGTATGCTTAGTGGAACGTCGATAATCGGAGGTAATTGAGACCGCGGTTCGATTAGTTCCGATACAATATTGTAATAAAATTATTTTGCCTTTAATATTACATTAGCTACCTTAAAATTTTACGCAGCCCTTGCAAAAGAAGTCAACAGAACACTAAAATCCATCCACATATAAAAAACGGAACTGATTTATCGTGTTACCTATATGGGAGGATTTCTACTGACTCCTAACGTAACCTACTTTGATTTAAAAATATTCGTGTTGAAAATCAATAACAAAGGTGCAAGAAAAACATGGCGGGTTTCATATTCCTAGGCAACTCGATCGGCTCACTGAAAGGTACATTCGTAATTGTCGCGTACATCAAAGCAAGTATCTGGCTGGTCATGCGGATACTGCGGCAATAATACCAAAACGAACGTCAATACTACATCTACACTCTGCAAATCACAAATACTGCGGGTGGCAGAGGGTGCTAAGCACCAATCCTAATTCAGTGCATTCCAATCCCGAACAGATCGAGGAAAGAAGGAATACATAAATGAATCAGTACGGCATCTTATTTCTCTAATCTTATCCCTCCTGTCATTGCGACCTAAATAGGTTGGCGGAAGAAGTATTTCGTTGCACTCGTAACTTAAAGATTTTCGCATATTATCCAGCACTCTGTTAGTGGAATTTCGCACTATAATAAATGCGAGGGGTGACTGTACTATAAATAGAAACGAAGCTTACATTCCTGAAAAATACTAAAATTTTTGTAAACAAATAAATAAATTAAAAAAATCGTTCCGACAGCCGTCGTTCGAATTATCGACGTTCTCTATTTCAATGAACCTAAAATGTATTTAGATTGTTTGCGAAACAAATTAGTTCGTTTTTAACCTAGTTTCCCTTTTGCAATAGACGCGACGAAGTCGTGGGCAGAATTTAGTGAGCAATAAAACCTCTACGACTACTTAATGAAAAGAAGTAATCGTGACTTATACGATGCTATCGTAAATTCTCAGCTCGGCCAATATCCGCAGTGAGTTTCAAAACATTCGAGAGCACTCCCTTATTCCGTGCTGAGGTGTAAACATCCCTCATAACCCTTTCTACGTCAGCAGACGAAAATGCCATCAATCTGAACTCTGCCTAGTTGGCAGTTGACACGGCGCGATATACGGCAGGAATAATTAATCGAAAACTTCTTCGCTAAAATGTCGAGTGGAAAATTCTCATTACTGAACTATCATGTTTGCAATCTTCGCAGAGGAGCGTTTTTCGATACTTGCGTCACAGCTATTGAATCCTGAACAATGACGGATATCCAGACGACTTTTCATTCGTGCGGTACTGAAAAGATGAATGGAGGTGAATTTGATAGCCATGCAGTAAACTCTTCTATGAAGGGGAAGATCTAAACAGCTGTTTAATACTTTCCGCACTTGTAAATAACCAACCAATATTGTTTCCTGTAGTAAAAACTATATAAACAGACGTGCATTCTTACGGTCTTTTGGTTTCTTTTATTCGGAAAAATGTTTTACTTTTGGCAACATTTGATTCCCCGATATATTTCATATGCCTATACCTTCAGTGATGAGCGTATTCATGTGTTTATTTTGTGGATTTATGTCAAGAGTAAATACACATAACGAATTGTTAATAGTGCCAGTATAACTAATTTCGTTTTACTGTCTTACAAGTTTCCTCTTTTCTAGGCATAATCGGCGACCAATTATTTACATTTGTTTTGGTAGGTTTGCTTGCTGATAATTCTTGGTTTTTCTCACAGACGCAACGTACTTCGTGAGAAAACCGTGAATAATCGACTACTGACTGTACCTACACTGATGTAAATAATGATTCTTCGAAAAGAGGTGAAATAGCTTAATTGGCAGGTAGATTAATTAAGGAACTGTGAAAGAAATGGCTTGCAACTGCGTTGAACTAAAATAGTGAATCGCCAAGAAACTGGGACTGTCTGTTCCTAGAGAAATACGCGGAGCTAAAGTGTTGCTATGTGTCAGCGATACATGTAACTTACACGTAGTTTGAGGTGCAGATTGAGTTCAGTCCTTGCATTCATAAAGGTGACTGCTGAAAACCGCATAAAATCCGCAATCAGGACGGTTGATAGGGGTCTTCATTAGTAATAAAATGAGGGGCAGTAGGGCCCTCAAATCAGTTATAGACAAAGTGAAACAAAATGGTCAGGAAAATATATTTTCAACACAATGTTGTTGAAAAATAAAGTAATATTTTTTTGACGGCGCTCTGAATAGTCCACTATTTCTAAGAATGCTCTCCAGATTAAAGTAACAGCTAGAATATGTTACTTCATGGATCAAGGAAGAACTGTAAGTTCACAGTCCAGGCTGTGAAATAGCTGTACCCTGTTTTCCTGACTGATCATGCCAATGCCGGGTTGGTCCCTTGGAGGCATTCCTTTCCGTCGCCTCTTCCAGCTGTATTTACCACGACGTTCCTTCGCAAACTCGGAAAACGTCGCTACGAACCTAGCTAAATTTGACGAATTTCTTTTAAGAGGAAGTTTCATAATGGCTATTTTGATAGTCTTCGGTTTTGTTCACTTTTAACGTTATTACGAAATCATTTATCACAAGCTGGCTAACTATGTTAAAAAAACAACGAGTTTAGGAATAATACCGGAAAGTATAAGGGAATAATAGAGTCTTCACTACTTTAGAGGTGTTCTCACTTTTAACTTTGTTGTTAACATTCACTGTTCATCTTCCACTAAAAGTTTTAAGTTTTTATTTCAATTTGGGGTTTATTACGTTTGCGAATAGAGCTCCACAAACAATTGACGCTAGGTGGGATACTACGGGGGTGTTTGTGTGGATTCCCCTTTAGGGAGTGTCCATAAACCACGTAGCTTCATTTTGGCCTCCTGGGAACCACCACCTCTCCCACGTAGCCTGACGTGGCTTTTGCCTCTACCACCTCCCCCCCCCCCTCCACACACACACACACGTAGCACGTAACTTTTTTCCCCTTTTGATTCCAGAAGACATTTTGTACTGTTTTCTCTATTGTAAATTACATACGGATATAATTAAATGAAGGATGTGTGCTCTGTACTTCATTATAATTGTGAAAAAAGATATGGATGGAAAGCTACGTGGCCTTGTTCGGAACCCCCCTCCACCCCACGTACCGCAACGTAGCCTTCCAGCCAATCCCTCCCCACCCCCATATACCGAGCCACGTAGTTTATTGGCGCTCCCTTAGGAGGCGTGCGGTAATAGGACGACCAGTACCTTCCCTCCTTGTAAGTGGTCACTGCTGAGTGTTTAGTGTGCTGTGTATGTGAATGTGAATGTAAATGAAGGGATAAGGTCAAACCAGATGCCGACCCATGCAGACCTACTCTTCCCAAAGACACTCTACGAGCCGCGACCGTCGAGTCACGAACAGCGTCCCATAACTTCCGCTCTACAAGCTCTGAGGACAGGTTTCGGATTTAGTACAGACGTTTGGTACACAATCTGGTGATTACAAATTATACACCGAGCGTGATGGGTGAACGGCTAACGTTCTGGCCTCACATTCGGTAGGACGTGGGTTCTAATCCCCGTCCGACCATCCAGGTTTGGGTTTTCCATGGTTTCCCCAAATCACTCCAGGCGAATACCGGGATGGTTCCATCAAAAGGCGATGGCCGAATTCCTTGCCCCCAGCCCTTTCCCACCTCTAATGACAGCGACGTCGACGATGCGTAAAGCCACAAGGGAAAAAGAATTATGCTTCTCCACCAAAGCCCCTAATGGTGAAAATATCTTCCACCACTGAAGCGTGACCCGTATCGACTTGTGAGGTGGATGGAGATTACATAAGCTACAAAAACTTAAGTTCGCTAAGTGTAGTATGAAGTTAGGAAGTACTAGTGTTCCCAAGGGTACGCGATATGTAGCCGTCTCATAAACATGACTTGAGTGGGGCTAACTTTGATGTTTCAGGAGCCAGACGTGACACACACCAGGGGGCCAGCAGCCTTTCGGACCGTGTTGTCTGCCGTAATGGTAAGTAAGCAACCTTCCCTTTCGTTCCAGCGTGCTTAACACTGGTTACTTCAATACCACAAATTGCATTTTACTCGACAGTATCAAACAAACTTTAGTTTCTACTTTTAGTAAATAATCTAAACGGTGGCGGTTGTAGTGTGAAACCAATATGCCACAAAAGAAATCTACATTTTTATCGGAAATTATATTTTAAAAAAATGGATGGTAGAGAGTGCGTTTCCTAATACGTATTTTTTTTGGTCTATTCCAATCCCCAACGGCTGGAAGGAAGAAAGAATTCATATAAGCCATTCAGAAGGACACCTCATTTTCCTAATCTTATCTACCTTGTCATTGAGGGAGAGGAGTGCTGAGAGTTTACAGGGGATATATTGGTGACGAGGCGTGGAAAAATATTGGGAGAATTTGAAGTGGTTCATGGAAACGAAAATATGACCATGACCACAAACTGATACTCTATTTCACGCATAAGAGAGTGGGAAAACTTTCTTTCGTAAATAGCCGAGTTGGGGATTGGAATAAATTACCAATGGAAGTGATGAAAAATTTACCATAAACTCTGAAACTTAATTCGTAGAGGTCACAAGCAAGCTGATGTACGAAAGGGAGGAAAATGGGTTTATAGGGAAATTACCAACGGGCGTGTGCTCCATCGCAATTAAATAAAATAAGATTGCCATCAAAATCGTAAGAGGAAGAATTTCATTTTATTCGCGTATTAAAGCATTTGATGATATACCATTTAATGTATTCATGCGAAAACTTTTTCTCTCTTCCAAACAATCTCAACCCAAACTCCGTATCAACTGATACGTGAAGCTTTTCTTTGTATTTTCTGGATACTATTTATCAATACCTCGCGATCCAACACAGTACAGTGTGTTTGATACGCCAGTTCCTTTATAGTTCTTCGAATCTCGACCCTATATGTCAGTTCTTAATCATCTTTACCTACGACCGATGTTAAATGCAAAATACTTAAAGGAATCGGCGTTCAAATGTCTCATTTTCTGCGAGGAATGTGAAGTTACCTTTTTAGTATCTAACTTGAAATTTGTGTTGACGTGACACACATGATTGGTTTCCACAACGTACCTCAAACTTTTAACAGACGACACAATATTCTTGTGTAGCAGGAAACTAAATTTCCCCCACCTCCCTGAATCCAAATTGGAAGGTTTGATGACTAGGGATGT
>CM061921.1:308767102-308792104 GCA_031002005.1 Vandiemenella viatica | reverse complement strand
GGGATGCTTTCTTCAAAAGGCCATGCCCGAATTCCTTCCCATTCGTTGCTCCCCAGTCCTTTCCCGCCTCCAATGATCTCGACGTCGACGAGACGTAAAGCCACAAGAAAAAAAAAAACAACTTAAATACAACTTTTATAGCGCTTACGGGACTAGCTATTAATTTTTGGTTTCATTTCAAAGTGTTATAGCTAGTACCACATTCTAAATCTAGAGTTACAAATTAATGAACAACTCATTTTTAATTAAACTTAAGGACGCTCTCTTTCTCCCTTCCCACCATTTTGCATTCACTTCGTTTCGTCATAAGCACTAATATGTGGTTTGGAAACTAATAACGTTCCTTGAATTGTATAGTTCACCAGAAATAAAGTATATCCACATACTTTATGGCTAGGATAAAGTATACCGACCAAAAATAGCGTATGATACTTTACACTAACGTATGATTAACAACCCTACGTCTATGACCAGTGCGGCACCATATCAAATTAAATTAGATCAACAGTTTATTCAACAAATGATCATGCTCACAATATTCTGAAAATTGTTGAAAATCTGCACTGAGTGGAGTGACCTACTTGTCTGGCGTAGTGGTAAAACTCAAAACACACAGAATTTGCAAATAATTTATTTTGAGGATCCCTTCTTAGGTAATTACTAGCTGACCCGGTCACGCGTTGCAGTGACTTACTAATTATAGTACGTTGGATTAATGTTATTCTAAACTTCCTCAAGTAGTCAAATTAATATTCACTAATAAAGACAAAAACATTGTAGTCGATTTGGAAAATCAAATGTAATTGGTAAATAGTTACGGAGAGTTGAAATTAAGGACAAACGATCATAAAAAATTTTAATTTACATTTCATTACAAATTACTTAATTGAAATTATATAAAAATTGATATTTATAAAATAAATAAAAAAATATTTTTTATTTATTTATATAAACTGAAATTTCAGTTATATCTTCAGTCATACTGTTTTTATATTTTCCCCACAAACTCGAAGATTGTGTTGGATAACATGTTGTCAAAATAATTGCAAACAGTTTGACGAATACTATTCGGCGTGGCTGTCAACGCTGCATCAGCAAGTGTCAGGTCCCAATAATTGTTGTCTACCAGCAGCTGCAACTCGCGACATGCATCTTGACATGTATTGAACACTCGACATGTATTGAACACTCGACCATTAACTGTTCGTAAACATTCGAAAGAAGCTGGTCCGGGAACATTCACCAATAACAAACGCTGAAAGAAACATTCATGTTGTTTTGGATGCACTGTGGAAAGTCTTTGCTTTGAATATGCCTGCGATCGAAGGATGTGGTTCTCCTTGTTTACGTGGCTACCATTTTTTACCTAATTTGTTCCATGCAAAATAGCTTGGAACATCGGTATATAATAATGTTTTTGCGAACTGGCGGAACACATCAGATTTTTTACACAATGTGAAAAATTCAGTTTGTGGTTTGTCGTTTTTGGTGGCTCAAGTATTCTTTGGAAAATATTTTCTTCGGTGAAATATACACGTTGACCGTTTTCAAGATGTATTGCAAGATGGTGGATGGAAGGGTCTCTTTCATGAGTGCGAAAACTAAAAATATGCCAGATAGCTTCGTTGCTGCTGATGTATCTACCTATTTGGTATCGTGTTATTTCGTCATTTTTATTTACATTTTGAACTTCAAATACGGCCAGATCACTGCCTTTATTAACATATTTGCAAAGGTACTTAATGTATTTTACAAAACTGCAAAACTCAACATTAATATGAGCCTTATACGTTTTTGAAAGCAATGGTGAGTATGATACCACCCACTGATTGTCAATTTCAACTTGGTTTCTAGAATTTGACATTCGCATTGTAAATGTTTGGCCACCATTCTCAGCGTTACTGCGGCGATACAACGGATAACCATTGATATCCGTAATAGTATCATTCGTATATTCCTTTGAAAAACGCTTCTTACATTTTACACCTTCCATGAATGGCGATGTCATGATAAAAGCACCGCACGGTCCGTGGATCGAGTGACTGGTAACAATATCAAACAATTCTTGATCAATTAATGGGTCCGGAATTTCGGCTGAAATTATTTCATCAATTTCTTCTGGACGGATTTTAACTTCAAGCCAAATAAAAATGTGAGAATGAGGCAAACCTCGCTTTTGCCACTCAATCAAATACAGATAGCAACGTGTGTTACCGAAAACTGAATGTTTTACGATTAAATCAATCAATGATTTTAATTTTTGTTTGAACACACGTGCCGTGACATCATGACGATGCATTGATTGATGGCCTGGTAATAGCAATGTTTGTATTTCCTCCCAATTCGGATTACATGTAAATTTAATAAACAAATCTGGACGACCATAATGACGTAAGTCATCCCATCTTGTATATATTCCTGCATGTTCCGTGAACTGCCGATGTAGCTTGAAGGTAAAATAAATGCATTACCGATATGGCGTTTAAATTTTCATAAATACTGCCGATAACAGTATCTCGTAAGAGGATGTATTCCTCAGATCGTTATTTAGCCTGGTTGTATCGAATAAATCGCAAATGCTTGTTTTCAACCTTGGCGTACATATCCACGACGTATTGAAGGCACAGTTGACGATATCGAAGGATATAGTTATCCTAATTACGTCTAATCATCAATCGGGGGGCGTAGTACTTCATTGAAGTAACTGTTTTATTTGTTTTATTACCTGAGAAAATAATAAATTAAATAGTAAAAAAAAGAATAAGAAATCAATATAGTGGGCCCGCTATAATCCGTCCCCTGGTCGGAATACCGCGGGTCTACTGTACTAATAAAATAACGAATTCAATAGTTGAATATTAAATTTACCAGCAATTGGATCACGCTGTTTGATGTTGATGTGATATTCATTCTGCCCTTGCCAGAATATCAGTGGATACTGGAGTGCGTCATACGAACGGTGTAGATCCGAAATTATACTAACAGTTCTATATTGACGTGTGACTTTAATCAACTGAGTCACCAACCATAAAAACTGCAACTTCGTCTACGGTTGGCGCGTTGAATCTGCCAGCGTGTTCTCCTGATGGTAATTTGTCAGCTTTGATGACAATTTGATAGTTGTCATTTTTGAATTGTGGCGACACAATTGAATAAGTTGACTATTATTTTCCAAACATTTTTCCAACAATACCACAATTGCTCTCTCTTCTGTTTGTTCGATGAAATTATACTGGCACCTAGTTTTCAAGCGTTCCTCACAATTTCCAATAGATTTGGAGAAACTTCGGGTCATCGTTTGGCATCCGTACCAACGACCCAAACTTACGGTACACCTGGCCTTGTATTTTGAATTTAGTTTCAAAATGACGTCCATCAGATGTAATATCGCAAATTTTTTTTGCCCCAAAAGACGCCATCTGGAAGCAAGAATTGAATTTGCTTGTCTTGCGCAGAAACAATTTCGAATCGTTTGATTCGCCAGCAAGAAGGATTGTAAATGTTCTGGCGGATTGGCTAGTGGTAATAATACATCTTTTCCTGATGTACAACACATGCCGGCTGCTTCATTGCGAAATTTCAACGCCTGATAATACTGGCATATTTTGCTCATTGCACCGATTGCAGTTTTAGAATGTGCAGAGTAATCAATGGCTGGTGCATATTGGAACGCAAGACGAACAAATGATACACGTGTTAAAGCACCGCTGATTTACTGTCTCTTTCGTTCTCTTTCACTAAATGTAGCGATGTGCTGTTCTCGTGCCGCTCTTGTTCTCGATATATTCTGTCACAGACGTTCATCACGCTGTTCTTGAGATTCTTGCATACGACGCTCAGCTGTCCTGATTCTTTGAACTTCCTTACTTGCCGCGATTTGTGTTGCTGATTGATGAGCTCTCTCGTCGTGCGTCTTGCCTCTCTGCTACACGCATTGTCGAGGTTGGAATCTTTGGCGACATTTCATTGAAAAATATTTGAATTACAACAAAAAGTGTCCTTTCTGAAAGCCTTAAAATAAGACACTGTAATACAATGGGTCCATTGAAAAATACAGTAAAATGGAAGTTAAGAACTAATGAGGAAATATAAAATAATATTGAAAAAAATAACAGAAAAAGAAGAATGATATTTTCTTCATACATTTATAGCATGGATGACACCAGGCTTTCAAGAGGTTCAGAAAGATTTGAAACGAAATAATACCAGTGAACTGTAATTAAAGAAAAAAATTTCGATTGCATACTTTGAATATGGCAGGATTCAAAGGTAGAGAGGAGTGCAATAATGAAGGAGTACTGGGGAGGAAGAAAGAAAAAACAACAGGAGAGGAATTGAAATTGACACGTAGTCTCTAGCTGACCATAACAAAAAGAAGAAGAAAAATGATAAGCTAGCGAGAAATGCTTACACGATTCGAATTTATCGTAACGTTTTCTTCAATGTTATATTCATGTGTGTAATTGCTTTTTCGCTAGGTATTAGTCACAAACGATGAACAACAATACAGTATAATTATAACACAATACACAGCACAATTAAAATTGAAGAAACTCACACATTTGGCGTGGAATAGACCGTAGCATAAATAAATCGAAATACAACGCCATCTACTGGATGGTTCGATAAATTAACACACCGCCATCTGTTAGGAATAAACTGTAGCATAAATAAATTGAAACAGAACGTGATCTACTGGATGATTACCCAACCTAGCTAACCAAGTGTTGTATAGATAAGTTAACACATCGCCATCTGTTAGAAAATTATGGAACTATAATAATAATAATTGCGTGTGGTCGAAATGACCTGGTGACATAGTTTCTACTGCTTGGGCATGCTGCCCCTGTCGTAGCCGCCTTTACCTGTCCCGCCCATCCTGCCTCGTACAGGGGACCTACATTTTAACGTCGAATCCGAACCACGGTACCGTCCTGGCGTATTTCACCTCATACAGCATGCTGCGCCTTGGGTTAATGCCGGGTTAAGTGTCTCTAAAAATCCTAGCCGAGACATGGACTCGAACCGTGGACCTTTCCATTTCGTCAGACGCCGTAACCACTTAGCCAGCAGACCGCTTAGCCTTGATGGCTTACAAATAATTACAAACCATTGTCCTATGACAAACATTTAATGAACATTTATTTCGCAAATAATAAATATTGAAGTCTATAATCCAGATAAAAACTATCCTATCTTTTAAGTTGGACTAAATTACACACATTAAGCCAAATTTCATCTATATCGGTTATGTAGTTTCGGAGTTCATCCCGGACGAACATCGTGACACGAGATTTTTATATATATAAAGATTTGTTTTCTCCCACAAATCTGTATATCTTTATAACTGTTTAGGTTTCTTCAATTTTGCTCTCTCTTTGGCGTTACTGATGTATGACTTATCGCTATCACAAACAAAATCTGAATCACTTGCCGTTTTAAACAATGTAAAAGAAAAATAATGCAGTTGAAAAATTCAACCTCAAAACGACGATAAACGGAAGAAACCACAAAATCTTCGGTTTTCAATCATATAAGGACATCCACTGTTCTGTTCAGAAATAACGGTGAGCAAACACGAATCGACGCGAATGCAAACATGTATATCAAAGGACGCGAGAATGTACACGGTTTCCCTCCGTCAGCTTCATCTTTTATAAATACATGTAACAAGTGTTTCTTACGCAAAACAGCGCATGAGAAGAAGTGTATGGTGCAAAGAGTGGCTACGCAAAAGAAGAAAATATTCTCATATAAATCTTCTTTCTGAATTGAAGTGTTTTCCCAAAGGCTTTCGTAATTATTTGAGGATGGACGAAGAAACCTATTTACAACTGTTATCGTTAGTCACTCCATTTATTATAATGAAAGATACCGATATGTGGGAAGCAGTTTCAGCCCATGAAAGACTTACCGCTACGCTGCGGTTTTTGGCAACGGGAAGAAGCTATGAAGACCTCAAGTTTTCAACAATAATTTCTCCTCAAGCCCTTGGTTACGTCAAACCAGAAACAAGCAAGGCCATTTATAAAGTTCTTCGCAAAGATTATATAAAGGTAGGAAATTATTTCCCTTTGACACTCTAATATTATTTAACATAATTGATCTATTCCCTTTCGTAAATGCAGCAACAACATAAAATTAAGCTTAAATGACATAAAAACTAAATTAAAATAATGTTAGTTTAAAATCATGTTGTCAGTAATATATTTGATCATATTGTGATGCAAACCCAAATTCAAATCATATAACAGCAATTGCATTATATTTTGATAGAAAAATTGCTGTTGTGTCCTTAGTTTAAGGTAATTTGCGTAGGCAGTTTCTCGTTTGTTCCTTGCACTTCACTTCCCGTAGACAGGGCTCACTTTCATACATTTTTATAAATTCTTCCTGTACACGGAACATCACGAAACAGAACAGTACAAACAATACAGAGGAACAAAATCGCTGCACACACAGGCAGTCACGAGAAATCCTCAAGGCCGACTGACCGCAGGACACACACGCTGAAGTTCTCAAACTCCATCCCGGCCTTCCAGGAAATAAGAGGAGGATTTGGTCGCACGGGTGGGCCACCGTGGTGCGGCCCGGCCTCAAGGAAATGCCCGCACACGGCCGGGACCATTCCCTCCAAATCCCGAGGGTTTCCCGTACGCGTGTTGTGGCCTTTACACCGTAAAACCAGTCCGTGAACATAGGAAAGCCAGACGCAAAGGATCGAGGAACTAAAGGACCAGAAATAATTTAAAATTGAAGCTAACTAGAAAAAAAAAATCACTTTTGGGCCGACATGGACCACGTGCCAAGGACTGATGTAGATTTTTCGTTACCTCATATTCTGCAGCTATTTATACTACAGTTATAACAATTTTTCTAACAAGAAAGAAAATTATTACAAGTACGTACTGGAATATTCTCGAACGATTCAGAGATAACATACTCGTAATATACGCAAAGGCTTGGCACAGTTTCTATACACAGAGGAATGTCAATTAGCTACCAACAGCGATAAACCTCTTCGGAATTGTATATTTACAATGAAAAGATAGGAAATGGGATGAGGAGCCCAAGATATTCTGGAGCCGATTCCATGGGCTTCACCGAAAAGCAACGTACGTGAGTTCAAATACCACATCGGCCGTTTGGATTCGGCTTTGACTACGTTACGCAGAATTTATATTGAAAATGTAACGAGACACACAAAGTGAGGAGAGCCAATCGAAGTTATTCACGTGAAGAACAAACTCTGAGTTTCAAGTAATGCCCAGCATAAACGACGCGGAGAGACAACAATATTAAGAAACCCAATAAGAAGCGGTTAAAATTGGAGTAGTGCCATGATTGGTGGTATGATACATTTATATTGAAACGTGGGAGCGGAGCTATAGATAATGTGAACAAGAGAGCAAGTCTATGGACAGTTAGCGAAGTGAAAACACTTTTAACCCATTTAAGCAGAGCAGATCAATGAAACCTCAACCACAAAATTCAAAAATTCTATTTCATCGTTGAAATGGAGCGGAAATGGTCACCTATCGGTAAAAATAATATAGTTGTAAGCTAGGATCTGTATATGATACGTGTTGTTGTTGTTGTTGTTGTGGCTTTAGGGAGTTTGCATGAACTACGTGGCTCGGTCTATGGGGGGGGGGTGGAGGGGTTGGCTGGAAAGCTACGCTGGACTACGTTAGGGGGGGAGGGGGGTTCCGAGCCAGGCCACGTAGCTTTTCGTTCCTATTATTTGTCACAGTTAAAATGAGATACAGAACACACAACAGCTTGTGAATATTTATTTCCGCCATTTAATTATTCCTTATGAAATTTATGATTGTCTGACAAGAGAAAACAGTGCAAAATGTCTTCTGGAATCAATAGGGAAAAAGGCTACGTGCTACGTGGGGGGGGGGGGAGAGGGGGAAGGTAGCAAGATGCGAACCAAGTCATCACGCTCAAAGTTGGTAATGTGATCTCCGAACAATCGCAACGTACAAATTGTCTACTGATTTGAATCCTTAAGCTCCATTATGGTCAAAGTAAATCTCATCACTCACTGTAAAACCAAGTCATATTGCAACTTACTGTATCTTATGTTTTTGAATGCTATAATGTGTCTGCTAATTGATTATAGTTTCATTTCTTTGGTGTTCTACGTTAATTATTTTTAAAACTATGAAGTTGTATACTAACTTGGGCTTGAATAAATAATCCGTATTGGAAATTAAAAGCCCTCAAATATTACTTTAAAGTGATAGAGGCTCTACATTTTAACAGATGTTGTTAAAATAATTTCTTTTGGTCATGAAAGCTTGATAAATGTTATATTCACATGGAAAAGTTATTCCATGTTCAAGAATAATCTTTTGTCATTGGTAGAATTAATTTTAAAGCATCTGATTCTATGAGTATTCAAATGTTGATTATAATAAACCAAAGTAAGGAAATGGTTTACTTCGCACTTTACCACTGATATTTCATATACTGATTGATCGCTTAAGATTAATGTATCCAGAAATGTTTCGTCTTAGGTACTCTATTCGAGCAAACATTTCCATATGGGTTTCCAACAAGCTATCTTTATCTGCAGAAGTTATTTTCACACCATGGTTGATCTTCATTGTCGATTTTAAGGGCGGTAGTCCTACGAGAAGTACGTCGCGTAATTTATTTGAAGTGCGGGGAAAGCTTTCCTTAACTGGTTCAATATTACTAACTTGCGGCCTATCTGGTTTATATCTTGTGCCCAACCAAACAACCATTCAACAAATTTCTGACTAGTTTTAGCCATACTAGTAGTATTTTTACAACGATAGGTGCAAAAATGTTACTGAAATATTTTCGCAGAGATAATAACGTATAACGGAAAAAAAACGACCGTGAAGGTTTGCATATCATACTGCCGCACCATTCGAACAAAACTCCTTGTTTTGCTACAAATTATCACTTTTCTGAATAAGTTTCTGTGCGCTTCCGAAATAGTACAGCCGTTTTGGAATCACACTGTGGTCTGAACAATAGGCGTTCGCTTGAATATAACATCAGGCTAGGGCAGAAACGAGGGGAGAATTGGCAAAACGACGCAGAACCATAGCTCGCAAAACAATTTTACTACCAATACTGAGACGGCCGCGAGAAACACGAAAATAATTAACATTGCTTGTATATATATATCTGTTCAATCACGTTAATATCGTTGCTTCGTATAAAATTATGCTGTTTGATGTTAAACGATAGCTACGGAAATTTACTTCTCGCCGACTATTGGAAAACTATTATTTTAAAGTTGTTTCTATTGGCGTTATATAGAATTCCTCAGCAAACAGTCACTTGTTTTATTGGTAGGTGAGTTATGTTTGTTTTAATTTTAGCTTTCGAGTGCTCACGCCAGTTGTGTGTTTTTAAAGTTGGTGAGTTAGTTTACCGCAAATCCGAAAACTTCTTTTTACAGTGTTTACCACCAGCTATTAGCGGTTATGATATGTACTACCAGAGCTGGGATGAACATATTTAGCTTTTTTTTTTTTTTTTTTTTTTTTTTTACTTATGGCTTTTACGCCTCGTCAACTTGGAAATTATTAGAGGCTGGAAAGGACTGGGGACAAGGAACGGGAAGCAAATAGGCCATTGCCTTTTAAAGGAACTATCCCGGCATTCGACTTGAGTGATTTGGACGACCGGACAGGGATTCGAACCCGCGTCCTCCCGAATGCGAGCCCAGAGCGTTAACCGATCACCCACCACGCTCGGTTGTATATATATATATATATATATTTACTTTTGCTTATAATACAAGCTATTTACCTACTGAGTTACAGTAGCTTTAAATAATCTTTGTTTTGGTTGGGAAATAAAAACACTAAATGTTCAGTCTGCCAGTAAAGGCCCCTGCCAGGCAGACCTCACACACAACGCGCCTGCACGCCGGGATACATATACGACTCCAAACAGGCGCAGAGGCATCAAAACAAACCAGGAAAACAAATAGAATCATCTAGAAGCTAAGTGGGACTATTTCTTACAGAGGTCGCCGTACTACCACACAACGGAATTCCTGCGCCAGGCCGCCTATATAAGCGTAGCCGGCCGCTCCACCGCCAGTTCCAGCCTGACCGCTGAACCAGCGTCAACTACAGAAGACCACCGGAAGTTCGCGAGAAGTAGAAGCCGTCACTCTACCCCGGATCAGGACCAGGCTGAAATTCTCGACGGTCTTCTGATAACTGTACCCACATTTGTTTATGGTTTACCTGTTGTATTGTGTACCGAGTAATAAACTTCAAGGAACCGTTAAGTGTAGTTCACTTCAGTGGCGACAAGGTTGGGATAAGAACTCTCGACCATCATGGCTACGCCAGCAGCACCTACGGAATGGCAACAGTTCCTCCAAGGACTTCTACATCAGTTCTTCGAATCTCAGAGACAACTGATTGCGGAAGTCAGGAATCTCCGCCAACCCACGGCCCCGCCTTCGTTCCCAGCATTCAACGACGACGTCGAGGAATGGGAGACCTACGAGAAGCGCATAAGACAACACTTCGCAATTCACCACATAACCAAAGAAGAAGACCAACGTGCATATTTCCTTTCCTGGAACCAATCGAAGATGTATGTCTTGCTCACCAAACTTCAGCCACAAGACCCCGACACCCTCACCTTCACGACCATCTGTACGACACTGAATGCATACTACAGACGCCGGTACCATGTCGTCGCGGCCCGCGTCGAATTCTATCAATGCCGGAAGAAGCCCGATCAGACGTATCGCCAGTGGGCGGCCGAACTCCAAGGCCTTAGCAGAAAATGTAAGTTTCAAACTCGTTGTTCCCACAAATCCTACGCCGACGACATGGTGCGTGATCACATCATACAGGCTGCACCAGATGCCGCACTCCGGCATGACGCCCTCAAGTTAGAGGACCCATCCCTGGAGCAGGTCATCGAACTTGCCTACAAATTCGAAATATCTACGGCCGCAGATCGCCGCCTGGAGTCCTGGGCGGATGTGGCCGCAATCCGAACCGACGTAGAGGACACACAGGACGTCGCCGCCATCCAGAGCTCCCAGTCGCGCTCCTCCCGACACCACAACCGGGGACCGCTTCCTAAGAAGGACATCGAACCGGCCCGTTCCGGCAGGGGCACCAAGTCTCGGCAGCAGCAGCGGATCCCGCAGCGCCGACGCCGCAGCCCGCTCCGCCTACCCTCCTGCCCCGCCTGTTATTCAGCACATGAGAGGGAAAATTGTCCGGATCGTTGGGCTGAATGCTCACGTTGCGGCAAGGAAGGACACCTGGCGTCCGTCTGCCGCACCAATACCACCAATGCCAATCCCGGCTCTCGCCGCCCAGGGTCTTACCAAGACAGGTTGAGCGGCGCACCTATGGATATCAATCAGGTAGACACTTCCACTGCATCCAAACTTTTTATTGACGTTACGGTCAATGGCAAGCCTCTGCGCCTACAAGTCGACACAGGAGCAGCAGTCTCATTGCTTAATTATACTACTTATGTGCAAATTGGCTCGCCCCCACTCTCGCCGGCCCCCAAGCGCCTCCTGACATACAACAAACAGGAAATAGCACTCCTGGGACAATTCACAGCAAACGTCATGTATAAGTCTGTACATCGTTCAGTCCCCTTTTTAGTAGTTAACAGTTCTCTCACAGCAGACTTATTTGGACTGGACGCTTTCCGCTTATTCGGATTTTCAATTGAGGATAACATACACCTCGTATCTCAGCATGTTCCTTTTCCTGAAGTGGACGCCCTTTGCACCGAGTTTCAGGACCTGTTCTCACCAGGCGTCGGCTGTGCAAAGGACTTCGAAGCATCACTCCAACTCCGGCCGGACGTACGGCCTCGATACTTCCGGGCACGCCAGGTACCCGTAGCGCTTCAACAACCACTTCGGAAGAACTTCAACGTCTCCAAGACGAAGGGATCCTCCAGCCGGTGCGGTTCAGCCACTGGGCCACGCCGTTGGTCATAGTTCAGAAGCCAGGACGCCGCTTACGTCTCTGTGGTGACTTTAAGACCACCGTCAACCCGCATCTGCTGGTAGACGATTATCCACTTCCGAGACCGGACGACCTCTTCCGTAAACTAGCAGGAGGTACCTACTTTACAAAAATTGACCTGGCAGAAGCATATCTTCAAATCCCTTTGGATATCCAGTGCCGACAATACACAGTCATCAACACTCCCTCTGGCCTCTTCCAACTCAACCGGCTCATGTTCGGCTTGGCCAGTGCTCCAGCGATTTTTCAACGGTATCTCGAACAACTTCTCCAGGATATTCCGGGATGCATCAATTATCTCGACGACATAGTCGTCACGGGACCCTCCGCTGCCGAACACATGACCAACCTCCGCCTACTCTTCCTCCGCCTCCGTGCAGCAGGATTGAAATGTAACCTTTCCAAGTGTCAATTTTTTCAAAAATCCATTTCCTACCTGGGTCACATCATCGCTCAGGAAGGCATTTCCCCAGCATTTTCCTATGTGGACGCTATTTCCAACTTACCTCGGCCTCAGGATCTACATCAGTTGAAATCTTTTTTAGGCAAGATTTCATACTACAGAAAATTCATACCCTCAGCAGCACAAGTGGCAGCACCCCTGTACCACCTCTGTCGCAAGAATGTCCCGTTCCGTTGGACCCCAGCTTGCGAGACCGCATTCCACACCCTTAAACAGCAGCTCAAGTCCGCAGCATGCCTCATGCCATACACTCCAAACCTCCCCTTGATACTTGCCACAGATGCATCCGATTACGGTGTGGGGGCAGTTCTGTCTCATAAATTACCAGATGGCACGGAACGCCCCGTAGCTTACATCTCCAAAGCCCTATCGGCTGCTCAGCTTAAATATTCTCAAATCGAGAAAGAGGCGCTAGCTATTGTTTTTGCCTGCTCCAAATTCTATTCCCTTTTATATGGGATTTCTTTTCATCTCATTACCGACCACAAGCCACTCCTATCACTATTTGATCCGTCCACACGTCTGCCTACCAAAACATCCCACCGCATCCAGCGTTGGGCACTATTCCTGTCCCAGTTCAGATATACCATGCATTTCCGTACCACCTCCAGGCATGCCAATGCAGACGGCTTATCCAGACTACCGCAGGGACCAGACCTTGCCTTCGACAAGTCGGAACTTCTGGTGTTCCAGATCGACGATGACATACAAGAAGCACTGAAGACATTTCCAGTCACGGCCTCAAAAGTCGCGGCAGCCACAGGGGAGGACCCCCTCCTCCGTGTCATCCGACACCACATCCAACACGGGTGGCAAACACGTTCCCCTCCACGCCATCATCAAGACCTCAAGTTCTACTACTCCATCCGCCACCAGCTCTCAGTAGTAGAGGGAGTGCTCCTCCGCACAGAACCAAATTCCACCCCGAGGGTCGTCGTTCCGAGATCCCTACAACCGACAATCCTCCAAACTCTCCACCAAGGACACTGGGGAATTGCCCGCACCAAATCCCTTGCCAGACGCCATGTATTCTGGATCGGCCTTACCACGGATGTCACGGAGATGGTGCGGCGCTGTACCATCTGTGCCCAACAACTGCCCCGCCCCCCTCAAAAGTTCCTTTCCTGGCCGGCACCGTCCGGACCCTGGGAACGCATTCACCTCGACTTCGCTGGCCCATTCCTAGGCCACCAGTGGCTCCTAGTGACGGATGCCTTTTCCCACTTCCCATATGTCGTCCGTTGCTCCACAATCACCACAGAGGTCACCATTTCAGCCCTCACGAAGATCTTTTCCATCGAAGGATTACCATACGCTATCGTCACAGATAACGGACCGCAATTTCGAAGTCGGGAATTCCTATCCTTCTGTACCGCCAACAATATCCAACACCTCCTCACCCCGCCCTTCCACCCCCAATCTAACGGGGAGGCGGAACGGCTAGTCAGAACATTCAAAACCCAAATGACCAAATACACCACAAGTCACAAACTCGAAGAGGCATTGACACTCTTCCTCAGTTCCTATCGAACCACTCCAGTGGGGGCCAAAAGCCCGGCGGAATTGCTGCATGGCCGCCAACCTCGCACTCTCCTCCATCTCCTCTTACCCCCGCCCAAAGTACAGGTACCTTCGGGCCCATTCCGTTTCACCCCGGGCTCCCTAGTCTGGGCCCGCGGGTTTGGCTCCCGGGCCGGTTGGCTTCCGGGGGTCATCCAGCGGCCCCGGGGCCGCCAACTGTTCGACGTCAGCCTGGATGGCCGGATAGTGCGACGCCATCGAAACCAACTACGTCCCCGCTACCCCACGGCACCGTCCTCTTCCACCACGGCACGGCCATCCACTTCTTCCTCTCCTTCCCTGCCACCTCCACCACTCCTGCCGTCTAACCGTTGCTCAGGGACAGTTACAGCGCCACCAACGACGCCACAACCTGTCGGTCGCTCCGACACCCTTCAGCCGCAGCCTCTCGACCACCTGCGGGGACCATCTTCAGCGCCCCCCGTACAGCCCCCGGCCATCGACGCCGACGAACCGATGCCGTTAGCTCCACAAGTACCTCCACCACAACCTGCACCACGACGCAGGTCGGCACGCATCGCCAGGGGAACAGCTCCGTACACCCCTGGAGGTAGCCTTCATAGTCTGCTCCAGGGCGCCGCGGCAGACGACCTCGCAGACGTCGCAGACATCGCTTCCACCCCCCCACCCCCCCGGGAGGGAGGTATGTTCAGTCTGCCAGTAAAGGCCCCTGCCAGGCAGACCTCACACACAACGCGCCTGCACGCCGGGATACACATACGACTCCAAACAGGCGCAAAACAAACCAGGAAAACAAATAGAATCATCTAGAAGCTAAGTGGGACTATTTCTTACAGAGGTCGCCGTACTACCACACAACGGAATTCCTGCGCCAGGCCGCCTATATAAGCGTAGCCGGCCGCTCCACCGCCAGTTCCAGCCTGACCGCTGAACCAGCGTCAACTACAGAAGACCACCGGAAGTTCGCGAGAAGTAGAAGCCGTCACTCTACCCCGGATCAGGACCAGGCTGAAATTCTCGACGGTCTTCTGATAACTGTACCCACATTTGTTTATGGTTTACCTGTTGTATTGTGTACCGAGTAATAAACTTCAAGGAACCGTTAAGTGTAGTTCACTTCACTAAACAAACAGTGTTTCTATATCGTGGCCAAATTACTTCTCTTTCCTCGATCCCCTCCCCCCCCACACTTCCAACTCTAACGACTTTTGTGTCGACGAGCTGTGAAGGTATATTATAAAAATACAGTTTTTCAAGTATAATTCCAGCAGGTGAAGCATATGGCTAGTTTTTCCTATCAGCTTATAAATATGATTGATACAATTATTGCGAAAGATTAAACTTAAGTTACTATGGAATTTCAAGGTTTTTATCTCCCAAATACCATCCCAAAATTTTACTGGCGTTTACATTTTCTTTATCAGTTACATAACCTGGTGGATTTTATCTTAGGCTTTTATTTAAAAAACGTATCTTATTTATAGTTTGTTCCCTGTCTGAATTGCGGCCGACATGCTTCATGGAGGTATTACCACGGAACAAACGTATAAAGGTGCCGTGTAGTGTCTGAGTTTTCGTTTGTACTCTCTTGAGTCGTCTGAAAGATTGTCTGACGTGATTATGTCCGTACAACAAGACTTTGAACGCGGAATAGTAGTTGCCGCTAGACTCATGGGGCGTT
This sequence comes from Vandiemenella viatica, assembly GCA_031002005.1. Taxonomy (NCBI): domain Eukaryota; kingdom Metazoa; phylum Arthropoda; class Insecta; order Orthoptera; family Morabidae; genus Vandiemenella; species Vandiemenella viatica. The sequence continues at coordinate 308,776,401 of CM061921.1, read as the reverse complement.
CCGTTTCGGAAATTGTTAGTGACTTAAACATTTCGCGATTCACTGTGTCAAGATTGTGTAGTGAATATGTAACTTACCTCCCGCCATGGACAATGTTGAGGTGCACTCCCTCTTGTTAATAATTAAATTAATTTTTGTTTCCATGAATTATCAATAAAAATATTATTAATGATTTAAATTGCTGATATGAGGAATCGGGTTGGTGCTTTGCACATTAACAGCACCGTTGTACCCACGTTTGACATTAATATATGCAGCTCAGTTTCTGCCCCACAAGTTGGCCGAAGCATGTCGGAATTTTATACTAGCACTCCGGTCACCCAGACAGCGAACGAATCTGTCTCCTAACGTGGAAGCATTCGGCTGAAAATTTGTTTCGCGATAAATAACAGCACCATCGGTGACTAAAAATACTTTTAAATTTATTGCTTTGCACAGTTTATTTTGAATTTTAGAAAAAAACCATGGGTCTTACCACGCTTCCTTACAGACTAGCGACGATATTGCCATCGAGAACTACAGATTGCATTGTGTCATTTAAGAAGCCAGTAAACCTGTAATGCGTTATACGTGAAGCCTATATAGCTATCTGGTGTAAGGGACTGAATCAATAAACTAATTATTAAAAATCTAATATGTAAAAGTAAAGGGATTTGGAAAGGATTATCATGCGCTAAAAAGTTGTGTATAGAAGGACCATTTCTAAAACTATTCTAAATGTATGAGAAGTAATCTATCATCTCAATGTTAGGTGTTTTTAAGCATCTTATAAAATTAAAGTTTTCCTGCGACGCTGGCGTCCCTTACTGCTGCTTCTTTTAAGGCGCATTCCCACGATCCCTTGTAAACGGAGGCGAGACGGGACGGGACGGGGTGGGACGGGACGCCATGGGAACAGCGCCGCCTCTGCTAGCGGAGACGAGACGCAGCTACCCACACTGAGTCGGTAAACATCACAGGCGTGTGTAGCAGTGCGCTGTTGCCATCGGTTTGCAGCAGCGGTGCGTACCCCTTCTGTTGCTGTAAAGTGCTCTGTGCCAAGCTAGGAGTAACCTGCGGCCTACGGTCGTCCCTACACTTCGGCTAATGAGTTCCCGTCCCGTCTCACCTCGCCTACAAGGGATCGTGGGAATGCGCCTTAAAGACGAGTGACAAGGTGACTCTTCCATGTCACCAGCGAGGTAGTGCGATCTCATCTGTGTTTCTAGGACAAGAAGGATTAGGAATGGCCTCTGCATCTGGTATTCTTTAGTTCTCTAGACGTCAGTTAGCAAGCTGTATCATAATTTTGTTCGTGTGGATGTCACAGATAGGCACATGCCATAAATTTTCCACGCCTATCGCGTTTTTTGAAGTTATTGTTAAAAGTCTTACGCGCCAAGGGCCATGTAATATTTTAATACGAGAGCATAATTTTTCAGTATTTCTTAGAAAAACTAGTCATATCCTTTGAAGGCAATGAACATGTATTTACATCTACCTGCTTGGATCTCAACCAACCTTGATTCGATGAACTTCTAGCTAAGCTCTTTACCGAGGCGTGTAATCGCCTCTGCTCTCTGACAAAACATGTGAAGGAAGATTCATAATACCTTCATTCATTTATACCTCTACATATCGTGACCTCGAGTTTGTTTCGCCGTTATATAGCCTTGAAACTAATACGTGCTTAAGCTGTGAAGGTGTTTGCTATGTACCGTCACATATCTGCATCGCGTGCTCTATCAAAGCCATGTATCAAGTTCATTCCCTCACGCATCCAAAGCTACTACGCAAGCATGTTCGCGCAACTATCACGTTTATGAATACAATATGACTTCAATAGAGGATTTAGTGTCAAACATTTTTTACGAGTTAAATGATTTAGTATATTCTAACAAAAGATCTAGTGTTATTATGTTATATAACTCAGCAACATTAACTACAATTACAACTATATCTTACTTCAACCTTAAGAGACCTGGTCAACTTACATTGCAACACAACATACAAAGAACGAACAAGATAAAAAACATTCACACGAGATTTGCAGCACGATGAATGAAACTGGACACCGTTTTGGATAAATAGAGCGTCATCCTTATGTAAACACACGAATTGTCAATGCATTTTTTCTTTTTTTCCGGAGCACGTTTTGACTATCAGGCCATTTTCAATGGCAGACTGTAAATGTAACGTGGTAAAATAAAGTTATAGTCCCTGTTAGGGAAATCAGCAGCGACGGATGGCTTTGAGCCATTCAAGAACTTATGAGTAGTTTTCTGATTTTATAATTGGTTAAATCACATCTAAATATGAACCAAAACCTAGTCTTGCTTCGACGTCTAGAACGAACGAAAACATTTTTTAAAAATCCGTAATGCGATTATATGTAATCGTTGTAGTACAATCAATCAACTGGAGAAATTGACTCTGGGTTCATGCCAACGAATTTTGACTGAAGATTAAACTTAACGCAACGAAATTCGTTACGCGTGTTTTAGTGTGTGTCAAGAATTGAATGAAAATCGGAAATCGATGTCGGACTAGTCGTGTTATGTTTACGGCTCAGAAAGTAAACAACAATCCAGACAGTGGAAGACTGCATCACAAAGAACTAAGAAACCAAGGCAGATGAAGAAGATGTTGATTTGTTTGTTAGACATTAGGGAGGTCATAAACCACAAATTTGTTAAACAACTATCCTGAAATGTTAAGTCGATTGGGCGGCGCAGTGAGTATAAAGACCTGTATTGTGACGATCAGAAGGTGGGTCCTTCCCCGTGAACACACTGCGTTTTTACCTACTCACCCACTCTTCTCACTGGGTCTGTACCACTGTGACGTCTTTTAATTCAAAAGAATGAAAAGACATCTGGAACGGAAGCGTTTTCATATCGTGCAACAAGTGAAACAAAATACGCTCGCGACACCAAACAGCATCGTATAAGAATTCACGACTGACGTATTTCGGAATGACATCCAGCAAATATTGCTACCAGCAACATTCATATCTCGGAATGACCGCGAAGGTAAGATAAGAGAAATCAGGGCCAGAACCGATTCATTTCTGTACTCATTTTTCCCACTAGCGATTAGGGAATGGAATAGAAAGGATTTACCGGGCGAGTAAACTTAAAATCCGACAGGAGTAGCTTTCGATAAAGCACTCCGACCATCCTGATCTGCGTTTTCCATGGTTTTCCCGGATCACTCCAGGCGAAAACTGGGATGGTTCCTCACAATAGCCCATGGGCACCTCCTGCCATATCCCGCATATCCCTTCCAAACCATTACCCTTTTCGATAGGTGCAATGCACCCTCCGCCACACACATTTAGTGAATCGCGGAGTAATAATAATAATAATATTAATAATAATAATAATAATAATAATAATAATAGTAAATAAGAGGTAAAGGTTATCCGCGTCCGGGGTGTTGTGGATCATATTTTGTCACTGGTGCAGATAAGAGCTCTATAATCCCTTCCATTACCTCGGCGTCAGACCCTGTTACTTGTTTGATCGCTGAGGGATCATTATGGCATTCTTGTCCCCATTCGGCGATCCGGCTTGCAGTCAATCACTCAACCGAACTAAGCAGCTGGCCTTGCATGAATGAAACCATTATAAAATTAAGACATAATACTACAATGAAGTTACCTAATATTGTTTGCTATATGATACTCGACAAAATGATTTGTGCAACAGACGGGACAGTGAAAACAATTTTCGGAATACTTAGTGGGATTATTGCTCATAAGTGGAATCTATGTTTCAATTTTTCTTTTATTGTAGCACCGTTTCAGCTTAAATAGACCATTTTTTTCAACATGTTGGTAAATTTGTCAAATTTCGCAGTAATTGCTGCCTGAATCTGAGCGGCCTTTCTATACTATTCGTAGGGAGCAGTTGTTTTATTACTGACAGTTTCTTTGCATTTTAGTTGTTCGTGTGATTATCTTTTGGCCGAGTCTGGCGGTTTTCCTCAAGCCCAAAAATGGAAGTGTAGTGGATTTATAAGAAATTCAGTGTGAAATTGAGTCACATAAGATGTTTGGAATAGCATTTTGAGATTCAGGGTGGAGTACTGTTGTTTACTTGTAGTTAAAACGATCAACGAGGCGTGTCGATTTCGGTCTAATATGAAAGCTATGCTGCCTTTTTCGATTCTGATGCTGTTATTAGTTATAAATTTCCCCCAGAAATTAGAACGTCCAATTAGAAATCCGAGGACCGTCCCGTAAGTTTGTGGCTCGCCAAGAAAACGGATTGGTACAATGGTGAGAAAACTTCATATAATGTTTCACGCCTTCGTAGAATTCTTTTCATAATTACACCACCCTGGAACGAGCATTTGTTTTGTTACATCTGTGTGAAGTACAAGATTAATCAGAAACGCAGAACCCAGATTAAGTATTTGGTAAGGCAGAGATGTAACGGAACGACATTTATGATGATATGAAAACAACTTAGGAGGTAGCCCCAGTCTACAGCACCGCATCTGAATTCAAATCAGGCAGAACCGGTATTGAAGATGATTCCAGCGTGGGAAGACCAGTGGGAGACAATCACTCAGTCATTTGGCCATTTAGGAATATGTAGACAGAGGAAAAGGTCGACATAAATTTAGCAGTTCGGCGAACTGAAGAGAGATCATGCATTCCAAGAACACCAGAAGACCACTTACTGACAGAGTGCGTGGGCTTGAGAAAGATTTACGCCCACTGGGTGTTAAAAATATCTAGTCTTTGAAGTCAATCCGTTGAACGATTTATGGCTATGGATGAGAACTGAGCAAATAACTTAACCCAGAATCAAAGCAACAGTCAGCGCAATGGACAGAGAAACTGATCGAAATACCCGACGTGGCCCGCTGATCATCTACCTGATTCCAAACCTTAAAAAGCATCTTGTCTCACAGCAGTTTCAAGCCAGATGACGAAATATGTGCGGTCATCTCATTTTTTTGACACCCTCGAGAAATCCTTGGTACGTCGTTGCAGGAAGTGTGTGCAGTTTTTAGGAGACATGAAAAACGGACCAAAACTTGGAATTTTTTTTTTAAGTGTATTAGTATCAAGACAAAAACTTTTCGGTCGAACCTTGCACTTCTCGGACATTATAATACTACTTCTTAAAGCAATAGATAGAAAAAAAATCAGATTCGTGCGGAAAACGGGACTGGATAATCCACCATGTATACAAATCACGTCTACAAATCATTTCATTTTCATGTCCGGCCACACAGTTTCTGGCCAAGAACGAAACCATACGTTTTCAACACAAACCACTGTACTTGCCTGAAATAACTCACTTCATCTTATGCTTACTACTCAAACTATATAACTGTTCTGAAAGTTTTTTTATTTTGTTTCGAGTTTTAAGGCTTGTCGACGTCAGAATCATTTCGGCCATAGCCTTTTGGAGGAACCATCGCGGAATTCGCCTGGAGTGATTTCATGAAACCATGGAAAACCGAAATCTGGACGGGTGGACGGGGATTTGAACCCGCGTCTTCCAGAATGAGTTACCACCCACCCACGGTGCGCAGTGCTCAGTTGAAAGTTCTTCCGCAGCCACCGGAAGCAAAGAACTGTGTAGCATGCAAATGAAAACTTTCGAGAATATTTGATTTCATAATAACACATTGCATTCCGTTTTGGAACTATGAAGGAGTAGTTTGTGCATGCGTTGAAAACATTTATATTAAAAAAGTTGACCCACATTACATACAGAACCCATGTTCTGACAAGGCCTATACGTCAGTATATTTTCTCCTGTTCAAGGGTCAATGGTAAATATTTCCTGATGAATTAAATATTATTATTTAGTGGAATTCAATAACTGCAGTGAAAAAATTGTAGGTTCGTTACAAAACGCGGACGAAGATAAGGCAAGACACCGAATAAAAATTATACAACGTTGATCACTTCATTATATCAGCCGAATGAAAAGTGAATAAATATTTACGTTTCATACATATGATATGTTGTTTAACCCTTCCGCCCCAATTGATACAAAATTATATCAGCAACATTTTGAGACACTAGAAAACAGTTTTATCAGTACTGAATTTATGAAAACTGCACTAGCGAACTCCAATTTTGATTTCATTTTCAGGTTTGAGAATGATCAAGTGATTCTCTAGCGTGTATTAGAAATTCAATTTTAACCTGATATACAGTTTCATTCATGTTCTTATTGATTCATTCTTCTGAGGCCCATGTATGTACAAAATAAAAACATATTTTACTGATAGATTAGTATAATTACCTTCCAGGTGTTTTGTAGTGTTAGTGTATACGACAAACGGGACTGTTGTTTCTTTTTCTTTCACTTTCGTTGATATGAACCACTGTATACATAAGTGAATTTTCAACTGCACCAAACAGGGGGCAAATATTCTGAAAAGAGGATTATTTGGTAACGTATCTTTACATTTGTCTGCACAGGAACCAATTACAGCGACATATACTCGTTGTGAAAATGAGAAGCACCATAGAACAAAAATAATATGCAAAGACTGTTTTACGCCATTATGTAAATATTGTATTGCTACTTATCACAAAAATGATATTTTTGACCAGTGATCTTAGAATACAGTTTATTGAAGTTTTTTAAAAATAAAATTGAGCTATTTGGATTGTTTAAAATCACGAACTACAGTCTTTTTTTTTTTTTTAACTGCTTTACGTCTCTTTTTAACATCGAGGTCTTTAGAGACGGGAAAGGATGGGGGACAAGGATGGGGGCAAGGAATGGGAAGGAATTCGGCCATGGCCTTTTGAAGGAAGCATCCCGGCATTTGCCTGGAGTGATTTGGGGAAACCATGGAAAACCCAAATCTGGATGCCCGGACGGGGATTCGAACCGCCGTCCTCCCGAATGCCAGGCGAGAACGCGAACGAACTACAGTCATTGAACCTTCGTGATATAAATAAGAATCATGATAACACTGGCTGGTCTCACATGTATCAGATTCGCCAAGACCCCCTTTGAAAAAAAAATTGGAGGAAGCACTTCTCAAACATCACTACTGAGAATACTTTAATGTGATAACCTCAAAACGTTTTCAGAAACTACTTTATATTCCGATAAACATTAAGCTATAATGCGTCCTTTAGATTTTACATTAGATCCTTCCCGTTTTTGCAGACTAAGTGTTCTCAGCAAACAACAAATCCCGACAACTGACTCGTGTCAAATGATTTAAAATCATTTATAATTTAGCGAAACTAAACTGAGGCATGATGACAACTTGATTCCCAATCTCCTCCTTTTTTCCCCAGTAAAGATTTGATATACTTCACATAATATTTATGTACATCAGAAGTAAGGGAGCGTCCATAAGCTACGTGTCTCGGTCTAGGGGGGGGGGGGAGGGGTTGGTTGGAAAGCTACGCTGCGCTACGTGGGGGTGGGGGGGTGGGAGTTACGAGACAGGCCACGTACCTTTCCATTTATATGTCACGGTTAAAATGAGGTACAGAACACACAACAGCATGTCAATATTTATTTCCGTCATTTATTTATCTTCGTATGTAATTTACGATAGTATGACAAAAGAAAACAGTACAAAATGTTTTCTGAAATCAATAGGGGAAAACGCTACGTGGGGAAAGGGGGAGTAGAGGCAAAAGTCATGTCGCGCTAGGTGTAGGGGGGTTCACAGAAGGCCAAAATAGAGATACGTGGTTTATGGACGTTCCCTAATTTGTTGCTGCATCCAGGAAGAATACAGTGCGTCGGAAGAAAGTTTACCACAGGGTAGCGTTACATCACGTATGCATCACAGTTATAGTTCAAGGACTAATTCCAACCCTTATACATGAGTTAGTAGAAGTTCTGCAGACTACAAGAAAACAGAGTTCGAGAAAAACCAACGTTTTGTGTGTTATGTCCGCATTTGTGCAACAGCAGCAGCAGCAGGCACTGGAAAATTATGTGATATATTCGGAATAACAAACCAGTGATCCACGATTATATCATCATAGACATGCATATAGCCAAATTATCCAGACTTCACGTTATATAACAACGTTAAAATGGGGCACCTGTAGGAGGGAAGAAAAATATAGATAAGCCTTATTTTTAAATAGAATGTTCAATGGCGGCATGCGTAATCTGAGGGGCACAAGTATTAGATTATTGCAGCCTGCAGTCAAATTTGGAACAAAAACGTGAAGAATTAAACCTTCTAGCTCTGATGGTCGTTCCTGTAGATCAATTACCAACGAAAATTTTATCGTCAAAAATATATTTATCTCCATACCAGTTGCTAAGCCTCTACCAAGTCGTAAGGAATAATTGTTTTTGGATGAGACATAGTGGACCCGATTTCTACACAAATCACTTCTTTAATAATTTAAATGTAAGATTTGTTAAGATTAGCAGAGGGCCACAAAATTATGTAATACAGTCAACTTAATCGCAAAAATACATTAAATAATACTTCAAAAAATGCGGATTTTGTTTAGATGTTAATATTCTCTTTTAGCTTTACGGTTCGTCGACGTCCAGGTTATTAGAGCCGGGAGAGGATTGACGGCAAGAAACGAAGGAATTTGGTCATGGTCTTTTGAAGAAACCATCCCGGCATACACCAGGAGTGATTTGGGGAAACCATGGAAAACCGAAATCTGGATTACCGGACGGGTATTTTGAACATGCGTCCTCCCGAATGCGAGACCATAACGTTACCGCTCACCTACCAGGCTCGGTATTAATTTAGTGCTCTAACTATAACCCACCATTAAAGACTAAACGAAAGTTTTAATTAAAACCAGCCACGGCCACGGATAGATTTGGAAACCCAGTATGTTGTAAAGGAAGACTGTGCACAAAACACGGATAATTGTAAACAACGAAAAATTCCCCCACTTCTTCGCTACAAGAATGAGCGATGTTTATGAAATTTTAGAATTAGCCATATTTTAACCCAGCTTCACATTAAAATCATTGGGGTAGTACGTTAAAGCCAGGTTAGTAGTGAATTAATTTGAATTACAACAGCAGATTAGTTTATTCAGAAATTATGGAAACATCAATGATAAAGTCAACCAAGTAAATGTAATGTCGGAAATAATAGAAAACTGGTTACTTTTTTAATAAGGCATTAAAAGTCGGAGAATAACTATTGGGAGACCTTTTACGTTGCTAAAGTTAAGTCTTCCAATGTAATGAAATCAACAATTAGGTCTCTAGCTGAGATCATCGCAGGGAACAAAACTGAAGAAAGAGCTCATACTCAGTCTGCGATTCATGGTGGTGAAGTGATTGCAGCAATATAATGCAAACTAAAAATCAATTTCAATCAAA
>CM061921.1:308653723-308766102 GCA_031002005.1 Vandiemenella viatica | reverse complement strand
GATTGAATATATCCAACAATGGGTCTGAGGACTCTAAGGTCAGTATCTAACCTTCATTTGACTAGAATTTAGGAAGTACATGGATTCCTGTTCAGCCGGAAGTTTAGTACAGGATCCATTGAAATGGAACCCTTCACTACAATAGCAGCATTATCCGTGAAGTCTCACCGCTCTTATTCAACAGAGAATAACCAATGGGGGAGAGAAAAAAAGATTACAAATACATCAAGAAGATTACCGGTAACTAAAAATTTGTAAGTAAAACGAAGATGTTGAGTCAGTTTAGGTAAAGACGAAATCTATTATATATATAAAATTCACTAGCTTAAGTAATGGACAATTTTGAAATCTTTAAAATTTTATCCGATACAATATGCAAATATTACTACAAGCAACATTCATATCTACGAATGACCGAAAAAATAAGAGAAATCAGGGCCAGAACCGATTTTTTCTGTACTCATTATTTCCACAAGCGATTAGGGAATGGAGTAGGAAGGATTTACCGGTTGAGTAAACTTAAAATCTTACAGGAGTAGTTCTCGATAAATCACTCCAGCCATCCTGATCTGGGTTTTCCTAGATCGCTCCTGGCGAATGCCAGGATGGTTCCTCACAATAGCCCATGGGCGCCTCCTGCCATATAACGTATATCCCTTCCAAACTATTACACTTTAGGATAGGTGCAATGCACCCTCCGCCACACACTTTTAGTGAATCGCAGAGTAATAATAATATTAAAGTATTTTAACAAAATTGGTTGATATGAATTTTTTTTAATAATGATTTGTTGATGGTACTCGTGCTACAAATACGAATAAACTGAAATTATGTAATATGAATTCCGAAATTATTTATTAATCCAGTCTGTATTAATAATAAACTTCAACGGGGCCAAGTTCGAACCCTGGCCTTGATTGCGGTTTTAGGCGGTGTTAGGCAGTTTTCAGGCGGTTTTTTAGGCTGTTTTCCGCATTTAGGCGAATGCTAGGGCTGTCCCCAATCTCCGCCTCATAAAATACACATTTCACAAACAAGAATAACTTGCCATACAGAACACGAAAAGTTACAACTTTCGCTCGAAAGTTGAGTGCACCTAGTATAACAAACCCGGTCTGAATTCTGTCAGGACACCGGTCATTCCTCCTCTCTCATGATTCACACTGGCAACCTGTGTAAAACAAGTGACTGCTGGTACGTGGACCTTAGCTCTCCGGATCGAGGGGAAAATAACAACGAATATGTTTGACATTAGGTTTGAGAACAAGTTGTAAACAATCTGACTGACAGCACAGAATTAATCTGAACCTGAACTATTTGCATGATTAAGTTGCAAATAATATTCTCAACTTGCAGACATTTTTAAAAGTAAATAAAAAATCGTGCGGCCTGAACTAGAGATTAAACATTAAATATTAAACTCAAATATTGACGATAGTGTGGAGTTAGTCACAGTATGCTGGTTCGAGGTAGGTTTGTCACCGCTGGAAATAAAATTAATCAGTCATCTGGGGGTAGGAATATAATGCACGTAATTAATGCGTTCCTAACTCCAGAACAAAATTTAAATGTTTTTACAGTATTAATTGAAAAAGAATAACATCTGCAGCACTGTTTTCGCAATCTGAGTTTTATACTGTTTTGTGTTGGCGGTTCAACTGAACTGAAGAATTAATTTTCTGTTAAATTGAACAAATGGCGCCTTCCGGGCATCCTGATTTGGGTTTTCCATGGTTTCCCCAAATCACTCTCCAGGAAAAAGCCGGATGCTTCCTTTACAAGGCCATTGCCGAATTCTTTCCCATTCCTTGTCTCCAGTCCCATCCCGCTTCTGATGACCTTGACGTCGACGAGGCGTAAAGCCATAAGTCAAAAAAAGAGAGATAGATGGCTGCATCTGGTGTTATTGAGTCTGTCTAATAATAAGATTTATACACCAGTGTTAGAAGGGTAGAAGGTACACATTTCGTAAATTTGATTGGGGAAACTAGATTATTTACCTGAGGCGCCGGTTAATGATTCAAAGATATCTCGATACCCGTTCAAAACATTTTCTAGATAAGTCTCAATTTTCAAACCTATTATCTAGACGGGAAACAGTAAATCATATATACTGGGTGTTTCAAAAATGACCAGTATATTTGAAAAATCAATAGAAACTAAACGGGCAGCGATAGAAATACACCGTTTGTTGCAATATGCTTGGGACAACAGTAAATTTTCAGGCAGACAAACTTTCGAAATTAGTTACAATTTTCAACAACAGATGGCACTGCAGTATGGAAAAATCTTAAGTTCTAAGGAATAAATCATTTTTTCACAGCAAACTTGCAATCTGTGAACAGCACACGCTTACAGCAGAAAGACGACTTACAGAATGGTGAACTCACATACTGCGTTTACTTCTATATCTTTCAAATCGCCTGCAGTGCCATCTGTTGTTGAAAATTTTAACTAATTTAGAAAGTTTGTGTGCCTGAAAATTTACTGTTGTCCCAAGCATATTGCAACAAACGGTGTATTTTAGTTTTTATTGATTTTTCAAATATACCGGTCAGTTTTGAAACACCCGGTACTCTCCGGATGACTTTATGGAGCTTGAGTTAGTGCTTCGCAACATTGTGAATGAGATTCCTCGAAACAATACTCAACATCTTACAATCTATTCGTCAACATTAGGACTTAGAGAGCAGACTCCGATCTTTTGTTGCGTGACTTGAGCTGAGATAATAATGTTTCATTGAATTATAATGCTCCAGAAATTTAACATAATTTCCACATAGATGAAAGCAAATTTTGAAAATTGTGATACTTTGAATGTGAAGCAGAACAAGCGGAACGCAGGTAGAATTGAAGCACACCTCTGAAATGTGTTAATGTGTTGTGTCTAGCGATTGAGCAAGTACGTGGAGCCATGCGGAGCAACCAAGTAGGCCCAGGCGTCGACTTTCTTTCATTCTTTTTTTTTTTATACTTATTGCTTTACGCCTAGTCGTCGTCGAGGTCATTACAGGCGGAATGGGATTGGGGACAAGGAACGGGAAGGAATTCTGCCATGGGCTCTTAAAGGAAGCATCACGGCATTTGCCTGGAGTGATTTCGGGAAACCATGGAAAACCCAAATCTGGATGCCCGGACGGGAATTCGAACCGGCGTCCTCCCGAATGCGAGGCCAGAACGTTAGCCGTTCACCCACCGCGCTCGGTGCCAGGCGCCAAAGAGTATCCATCTGCACACACCTTAGAGAGTGTACCCAGCTCGTTTGTCATGACTTGCGGCAAAATAATATCATTTCGTAAGGAATACACTACAGTGGACAATTTCTAGATCGATAAAAATAAATTTCGAACAATTCTGAATCTTTGAAACTGAAAATATCAAAATACATGGCAAGGAAATGGGTGCAGAACCAGCGGAACGCAGGTGGAATGAAAGAAAACCACCTTGGCAATGCAAAAGGTATCGGAAATCAGAAAAGCTGAGCAAGATATAGCAGCTAGGGGGGACCCACCGGTGCGGGAGAGGGAGTGGACTGCCCAGAGGAACACAATCACACTATAGTCGATCAGTCTGGGTTCTTTTACTTCTGAGGTTAAGTGCTAAGCAATAGTCTCTCTTGTGTACGTGAAATAAATGTTAAGTTAAAAACAATATTTGATATAACACTGCCTATTTGGCTAAAAAAAGGATTATTCACGTTAACAATTGCGGTAAGTAGTGGCTCTACTATTTCTTATTCTTTACCACTTTTTCCCAACACTAGTGGTAGGCTGCCTTTTATAATCTTTACTCATTATTTAAATAGTAAAATATGGAGGTTTGGTTTTACGGCCGCATATCCTTGCTACCCCAAGCATTTTATACATACGGAGCCTCCATGAACCACATAGCTCCATTTTGGCCTCCTATGAAACCCCCTCCCCCCACGTAGCCCGACGTGACTTTTGCCCCCCCCCCCCCCCCACCACGTAGCACGAAGCTTATTTCCCTTTTGATTCCAGAAGATATTTTGTACTGTTTTCTCTTGTCAGACTATTGTAAATTACATACGGAGATAATTAAATGAACGAAATAAATATTCAGTGGAAAGCCATGTGGCCTGGCTCGGAATCCTCTCCCCCCCCCCTCCCCCCACGTAGCGCAGCGTAGCCTTCCAACCCACCACTCCCACGCCTAGACCAAGCCACGTAGTTTATGGACGCTCCCATATAGGAGGAAGGTGAAAATTGAGTGGACAGATAAAGTAAGAAGTGGACGTGTATTGGAAACTGCGTGTGAGGAAAGAAGTTTGTGGAAGAATCTAACAGAAAGAAGAGACAAGATGGTGGGTCATATTTAGAGAAATACGTGATTGGTTAAAATTTGTTAGTGGAGGGAACAGTCGAAGGTAAGAACTGTAGAGGAAGACAAAGATTAGAAGATATGCAGCAGATATTGAGGACGTGGGTTGTAAGGGGTATATAGAGATGAAGAGGTTACCACAAGATAGGAAGAGATGGAAGATTGCATTAAACCAGTCGAGATACTGATGACAGCAAAAAAAAAAAAAAAAAAAGTGTGTTATTTGTGTGTGAAATGTGTGGTTTCTGAGGCGGAGATCGCGGATCGTCCCGGAATTTGTCTTGATGGCTGCGGAAAGACTAAAACCGCATTCAGGACGGCCGGGGCTCGTACCCGGAACCATTGTACCTCCCGGATACACTGGGACACACTGGCGGGTTAGCTTAGCTCACACTACTACTCCTAATTTTTTTTTTTCGATTTAACTTATTTTAGACTGGTAAAGTCATTACAGTGCAGGTAAATAACGATCTGTTCTGTAGGGAGGGAAATGAATCTGCGAATCCTGTAAACTTGTTTTATGTTGATGTTTATTATCTGTGCTGTGATTATTTGAACACTGATCGATAGAACTTCCTGTAAGACTGGTATTATGTTGCTTTAACGTTTTCAGTTAAGCGGCTGGAAGCACATAATGAGTCTTGGGTTTGCTTAGCAATACTTAAAAAAATCTTGTTGAGTCGTAATGCGAATTTGTTACTGAAGTAGAAGTAAATATGAAAACAGACGTAAGTCAATACAAAAATACCCGAACAATAAATTAAGAACGTATCACTCCATAACTTCAATACACATACCACATTAATTAATTATTATGATTCTTCTAATGGTATATTTTCAGTTGCAAATACGAATAATTACGTTCATGGTACTGGTGATTAATGAAGCGATTAACAAGTGTTCTTACTGTCCATAGCGGGATCTTCTCTGTGCTTCTTTAATATTTCAGACTTAACAGAAATTCTTGAAATTTTCCAGAGCGAATCTTTAGGGTCAAATATAGCTGAAGCGCCTATTCCAGAAAGCTCTTGTAAAGGCTCTTGAATTAAATATTTCTTAAAACTTATATAAATAAATTTCTCCTCAAATACGACAGGTAAACTTTTCTTCTATTTCAAGCATTAGACAAAATACATCAGACTTCTCGGAAGAATACTGCAGCACAAACTAATGCAGACTCGTGTGAGAAGGTGGACAGCTGCGACTATCCTAATATTATATACAGAGAATCGAAAGTGCTGTGCGCACTAAAAAGAGCCAACATCCGTTTCTCGAGTTCTAACAATTGTAGCAAACCTTCTTAAAACTAAATGAAATAAAATGGAAACATTCTCAAATGAAATAAAAAAAATATTTACAAGCATTTAACATCGCATTGGCGAAATTAAAAACTGCAAACAGTTAAAATTACGCGTTGAATACAATGCCTGTCATAGTGTTCTCAATCACTTTCCTTTAATTAAAATGTCAGATATGATAATACTTTCAACATATTTATGAAAGCTATTTAGTTCATTCATAACAATTTCACACAACATAAAAATCAAAATACCATGTAATCCTGAAATAATCCTTCATGTTTAAAACAAATTACTTCGTTTCTTTATTACAGAAAAATTTAGTTATTCGTAGGAATCGTAATTACTGGGAAATAGTTTACAGTTCCTTTGAAATCAACTCATTATTTATCCCTGTCCGTAAATACTTACTTTTCTATCCTTAAAACTATTTTTTGTTGCAATGAAGTCTCCTCGGCTGTATCGCTGAATTATGTTGTGAAACCACTATAATTTGACGGCTAGCTCCGTCGTCTAGACAGAACCACCCTGTATATAAGAGGAGAACAGCACCTGTGCCGTCTCATTCTGTCGGTCAGCAGACCACTACAGATGTTTTCGCACCTGAAGAAGACGGCGGAGCTAGTCGTTGCAATATCTTGTTTCACAACACAATCCGGCGGTACAACCGTGAAGGCTTCGTTGCAATCATACGCCGGAAAAGTCTTCGTTTTTTGTTACTTTCATATTATGTTTCGTTTAAATCGACAATTAACATGTCCCAAGAGCAGACTCTGAACAAAGTAGGCATTTATCTACTTGAACCTGTCTGCCGACTAGGAACTAGACAAAATATGGTCATAGGTTTAAACCTACCTGGGAATATGTATTCATATATTAATGTAACTGTATTCTGATGCAATGAAAACTGTTTTCTTCGATTAACTTCAAGCTCTAAATACATGCGGCTAGTTAAGATCTGCTTAAGACATAGTACGCTTTAATTTCTACCTCCCTACAGTGCCGAAAACATAACTGAAATTTGTGAATGAATAATATTGTATGTGTGTCTTCTACTTTATAGATTTGTGCTATAGAACCTATTTTCAAAACTTTTACGTGAAGTACAATTGGAAAAATCGTCAGTAAAGGAAAATCTATATTAAGAAACAAAAACATTTTTTAACAGAAATCTATTTGATTTTACATATTTATTTATCCAAACATTTGGTTAATTTGTACATTAATACCAAATATAATAGTGCGAAATGACTGCTAACCATTAGTCTATTTTTTTTTAAAGAATAGCTACATAATAGAGCCGATTGTGGACGTGAAGTTTTGACCGATCATAGTCAATAGTTCATGTGTACTTAGTAAAAATTATATGTCTGCTGTTGGAAATGTTGTGATTTCAGAAAAATATATTATGAAGTTCGTGTGATGAAACTTCTCGACAAAAAGTGAAATTATATTTCCATAACGATAATGTTCCTTTGATTTTTTTTTTTTTAATTTGATACCCTTAATAGTTTCGCTCATCCCACTTTCAATTAAAATTATCCAGTAGTTACATTTTAATAATTACAAAATTTAAACACAAACTTTTATACGGTTTTTGCGAAGAAGATGCGAAGCTTGAGATAATTTTGTCTTTCCCTAACTGAGATCATATTGTTTTTGTAAGAACTTATTCATTTTTTCTGAATTTATTGTTGACTGAATCGTTTTTCACTGATTCACACCGTTGTTGGTACATCATCACAAGCTCACTGTACGCTAAGAAAGGATTCATAGGCCTATCTTTTCGCTGTTCTGTGGTCTTTCCACAAACTATTGGCATCTTAATCGTTAACAATGCCTAGCTTATACTAATTTACAAAAGAATATTCACTTAGGTGAGCTGTGCAGAGTTATACTTCACAGCAAACAAAAAGCAAAGACTATTTTTCTAGAATACATTTAGAATACTGTTTACCCAAATTTGCAGAACATAGTCCTCAATACACTGGAAAATCAGAGAAAATTCATTGATAATTTAACGATGAAGAACATTCTAGACAATCTATTCTTATCTGCCTCGCCTCTGGTAATTTGGCAAAAATATGGAAAAAAGTATAAAGTAATAATGGGCTTATTCAAATTTTTATTTTGGAGATAATTGTTAAAAAAGAAATTACACTTAGGCCTAGTTTTCATCCTTAAAATATAGATTCCAATCAAAAATTTTATCTTTATAAGTAAACGCGATTGCTGGGTAATGAAACAAACAAACATTATTTCATAATTACGTGGAAACCTAGCTGGAATGACATAGGAACTTTGTTTACTTGAGTTATTGAACTGAATAAAGGTTTTTTGAAAATTTGTGATGGTATCATAAACTCGTGGATGAAAAAGTATTATTTCAACATTCATCATCAAACGAGAACGTTGAATGGAGATAAGTAGCCTTTATTCATTCTAAAAGTAAGGGTAATTTACAAAATAATTGCACTTCCAATGAAACCTTTTGTGTGCCGCTTTATAATGCCGTGTATTGTTTGGAGATAGCTAAGTGTTGAGTTTTGCAGCCACGTAATGTTTTTCACGCCTTTGATAGGCCAGTCAACTGCGCGTGACTGTTATCTGCCGTGATAAAGCAGGCCGACAGGCGGTAGTACAGGTTGATCTACTACCTGATTAGCCATCGCACTGTTCCCGCTTCCTTCTCAGCGGTCTTTCTGTTGTATAACATCTCTGCCTATGTAATCACAAGATTCCTTTTCATGTCATTGCACATAATAGTGTCAGCAGTCTTTTAGCCTGGTTTTAATTGTTTTATTAATTTTCTTTGAACCGCCATTGTGGACCACACTGGACTGACGAGGCACAAAGAGGTATGGGTTGAAATCCCGGGTCCCACGTGTTCGCCGTTCTGATTGTGGGTATTAGGCGGTTTTTCTCAATTATCTAGGAAAAAGCTGGGACGGTCCTTAATCTCCGCCTCGTAGACAAACAAAAATACACTTATTACATAGAGCACAAGTTACATGTTTCACAGACAGATGGCAACACATCCGCTTCCCCTCCCCTCCTGCATCGAAACTACGACAGGCCTAGCAAGCCGTAGTAGATGGAACCTTGTTAACAAAATGAGAGGCCAGTGTGTTCACGCTAATCCACCACACTCGGTTGGTGCGATGTAATAAGCTTGTATCACTAATATAATTATTTTAACAGTCGTTTTAAAGACATTTTAAACTACCGTTCCTACACACATGCGCCTTATACGAGTCATCTGCCTCAACCTGCTATCGGAGCTAGTTGCTCCATTTTATTACAGAATGCTTTTAATTCATTTCGCATAATTGTTTCTCGCAAACCTGGTGGGTAAGCTGTCAACTTTCGGGCTATGCATTCGGGAGGAAGTGGGTTCGAATCCTCGTCCGAGCATCCAGATTTGGGTTTTCCATGGTTTCCCCAAATCACTCCAGGCGAATGCCGGGATGCTTCCTTTAAAAAGGCCATTGCTGAAATCATTCCCCTTCCTTGCCCCCAGTCCTTTCCCGCCTCTAATGACCTCCACGTCAACGAGACGTAAAGCCATAAGCAAAAAAAAAACTCTAGTACCGCCATCTAGATATCGGTATACCGAAATCCATGCAGGGATGATTTCTTTAAATAATCGTAGCCCAGTTCAATCTGATTCCTTGCAACCCAGCTTTAATAACCTCGATCTCGACGAGCCATATAGCACTAAATTAAAAACAGAAGAACAAAGAAAAAATATAATGCATTAGCTAACAAACGTAACACCAAGAGGTGGAAACATATCTGAGTTTTACAATATACTGAAAGCACTCACCAGAAAGAGATGTTTGTATCATTGTGGTGACGTTTCTGACGAATTCTAAGACCCCCTCTCACGCTGCATGTTTCTTAATTTTTTATTTTAATTCGTTAATTTGGTTTACGCAAGTAATTTCAGTGAAATTTATTCCACAGATTAGGGATACGACAATAGAGAAATGATTAGATTTACGGAAGTGCTTTGTCCGTGAGAATTCAGTACGGTGTGATGCTGCCACGTGCTGCAATCAGAGCCACTAGACGTCGTGGCAGGGAATCAAAGAGAGCGTGGATATGCTGCTGGGTTTGTAGGCGCGTCAACAAAGCACCGACAATGGTTGACGGAGTACAAGTACGAACGAGTGGCCGACCACCACATCCCAAGTATGTTCGATGGACGACATTTTAGGTGAACGTGCAGGCGAGGGAAGCAGTAGTACCCGTCATACTTCGAAGCTCGCCACATGTGGCGGGCATTGTCTCTGAAATATGGTCATTTGGAGCTTCATGCAGGAGGGGCAGTGCCCCGGGCTCTAAATCCTCCCTGATGTTATGGCCAATGGCGCTTGTTCGCTATGTCACTCAACAAAGCTGCCTGCCTGATTATTCCGATGGGTCTGCGTGCACGCCGTGTCTATGCAATCTTAATCACTTGTGGCTTCACTGTTCTACACAGCCTCCAATTATGTAGCGATTCAGATGTACCTGGGTTATGTAACTTTCAGAAACGGTAGTGTATCTTCTTCTGGAAGCCTGCTCGTTATTTCCTTCAAGGCTAACATAATTGTCTAGTACCACCCAAAAACCGAACACGGAACGAATTATGTCTGCCGAAGTTGGTCAGGCTGGAATAAGGTTGAAACTTCGCAGGGTATCAGATGGGCTACGCAAGTAGTGTTCCGTTACGTGAGAGGCAGTCACCGTGGGAGTTCCAGACCAGTGTGAAAATCCAGTCTGGACTACAAATGATGCTATCTGAAAGCAGTGCCAACAGCGGTGTGGCGCCAAGGGCAGTAGCACGACGGAAACTATTACGGTCGTCGTGAACTGCCATAAGAATCAGCTTTAGGCTGTTCATCAGAAGTCTCCCAAGATGTCAATGTTTAAAGAATATGTAGCTAAACGGAAGTGGAGCACTACTGCTGTCGCTTTCCGCTATATGTCCGTTTGTCCTAGGCTCGTAGATCTTGAACGGAATAAGTTTCGTACTTCAGATTTGCACAGTTTCTGTGTTTCGTTGACTAAAACCGAATATCACATTTATTTCTACCTTCATTAGCGTTCACCTACACACATTTTCGGCACTGTGTTAGCCTATTGCGCAACTTGACATATCAACTCAACTGAAACAAAAACTTCTCCGTGTAAATCTATTTTTCTCATCGTGAAACAAACACAAATTTAAATATTTCAATCACTTGGGTGAACCTTCTCGGAGTTTGTAAGGCCTTCACAACACTTTATACAGTCGCCGCCCTTTCAAAACCAAAACACTGAACTTAAACCATGGTCTGCAGACAATTATTCTGAGCCCTTTGTAAACCTTCTCAGGGACTTACGAATCTTAACCAACACTTTGCCAAATAACTTACTCCCCATAAACGTTGATCAGAATTCAATTACCAAATCACATAAGAACTAATAATGTTTCACTTCAATTAAAAGATTTCTTGCAAAACTTCTCTCTTCCTGTGGGCAGAAACATACGCTCCCACTGTAGTTCGGCGGTGGTCTGCCTCGCCTTTTCTATTTTATCCCTATTTATAACATGCAACCCCATGTGACGCCTCGGTAAGGAGTCGTTCTTCCACTAAGCACCAATTGGTGCAACTTTTCTCTTTCGCGCTTCTCAAAAATTGCGCCACACACAGAAACGGCCCAGTGTAGCCCGAAAACGCTCAAATAAAGCCCTAAATTAACCACCGTAATGTTACAAAGTCTGTTTAACCAGATTATTCCAGCCCAATCTACTAATCAATTCTGTGACGTTTTCATAAGGACTGTAGCAAGCAGTCAAGAACAAAGCAGGTCTTCTCTGTACTTTCTCTACACTGTCAATCAGCCCTCTACGAAACGGATCCCAAACGGCACAACAATTGTCCAAATGTTGACGCGCGAGAGTTTTGTACTCTATCTCCTTTGTGCATTACAATTTTTCAAGATTCGACCTATGCAGCCTAGAATTAGCTCTAACTACGACAGTATTAATGCGCGAGTCCCATTTCATGCTGCTTTCTACTGTTACCCCCAAATACTTCACGGAATCTGTCATATCAATAACTGAACTTTTTGCTTTGTATTTCTGAATAAACGCGATTCTTTTGTTATTTATTTAAATATTTATTTAACCGGGCTGTCAAACCCTTTCTTACATCACACCAGGTGTTCATAATAAATAATTTATACCTTACGTCAACTAACAGTATACAACACTTATTTCACATTTGGCTTACATTAAGTTCATGAGTAAGATAATAACTAAAAATATAGTAATATATATATATATATATATATATACAGGGTGGGGCATTTAATATGTTTTCTGGAAATATTTCGGAAAGAAAGCATTTTAACAAACAATAACCTATATAAAAAATAATCGTACAGTAGGGGGCTACAATTATGTGATATTGGTTTTTTCACAGGTGACGCTATTGTCGTTACAACAAGGTCAACTTAATTCTTTTAAATGGGAACCCCTATTTTTTTTTTTTGAATATTCCGATTCCTCATGAAAAAATAAAAATAGTTTGCTTAACTCACTTTTCTGTTAGCCTCACAGATGGCGCTGTAATCGCGAAAAATGAATATTCGCGTTTTTTGTGTATAATTTTAATTATTGTTTAAATAATTACATGTAATTTTCATTCTGTAAACATGGAAGGTAATTTTAAAGGATAATGACGAAATTGATTTTTTAAATGCTTTTTCTTACTTATTTGCAGCCATGTCTACAGCAGGTGCTCAAAAAGGTGACCATTTACTTCCAGACATTTTCTGACCCTTTGCAGAACTGATGCCTGAACAGCTCGAAGTGTGTCAGAAAATGTCTGGAAGTAAATGGTCACCTTTTTGAGCACCTGCTGTAGACATGGCTGCAAATAAGTAAGAAAAAGCATTTAAAAAATCAATTTCGTCATTATCCTTTACAATTACCTTCCATGTTTACAGAATGAAAATTACATGTAATTATTTAAACAATAATTAAAATTATACACAAAAAACGAGAAAATTAATTTTTCGCGATTACAGCGCCATCTGTGAGGCTAACAGAAAAGTGAGTTAAGCAAACTATTTTTATTTTTTCATGAGGAATCGGAATCTTCAAAAAAAAAAAAAAAATAGGGGTTCCCATTTAAAAGAATTAAGTTGACCTTGTTGTAACGACAACAGCGTCACCTGTGAAAAAACCAATATCACATAATTGTAGACCCCTACTGTACGATTATTTTTTATATAGGTTATTGTTTGTTAAAATGCTTTGTTTCCGAAATATTTCCAGAAAACATATTAAATGCCCCACCCTGTATATATATATATATATATATATATATATAAATATATAATACTAACTAATATCTTAATCTAATCTAATCTAATCTTAAT
The DNA here is from genome assembly GCA_031002005.1 of Vandiemenella viatica. Lineage (NCBI taxonomy): Eukaryota > Metazoa > Arthropoda > Insecta > Orthoptera > Morabidae > Vandiemenella > Vandiemenella viatica. Next base: position 308,753,047 of record CM061921.1, on the reverse strand, counting down.
CTAATATCTTAATAATATTCATGATTAAGTAGTGAATCATTTAATGGTATCAACTAATGCTAGTGAAAATGAAGCATTAAGCGGTAGAAACTAAATACTACAAGGCTGAAGAAACAAGACAGAAACTAATAATAGGGAAGGCAGGATAAACAGGTGGACACAGTATACATCAATATAGTTGAAATCTAAAAATTAGCTATGCATAGAAGAAGAGGTTGTTCAGCTAATGCTCGAATTAGTAATGCTTTGTCAAAAGAATTTTAATTGGCCGATTTTTTGGTAGTTTTAATTTTCAGCGGAAGATCATTCCACAATCTAGCCGCTGAAATGGAGAAGGATTTGGCTGAGGTTTCAGAACTGTGGGAGTGGATGGTTAGTATGTTTGAGTTCAGGGATCTGGTGTTAATGTTATGGGAAAGTCCTAGGTATGAGCTGTTGGAAAAAAGGTAAACGGGAGTTTTCAGATGTACGAAGCGGTGAAGGAGACACTCGTAGTGTGTGGATCGCCGTCGATCGCAGACGCTCTACCACTGCAAGCGATCATAAGAAAATGAGACAGTCACAGGACACAGATGAAACTTACACAGGAGTTCATAACAAGTTGAAGTTTCCTTATGTCTCAAATTTTGCTGAACAACGACAAATTAATCGAGGTGGGGAAGCACAAGGGTCTGCACCAGTTGTCTTTTTTTTTTTTTTTTTTTTTTAAATGAGTGGGGAAGAATTTCTTGCATATATATAGAGCATGAAGAGAAGAGAAGGATTTGCGATATACTGAGACAGTTATGCATATTGCATTGCACTTTTTAGAATTTAGTGTAAGTTGTCATTTGTGGTACCATGCCGAAATAACATGCAGATTGCGCTGAATTTCTAAACAATCTGCCGAATTCCTTACTTCCATACAGTTGACCGAACATCAGCGAACAACCTAAGACTGCTCTTCAAGTTATCTACGAGATCGTTTATAAAATGGCAGAGTAGGGGAGATGGACTGCTATCATTAAAAACAAAATTCCTTTACTATTTCCGAAAATACTCTAGCATCAGATCAAAGAGAACGGATATATTGCATTCTTTTCTTTTTGGTTAAATATTTTTCTCTAGACTTAAGCCATTGAATTTCACTGTAAGATATATGTCTATACAACCCTTTATGTTCATGCAAAACCTGCAGTGAAACAGAAATATGTCGAATCCTTGTGATCAAAGAAGTTATCTTGCCACTCTCACTCTAAAACCCAAAATAGGTAGACACTCGATTTAACGATTTTATTTACGTCACCACGATCAGTTTTGACCAGTTCTGAGATATTACGTAATTGATCCCAAGGTAACAGGCATTTTACTACCATGTTCAGTGCCTTAAGCAATCACATTCTCTTGAGATTGTGTTTGCTTTATGGTACAAAAGACCCGAATTCAAACGTCTGATCCAGTATAGCTACAAAGGATTGTTAACTCCGTTTGAGGTCATATGTCCAGGACGAGGCATGGAGGAACGTTTAGCGGGAGCTGTCGGTGTTAATCAAATTTGAGCAACCACTTGTGAGTGACGAGAGAGCAGCAACGGTGCAGATACGCGTCAAGTAGACCAACCGCTATGCTGGAGCGCCCCAGATAGACTAAACATGCGTGAACACAGCGGAGGAGATTGCATCAAATTAAAATAACAAACACCATCTCACGAATTTTGAAGTTTCTTTTCTTTGCAGATTTCTCATCTACCTGGTCTCATATTTTCCTTCCACAAGCTCCATCTAGTATTAGTTTTACTAATTCCGGTTAATTTAAATTCAAATGATCTACGTTTTCTGTAAATCGTATTCACTAACATGATTACTTAGTTCAAAATAGTTATTTTGAATTAACCATATATTTCGGGCTAAAATGCACTACTTCTGTTCAGCACAACACTGCAATACATTTGTTGTTTTATAAACAAATAAATTTATATCTGGATTTTGTGGATCATTTTTCCTTCAATTGCTGATAATATTAATAAATAAATTACGCCAAAGCAATTGACTTTTTGTTTTTGTATTTATTTTTCTCCCATACGCGTTTCACTTTTTTTTGCAGAAGCATCTTCAGCGGGTTTTTTCTGTTAATTATGTACAAAAGTTGTAAGCAAATTATGTTTGTAGTTGGCACAGTGGAATGAATTATTATCTAACTTATAATCTACTTACATTTTGTGGTCTATTGTATTTCTTTTAGCTCCATTCTCAGTATCAGTGCTTTTGCATTTTTGGTGGGAAGTGTCTTCATTTTTCAGATTCACAACACTACACTTTATTGCACTGCACTATGTGTTTGTTAGTACTTGCAAATGGCCGTTCTGTTTTGTTTACTAAGCATCGAGTTTTGTGTAGTTATGCGGTGTTTTTTTTTCAGTCTTCCATTGTTTGGCGGTTTTTTTCAAATATAAATGATAGTTGTTGGGGTTTTGTATGTCCTTATTTACTGTTGTTTTTCTGTGTCGATGTTTCTATTTTATTTTAGCTTCAGTGTTTTGTATAGTGTTGGGTGTGTGAGGTTTGTGTATTCATTTATTATTCGTTTTCCTTCTGTTAGTGCTTTTTGTATGTGGTATTTTTCTTGGAATGTTAGTATTTGTGGTTTGTTGTTGTTTATGGTGAGTATTTGCATGTCTGAGTCAATATTTGTTGGGTGGTGGTTGTGTTCTTGTAAGTTTTCTGCAAATGTTGAATGGTTGTTATATTTTATAGCTCTAATATGTTCCTTGTACTTGGTTTCGAATTTTCTGCATGTTTGTCCTATGTACTGTGCTTCGCATTCATTGCATGTTAGCCTGTATATTCCTGAATTGTGATATTTATTGGATTGTGTGTTATTTTTAATGTTTTTATGTATTGTGTTATCTGTCCTGAATGCTATTTTTAGTCCCTGTCAATTGCTTTGGCGTAATTTACTTATTAAAATTAAAATAAATTTATATTTTATGTCTGCAACGAATTGTCAATGACAAACTCAAGCAAGGCTTAAAAAACAGTTTGTGGCTTGTAATGGCCTGTGAGTAAAACGTATATCAGAATACCAAATGTAAGTTTCATTCTAGCCATAATCATATTCATTTTTTTTTATTCTTAACAAAGTTGGTCGATTGTAAAGGGTCGTTTTTGACCTTAATGTTAATTGAGAGGAATTCGTATTTTTCAGATGTTGAATTTTGTGAAGCTAACTTGCAGCATAGCTTCTTGTTAGATATAAATGCTTACGGCAATGTCACCTTCGGCTGGTTCATTCCGGTCAGTTGTGACGCAAATACACGTTAACTTCGGAACAAGTGTGGCATTTCTCTCCCTCATTCTTGGAGCTATCTTAAACCAGTCAATAAGGATTAGCTAATAGCTCGCGCCGACTCTTGTAGCCTAGCTTTGTGCTAATGTCTTCCAACCTAGTTGTCATTCAATCCATCACTCAGTATTGGAAGCAGTAATTTAGCTTCAAGACGCTAGCATTGCAGGACACGTTATCGACAGTACATACAGAGTTTCAGTGGCCATTAAACGGACTCACTACCAGTTACCCATGTTATCATTCTCATAGGATACTTTATATCAGCTAGTCCTAGCCTTCTCTATCCTCGGTTCTCCGACCGTAAAATGGAGTGCTGTGGGATATTCTGATAAATTACAATTTTTAGCAGGTCGAAAGACGAAGAGCTTCACGGAATAACGGAAGACTTAGAAGAGACCTGAAAACACGAAGGTTAGTCACACCACTTAAGGTCCACAAATAGGCAAAACAACGAATCAGACCCTTGACACCATGACCCGTTATAAAGCTACAGTTCTACTACAGATGATAGCTAACAATTTTGTATGTATTTGGTTCTTTACACTTCTCGTTCTGAGGAAGTTCTAACTGCGAGTGTTTTGCAAGGCTCATACTTGATATCAATTTATCTCGTATTATTGAATTAATTCTGCCAGACGAACAAACGAAAAACTTCGAACACGAGAAAGAATTTTCTCGAAAATTTATCAACAGTTAGAAGACATTAAATGTTTTTATCTAATTGTGGTGAAATTTCTCACTAATTCCATTTAATTTATTGGAAACGTATTATTTTCTCAAAATATTACAGTTTGTATTGACGAAACATTTATTTTGTTTGAAATATATAGAGATGAGTTAGCGAGTTAGGCATTTAGTATTAAAAAGAAATTGATATTAATATTAAAGGTAAACCTTATCTGCATGACAGGACGTTGTAATTAAAATGATTGGACTGAGATTATAAACGAATGATTACCTATAGTAATATTGCATGTCTCAGTGATTTTTAGTAAATCTTGAAAACACCGAAGCAAATGATTGTTTTAAATGCAATTTAACTTTAACAAATCACTATCTTTGAATTTGGTACAATGAACATGAGAATGGTTACGATTTTAATCGACCGGGATAGTGGGCCAGCTGCTTGATGCTATGGACCATCAAAGATCGATTTAGGTCAGGTCGCATGCGTCCACGCGCTGTTGGTGTAGCAGACACCCGTTGGAAGTAGTGGAATCTCGTGTCCCCGGCTTGCAAATAAGGCACTTCCTCTCACTTAAGACTTGAGATGTAATCATCTTGAATCTCCTTCGTGTTTGTCTCGTGTTCGATGAGGAGATTGAACATCATCAATCACGCGATTGCGCGGAAGAACTACCTTCTCCAATTGACTCACATGTACCATAAAACAAAAGTTTGTTGCCGCGCGCAGACATCAGATCTGTGATTAGCTGAAACACTTCATCAAACTTGCCGGAATTTATTAGTATCCAGAAATGTAAACATGCTTTTTAACAACTTTCTAGGCTTCAACATATCAAAAAGGTATCACTAGAAGAACCCTTCTCCCTTAAAAGAACGTATTGACACAAGTCACTTGTGTAAGAATCTTTATGGTCCCCGTAGTAAATTATCATTTCAGCCAGGTCTCGAGCGTCCTGGTATACCTGGAAATTTGCTCCCTTTCATCTGCACCCGCAGGTGTTTAGTCCCACCTCACAGGTATTCATCACTGTTTCTGGAGGAAAAATTGAACGAGTCAAACTACATTTTTTTTCCTCGGCGTTTCTTTAATTTTTCATCAAGTTTAAAGTATATAGAGCTACTACAGAGAAGTTGGAAAATCTGGACTTAAAAACTTTAAGCACCTTGCAAGGCACCTCGCGTATTTGCGATTATTCTGAGTCCTGGTGGAACGATTCGATGCGGCGTGTTTAAGTTCGTGATTAAATGTTCCTATTACTACAGGTTCAATTCCGTCCGGTCGCAAGTGGGGATTCCACAACTAATACTAATACTTAAAGTTATTCACAAAACTAATCACTTGAAGCAGCTTGTGATAGCAACTATACTACTAAAATGGGTAGGAATTACTACCACACAAATCACAAAAGTTTGCCTTCAACACACAACCTTATTATCTGGAGAAACACGAAAAATACACCGCCGAAGTATCCACCAGTTACAGTGACCCGTGTAATCGAACTTCTATCACCAAAGTTTGCAGGATTCGAACCGAGTAGGCGAAAATATTATACGGTGCCACTATCACAGTAATTAGAGAGTTCGGAGTACTGTCCATGTCCGTGTACACTGAACACTCTGCATAACACTTGAAATTACAGTACACGTTAGTTGTACCGTTACAAACACTTTTAGGTTATCGTTCCCGCGGTATTGTCCTCAACAGTCGGCAACTCCCGCCATTAGGTCCACATGGTATTCCAGCGTACTGTCGACTGTCGCCATATTGTTTTGACACCGTCAAAGATATCCCCACTCACATATAATCCTCTCGATCTGCGTTAGTTCGATGGTATCGTCACAAGCTCGTTGATTTCTTTAGAATGACATGTTGTTTGTATTCTGTAGTATTGTGTTGGCATAAGCTAGATAAATAAATTATTATGCTATTTTAGTAAATCCAATTGGTTCATTCCTGACCATAACTAACGCAAATTTTTAGTATCTAATTGTTACGTGAAAGCTGCAAACATTTGGTGTGGATTATGTTAAGATGGCAGTCCAGATCTGCCCAGACGTGATCCAACTTATCTTCAGATTTCGACCCTATTGCATCATAGTTTGTTTCAGGATGTCCATTTGCTTTGCCGCAAGAGAAGAAGATATATTCCATACTTAGTTTATGCAAATTGTTACAAGCAAAATATAGTCTGCTAATCTGAAGTCGTTACTCACGTCTACTATCGTTGCTTACCTAAAAACCCCATTCAGCTACACCGTTGTTGCAACTAGTCTTGTGTAGTTCGCGAACGAACTAGTTCGGAAGAGCGCTCCCACAGGCGAACTACGCGAACTAGTTCCCAGATCTCTCGCTCCTTAGTTCGTTCGATCCTTTCCCGAAGACCAACTTTTGTTTTAGTTTATTATCTAAAAGGAAACACAGTTCCTTGTGGACACATTTCACTGAAGACACAGATATAAAAATAAAAGAAAAATAAATTGTTCAACATTAATAATTATTGCAGAAGTCACAAACGGAAATTTAACGTGGAATGTGAAAATAAAATACACTTTGATCCCATTAACAATCAAAAGACAACCATCGATAACCACAACTACCATAACAAACAAAAGAGCGCGCGCAGTAGCGCTAGCAAAGCGAGCGAGCGAGCGAGCTGTCTTGGAGGACCTAGTTCGCGAACTAAACAGAGCGCTCCCGGTCGCGAACTAAAGAGAGCGGTACCGTTCGCGAACTAACAGAGCGCTCCCGGTCGCGAACTATAGAGAGCGGTACCGTTCGCGAACTAACAGAGCGCTCCCGGTCGCGAACTATAGAGAGCGGTACCGTTCGCGAACTAAACTGAGCGGTACCGTTCGCGAACTAAATTGAGCGCTACCGTTCGCGAACTAACACCATTCGCTTCTAGGGTTTCCAATATTTTTTCGGTTGATGGTAGGAATTTTTTTAAAAAGAATAACCTATAAAAATATGCTACACTTCAAAAATATGATATTTTACGAAATAGTAGAAAATGATAAAAGGTATGTTTTTACTATTTCATTTCTTAAGCTATATTTTTTGCACTTTCATCATTAATTCTTTTTTGTCTACAGTAAAATTGTCATATGCTTTATCGCTTTCAGTTGTCAAATTAATTTCGAGAAAAAGATCATTTTTTATTCATGAAATACTTCTCTTACTTTTACCTAGATTTCGTATAATATTGTTATTTCAGAGTAAAGTTTGTTCACTTTGATATTCATTTTTTCTCGCAAATTTATAACCTCTAATATAGTCTCACAGTCATCAAATGAAACCCTGTGATTTGAATTTAATTTTTGGATTTTGTATAGCCAATTGATTTAATTAAAATCTCACTATTTACTAAGATACTCCAGACATTTATCAACGAATACTAGTGCATTATTTTTTTATATTATGACTTTCTGTGGAGAATTTAGTTTCTAAAGGCTTTTTCTTGTTTTCTTAACCAAAGAAACAGTATCTTTTACATTTTTCTAGCACTGATTTTAAAGCTGACATAATATAATACTTATCTCAGTCTGTTGGTTAACAGCTTTGTGAAAGTGATGAAAGAAATGACTTGCGAAATTCAAAAAGATTTTAACTTTTGTGTCTTCATCAGTTTCATTCGTCGCCAAAAAATTGTGAATGTGTGTTGGATTATTCTCCCCTTCACTAATAAAATAATAGCTCAATGACTTCCAATTCACTGGAAATTTACGCACTTTCGTTATTGCTACCACTTTCTCATTCAAGGGTCACTGTTATTTTTATATGTCTAATTATTAGATAGCACATTGGAGGTATTAATGTTATTTTTCTTAATAATATAGGTAATACTATTTCTGTAATATAGTAATTAAGTTGTAGCCAATAGTAGAATTATATTTTGTCCATGATTTCCAAAACTTTATTTATATAAAAAAGCCGATTACTTATAAACGGGTATTTTAATTCATCAAAATAAACGCGTTTATAATATTTTATAAGTAATGTTGTTGTTGTTGTTGTTTAAGGGCGCGTCGACGGCAGGATCATTAGCGCCTTTTATAAGTAATGTTTCTTCCATGAACTAATAAACAAATCCATTTAAAAAAATTAATATTCTACGAATGCATGTAAAGTAAATAGTAAAAACAGCACAATTATTCAATTTACCCATTTGTGTAAAGGACAATGAGCACTTTGGTTTATCGGCGCCAACTGTTCATGCTAATGTAATTTGAAAGGGCTATTACTAAGCAATAACTTTTGTTAAGAAGGTCATATTAAATTCCATTTAGAAACGACAAAAAATCATTAGGTCCTAATAAAACTGACTTAACAAACAAAATATCGCGTGCAGTAGCGGTAGCAAGGCGAGCGAACGATCTGTTTCTCTGAATTCGAGACGCGAACTAACGAACTAAAAGAGCGAACTAGTTCGCGAGGGAGCTGCGAACTAAACTGAGCGCTCCCCTTCGCGAACTATTATGCGCAAGTCTAGTTGCAACTCATGCAATACATCTTTCTCTTTATACCACTGTTTCTGAAACGCCTAAACCGCATGAAGAAAGCGACAGATACGCTATTTGCATCTTCCCGTCTAGTGTACAATCATTCAGTTATACATTCCTCTGCTTGAGTTTAGGAATCTCACAATTTGTATCTTTCGATAGAAGTTGCGATGCAACGGATAAAGTTTCGTTATCACAGCCAACTGGAATTCAAATAACCTGTTTGATATATTTGATTTCGCTGCTAAACCTCATATCTGTAAACAATGTTCAACAAGTCCAGCTTCTTGACCCGCCTACGTTTTTTGTAAATTTCAATTAGGCGTTAAAATACATATTTTAAAACTCTAAATACGATTTAAGATTACGTTTCTTGCTTTAAAAATCCAATTTCGATAACATTATTCCTTAATATACGAGCATGGATTAAATTTTGAGAAATTCGAGTGATAGTTACACGTCAGTTAATGTAACAGCAATGTATAGTTGGTATGAGCACGATGGCGCACGCTTGCTGCTGTAATCATTTATTTGTTACCATGATGAATGAACAGGAGGTTGATGCGTCCTTCGAGCAGTAAAAAGTTGTTAAGTTTCTAGTTCATGAAGATGTTTAACCAGACAAAATCTTTCGCGGATTGTACATTTAGGTAAAGGCACTATTTCGAAGCCTAAATTGTAAAAGAGGATTATTTTCTGCTGTCATGGTTGGACAGTAGTACCTAACCTTCCTCATGCATGTCGTCCCAGAACAAATATCTCGACACAGAAAAGTTTACAAAGTCAAGACATTATTCATGAAGACACGCAAATAACTCTTGGTGAAATTAGTGCAGCAAGTTATAAAAATGTTCAGACAATAAGTTGGAAAAAAAGTTATATTGTCACAAAATACCTTTCTGCTGGAAGCCAAGAATGGTGAATGCAAATCAAAAGGCTGTAGGGAATGAAATTTCTCAAATGCTTTTGAAGAACTTTGCATCAGAAGGGAATTAATTTTTGGTGGATATTGTCACATCTGATCAATCGCAGATACACCTCGCAACAATTCTGAAACGAAGAGGTTTACGTAATAAATGGCGTTCAAAAGAGGAAGAAGCTCTGGTGAAGGCGGAAAGTCGTTTCTCTGCTGAGAGTAGGATGCTAAAGGTGTTGTGTACGCCGAGTGTATGTGTCCCATTGGGCGTTCGTTCACTGTGGCTTCCGCCACGTCTCCGTTGGGAGCGCTGGAGGGACCGGTCACTGGCAGGACTAGCAGAGATGTTTACTATGTGGCCAGGTTTTGAAAGGGTCTTTGGCATGGTTCGTGGCGGACGCCGCGTCCACGTCGCTCCCCGTGGGCGCACTTAATCAGTGCTGAAACGCGCTAATCCTCACCATCCCTGGTGAAACGACGGGTTATTCTTCATATGACCTAATTTTGTGGTGGGGCTGGCTACTGAGAAACTGGATAATTTTGGTGTGGGGTTAATCTTTGATGACCGAAAAGTCGCTAACTGACACAGCCTCACTGGGTCCCACAACACCAAACGAAGAAACCATGTCTGCTTGAAAGATGAAATTTCAACGCTGTCCCATACTCTTGGATAAAGTTTCAGACAGAGGCGCGGCATCCTGATTCTGCACCACAACGGTCACTGCCAATCTAAATCAGAGGAAATTCTCGTATTGGGTTTGTAGCAGCTCCTATGGTCCAGATTTGTCGTTGTGTGCTGGGTCCCATGAAAATGTATTTAGGTGGTAAGGGGTACAACACTACATTCACGCCCAATAACTTTTAATGGAGAAGTAATTAATAGCAATATGATGTAATAAAATGTGCATATAACAGCGGAGGGTTTGCTGAAAAATAGTTTATATTTGTTTTCTGTATATTGTTCCGATGGATAGTTTTAAAGAGAACTTCCTCCATATTTGATGGACTATCGTCTTATTCTAATGTATTATTGCTTAAAAACAAACATCATGCATATTTTTTGGAACTCGCCATTTTTTGGCTATTCTTATAGTTATTACAGAATTTTTGTTTCATATCGGTAACAACACAGAGGATGGTGTGTGAGCGGTAACGAAATGGCCTCTCATTTGGGTGGAGGTGGGTTTGAATCCCCGTCCGGCCATTCCTATTTGGATTTTCCATGGTTTTACCAAATCATTCCAGGCGAATGCTGGGAGATTTCCTTGAAATGCTATGCCCGAATTCCTTCGCATTTCATACTTCCAGTCCTTTCCCGCCTCTTATGATTTCGACGTCAACAAGACGTAAAGCCACAAGCAAAATAAATAAATAAATAATAATTAAAAAAGTCTTTAACGTCAGCATTAAATTCATAGTTAACGGATAAAAGGAAAAATTATTTTAACTCGCCAATAACGAACAAGATCATCAACAGAGATATTAACATTAATTTTTTACACTTAAATTTAATTAACTTTGAGTTAAGCCTACGAAATAATGAAACCTAATGTTGATAGATACCTTTCTTTTCTGTTTACCAGATTATTATGAAATTATCACAGTTATTAATGTCACTCTCCTCAGAAGTGTAAAATATCTGTATAAAAAGAGGATCTTAGTATTGAGACAGAGTCATTAAAATATATTGTGATTGAGGTCTTTGCAAATGTGCAATCAGTCCGTATTTGAAAACAACCATCGTTGCGCAAATAATTCAAACAAGAGAGCAATATAAATCTTGAAAAGACTACTGTTCTCTCTATATCGCCGTGTTTTATGCTCCTAACACACCGTCCCTTTGATGTACGCGTTAATTAATTTCCATTACTTTTACAAATTAAACGAACAGCAAATTGTTTTGTAGCCCATTTACGACTCATTGCGAGCTTTATCAAAACTAACGCCTCGAATCCTTTTCTGAGCCTCGCCATTGGTGTTGAAACAGTTCGATTGCATAAAATAAAATTCCGTCCTGGAAAAGCTCTCTAATTGAGTGCTTTGATAACATCGCGATACTGGCTGGCAAGCCTATTAACTAAATCTGTTTATTTTTATTTTTTGTATAAATATTGACTTAACCTATGGAAAAACTTTACAAATCTGCAGGAAGTCAGTTAACAGGTCCTGAGTCGGCTTTTTTTTCTTAGGGATAAAAATGACTTTAGCCAATGTTAGCCTACAACTGTGTTTCTGTTTTCTTCCATTGTACGCGTATATCATCACTATTATTTTCTCTGTAGTAAGGAAAACACAAGACGAACATATCACTTAATTGAAACCAATGTCACTAGGTTCGGCTAGTAACTGCGATGTTCCAACAATCCTCAAACTACAGATTAACACCGTATGAAAATCAGGGAAAAGCCTCTTAAACCATGGCATCCCAGAATACAGAAACTACACACAGAACGTGATAAGGAAAAAACATGTTGATTTCAATAGATTCAACTTTCAACGCTCAGTGTTCCTTAACAAAACGTTGTAACACACCGATTCTATTTAGAGGGTAGTTTTATTCAATTTACTTCATGTAAATACACTGAACTGAATGAATTTTTGACATCTATGCCCTACAACACATAAATCAGTTTCCACAAAATCCATCGAGAGGATTTTGTTGTTCCATTGTTAAAGTTCGAGCTCACCAAGATTATACTGTACCGGTTCTATGCAATGCTAACAGTTTATACACCCAACATAACAGGCTTGGATCAAAGTTCAAAATTGTTATTTAATTGTTTTCACTCCATGTCCGACAATCCAGCAGCTCATGTTTAAGTCTAAGGGAGCGACCATAAACTACGTGGCTTGGTCCAGGGGGGAGGGGGGGGTTGGCTGCAAAGCTACGCGGACTACGTGGTGGTGGTGGTGGGGGGGGGGGGGAGGTTTCCCAGCAAGGCCACGTAGCTTTCCATTCATATTATTTGTCACAGTTAAAGTGAGTTACGGAACACACAACAGCATGTAAATATTTATTTCCGCCATTTAATTATATCCGTATGTACTCGTAATTTAAGATATTCTGACAAGAGAACACAGTACAAAATGTCTCCTGAAATCAGTAGGGAAAAAAGCTGCGTGCTATGTGTGTGTGTGTGTGGGGAGGGGGGGAGGCAAAAACACGTCGGGTTACTTATGGGGAGGGTGGATTCACAGGAGACCAAAATGGAGCTACGTGGTTTATACACGCTCCCTTAGAAGGCGCCACCTTTGTCGCACGTAGCTTTTTTCTCTATTAATCCCAGAATATATTTTGAGAGACATTACCAGACTATCCATAAAATTATTGCGTATATAACGAACACGACAGATATTTGCATTATATAGTTTTCTATAATTATAAACATTCTGAATGATATAGTGAAACTTTTCCCTCCTGTAAATTATCAATTATTGAAAAAATCTCTTTCTCAAGTACAGTAATCCTTTTCATATTATTAACGAAACCATTCTGATCATCTTATTCATCATCATCATCCTCAACAGTTTCCAGCCTCTGGCCGGGTCTGCTTCATTCACAAGCCTCTCCATTTGCTTCTTTCATCCCACCACCTCTCTGTCACCACTTTGTTCCAATCCTCTCCTCTGTTCCGTACACACTCCTCTACTCCTTTCAGCCATCCATTTCTTGGTTTTCCTCTGGGTCGTTTACAATGCATCTTAATTTCGTACATTTTTCTTGGGATTCTCTGAACCTCCATTCTCTTTACGTGTCCATACCATCTCAGTCTGATCCTCTCTACCCATTCCTGTAGGGGTTCCTCTTTTATGATGCATCTAATCACTTCATTTATTATTCTGTCAATTTTTGTAACTCCCATTCTACCTCTTAAAAACTTCATTTCGCTTGCTTGTACCCCGCTGATGTTCCACTTTTTCACTGTCCATGTTTCAGCAGCATAAGTCAAGATAGGCGTATAGTATGTAAGATAGATTACTCTCTTGCTTCTATGTGGCACATCTTTATTCCATACCAGGCTTCTAATGCTCCTTTAAAATTCTTCTGCTTGTCTTCCTCTTTTACTTATCTCGCCATCATTTCCTCCACATTCCTCTAATACACTCCCCAAGTACTTAAACCTGTTTACCTTCTTTAGTTGGTCCCCTGCCATTTCAATTCCCTTTGTTATCCTATTCTTCTTTCTAGTTGTTACCATGTACTCACATTTCTTTACATTAAATTTCGGGCCATATTTCTCCACACTGTCTGTCCTTATATCCAACTGCTGCTGCACTTCCTCTTCATCTCCTCCCCTGATCATCAGATCATCCGCAAAAGCCATCACCTTCATGTTTTCCTCTCCCATTCTCACTGCCACCTTCTGCATTATTTCATCCATGATTACATTGAAGAGTAGTGGTGGTAGGGCACTTCTTTGTTTTAGTCCATTCCTTTGTTCCAGCCACTCTGTTCTTCCTTCCCCTATTTTCACATAGCTCACACTTCCTTGGTATAGTTCCGTCACTCTGCTGATGGTTTCTTTGGGAACTCCTCTCTTCTCCAAGGCTTTCCATACCTTACTCCTGTGTACACAATCATATGCTTTCTGAGTATCGAGAAATACCAACAGTAGATCCTTTCCATACTCATAATGTTTTTCCTGCAGCTGTCTCGTAGCAAATATCAGGTCTACTGTCAATCTCCCTGATCTGTAGCCACACTGCTCTTCCCTTAGACCTTTTTCCACCCTGTCACGTATCCTTTTTTTCAATGGTCTTCTCATATACTTTGGCACAGTGGCATATCAGTGTAATACCTCCATAATTTTTAAACTCCTTTCTGCTCCCTTTTTTGAATATGTGTAAAACTATACCTTTTTCCAGTCGTCAAGAGTTGCGCCCTGATTCCATACCTTTCTTATCACACGGTATAGCCACTGCTTTCCTACTACTCCTGCTGCTCTTATCATTTCAACACTCACTTCATCGATGCCTGGTGCCTTTCCTCCTTTCATCTTACCCAGAGCTGTTTCCACTTCTTCCCAAGTTAGATCCTTCTCTTTCTTTCCTACATGGCTGTTGTTTTTCTGGTTCTCAACAACTGTATCATTCTGTGACAAATCTGTAAGGCTTCAAAATACTCCTTCCACATCCTTTTTAGTCTTTCTGAATTGTTTATTTCCTTTCCATCATTATCCAGCATGTTGACATTTTCTACCCTCTCCATCCTCTTCCTTTTTACCATTCCATATAATACTTTCTTAATTCCGTTGCTATCTTTTTCCATCATGTTGGTCCATTTCTCCAGCCACTTCCTCCTTTCGTCCGTTACTACTTTTTTAGTCTCCTTCTTTTTCTTCACATAGTCATCCTTTGTTTCCTGTGGCCTCTGCTTGAACCATTCCCTAATTGCCCTATTCTTGAGTTCCAGTGCTTGTTTTACTCTATCATTCCACCATGCTGTTTCTTTCCACCTTTTTTTGTTCCCAGTCCTTCCGCACACTGTATCTGCTGCTTGCATAAAATTGTTTTAAAATATTCCCACTCCTCTTCCACTGTCTCCATTTCTGCTATTGATATCTTATTCCTTATTATTCTCTGGTATTCCTCTTCATTACTCTAATCTTTAAATCTCCATACTCTTATTCTCTTGTCCTGTCTTCCTGGTTTTCCCCTCTCTGTCACAATACTTAACTCCATTACTAATAACCGGTGGTCGCTATCCAATGTCTCCAACGGTTTTACCTTCACATCTGCCACATTCTTCTTCAGTTCACCATTAAATATAAAGAAGTCCACAACTGACTTCCTCTGCCAATCGCTACTGTACCATGTTACCTTGTGGCTCTCTTGCTTTTTGTAATAGGAATTTCCTATTTGCAATCAATTTCTTTTGTAGAGCTCCAGCAGCCTTTCCCCTTCTTCATTTCTGTCACCACATCCTTCTGTCCCTATTACTTCCTCATACCCCTGTCTTTCTGTGCCTACATGAGCATTTAGGTCTCCCATAATTATAATATTTTGGCCATTTATCTGTCTCTGCAACTCCTGCTCAAATTCCTCCTTCTCTTGAATTGGACAGCCTACTAGTGGGGCGTATACTTGAAGTACATCCAGGCTTCTCCCTTTCACCGCTATCTTAACCTTCATCATTCTGTCATTAATTTCTTCCACTTCCTCTTTCAGCCCCTCCCTCACAACTACCCTTACTCCTACCCCATTTCTTCCCCCTTCGTCATTTCCATTCCATTACAGTTGGAAACCATTTCTAAGTTCTCTCCTACCCTTTCCTTTCCACTTTGACTCACCCAACCCGAAGATATCCAACTTCCTTCTCTCCATCATGTCCACAATTTCCTCCACTTTCCCGGTTAATGTCAGTATATTCAAGGATCCAAATCTTAAACCGTTTCCATAGCCATGTCTACTGTCCGTTGCTCCATCCTTTCCAAGGCTTGTTTTCGTTTTGCAAGCAAGCTCTATCCACTACCGGCTTGCTACGCCTGTCGTAGCTTCACCAGAGCCCCGTTGGCCGCCATTTTTCAGCGTTCCTGTAGGGCCTTCACAGCTACCGTATCGGTCCCGGGGGTCA
Organism: Vandiemenella viatica; assembly: GCA_031002005.1. Taxonomy (NCBI): domain Eukaryota; kingdom Metazoa; phylum Arthropoda; class Insecta; order Orthoptera; family Morabidae; genus Vandiemenella; species Vandiemenella viatica. The sequence goes on along the minus strand of CM061921.1, from coordinate 308,737,046 downwards.
CTAGGTCCCTACTGTGACTCACCCCCACAGGCAATCCCCTACTTTATGCCGTTGCCCATCTCCCACCACGTGGAGGAGGGGTTCCACTTTGGGATACTTATCATCTTATTCATTATTGTCCATTAATTAATAAAATAGAACAAACTAAGAAGAGCCGCCTGCATCTATTGTTTTCTACTGCTCCAGTTCTGACACCTTTCTTTCTTCTTTAACAGGGAATGATCCTATTTAAAAGATTCCAGAGTTCATTGACGCCATTTTGAATAGTGAAAATTCGCTGGAAAAATATTTGCGATAAGCCTCTTTCAGTTTATTCTACAGCGCCATTTCACACTTTGAGCTTCAAATAGCACTTCAGCCAGCACTATAATTAAAGATGCGCTGAAATTCACCTGACAGAACAAAATCAGGATTATTTTATCAACGAGCTGCGAGCTGACACGCACCAATCCGAATCAAAACTTTTTTTTTTTTTAACAATTCGAAGTCACTGGTGTGGAAAATCCTATGTGACGCGAATTTGAAACTAGGTACCGTGTTTTCGGTGCGTTGCCTGTCGGTTTGTTCAAATACGCCGGTCCCATGCGACCTAAACACTAAGCCTTCGAATTTGCACGCATTAGGGGTACCGTCAGTAAATAGGGTATCTAAAATACGGAGATAAATATCCACATGCTGCTGTGTATTCTGTACCCTATTTTAACCGTGACAAATATTATGAATGAAAAGTTACGTAGCTTGCCTCGGACATCTCACCCATGTACCAGCGTAGCATTCTACATTGTCTGAATATATATTTAGGTTATATTTGACTTCTGTCTCTTGTTACAGAAAAATTCTTTTCATATTCCGGTTTGGAACGCGTTTAGCCTCTCCCCTCCACCCCTTCCTTTCCCTCCTCCCACAGCTAATCTCAGTTACCAACCATTAGGCGTACTTAGAGTGGTGAAAATTACATGAACTCTTAATGTGAAACTTTTAATCACCTGTCCTTCTACAGTGACGAACTGGTGATCCTGTCATAAAGGGGACAGCTAAGTGTTGCGATCTATCTGTGACAGACTAAGTTGTATTCTGCATGATAAGTGTTGCGCTTTTGACGCACGCAGCCCAGCCGGTGGGTAGAATAACTCATATATTATTCCATACAAACCTGTATAGTACGTCGCTTGTTGACAAGTTTGGAAAGTATTTCTACATTGACCTCTAAAGTCTGACGGTGGCTGACAGAGTTAGGATATTGAAATTTTGGAAAATGTCAGTTATGGAGGAACTGAATTGATGAAAAATGATACGCTGGACAAGATCAGTGAAGATTGCAACATAAGATTGTTTTCTACGAGAGTATAAGGAATTTCCAATAAAGTGTAAGGAAATAAACCTCAAAATGCTCCCATATAGACAGAAACTTGGAGAATTACAAAGAGAGAAAAGATTAGAATCCTAGACAGATAGGGTCGTCAGAAAGGATATTTGAGTTGAGATGCTGGGTTTAATAACACAAGTCGCATCATTTTTATGCGATCTATGATGCTCACTAACTGCCGTTCCATCAAAAGTGGTCTCTGCTTTAGTGCCTGTGCTAAAAAAGAATTAGTTGTGTCTCTACTTTCTGGTCGTTAAGGCTTTTATGACGTGCGCATTAGAACCGCCATAGCAAAGAAAATGCCTATTTACGAGATTTTATATACGCCAGAACTCTAAAGTCACTGTGACGGAATGGTAAAAGATCCGAAGCATTACAGGAATTCACGGAATTTCACGGAAGATATAGCACACTACGCGCGATATCGCGGCTGACTTCATTGCATTTTTCATTCGACATGTGAAAGTCCCAATACAACCATGTACCCTTTCGTCAATATAGCGATTCGTTTAGTTACCTAGATAATACACTGATCAGCCAGACCGTTATTACCACCTACCTGCTATCGATATAAGCCCGTCCAGACGAGAGAAGCGTCACCTGACGAGGAATGACTGCTAGTCAGACACACGTAAGGTGCATGTAATATCAGTGAGCTTGTCATCCGTGTTTAGAATGGGGAAGGCGGGCGATCTATCTGAGTTTCACCGAGGGAAAATTGTGATGGTCCGGAGGTTCGGCACGAACTTTTCGGAAACTGCACGACTTGTCGGGTGCTCGAGGAGTACTGTGGTGTGTATCTTCAACAAGAGGCGAAACTAAGGTGAACCCACATTCAAACGTCGAGGGGTTAGGGGGCCACTCGTCTCTATAGATATCGGACGTCGTAGGATAGGCAGACAGGTGGCGAAATGTGGCGGAAGTAACATCAGAATTTAATGCTGGGCAGAGTACAAGTGTGTCTGAACACACAGGGCACCGAACACTCCTAATGATGGGCCTCCGCAGCTGACGACCAATGCATGTGCCAATGTTAACACCACGACATCGACTACTACGACTGAAATGGGCACGAGGCCATTGTCACTGGACGTTGGTGCAGTGACAGAACGTTGCATGGTGTGATAAACCCTCAATAACTTCTTCATCATGCCGTTGGGATGGTGCGGATCCGTCGTTTTCCAGCAGGAAAGCTTTTTGACACCTGCACTGCGGGACGGAGACAAGCTGGCGGCGGCTCAACTATGCTCTGGGGAAAATTCACGTGGGCATCCATGGGTCCAGTGGAGCTCGTGCAAGGCACCATGACGGCCAGTAAGTATAGTTCACTGGTTGCAGACCACGTACACCCCTTCATGACGGCCATGTTTCCCAACGGCAGTGGCATTTTTCAACAAGATAATGTACCATGTCACAATACCAGGAGTGTGATTGAGTGGTTCGAGGAACACAGTGACGAGTTGTAATTGATATGATAGTTTCCCAACTCGCCAGATCTGAACCCGATCGAACACATCTGGGATGTGATTGAATGTGGCGTCAGAGCTCACCGCCCCCTCCCCCCTCACCAGAATTTGCTGGAATTAGGTGACCTGTGTGCACATGTTGTGCCAACGCCCTCCAGCGACCTACCAAGGGCTCATTGTTTCCATGCCAAGACGCGTCGCCGCTGTTATCCGTGCCTAAGGCGGACATACAAGCTATTAGGTAGGTAGTCATAATGTTCTGACTGATCAGTGTGTTTTTGTCGCGCGTTAGGCAGCTGAAATACTTCTTTCGCTGTTATTTTATTACGTAAATCTGTAAATGAATGTTGATTTACAATTTCACGAAATACTTAACGAGAGCTGAGCTTGTCCTCTTGGATAATGTCGCAGGCAATAGCATGTGGTAGTAGAAGGGGTTTGCTGGGTAATTATATTTATAGCATTCCATTTACCATTTATTAATCTTAATATTAATGATTTTGTTGATCTCATCAATTTAATCATTTTAATCATTTGATTTTATCAAATAGGAAGAAGGTGCAAAGTGATATGCTATCTTGCATTACTACTGTAAAGTCATTACCTGACAGATTTATTCAAATTCAACACTGAATGCCTACAGACATCGATGAACCTTACAATTAATTTAATACATGGAAATCAAATGTTCAAACAAAAATTAAGACCGAGTCTTACAATATGAGGCATTAGACGTTAATTCTAAGCAAACAACAATGACATATTTGTGTGAAATTTAAGCACTATGTCAAGATGCTTATTTATGAAGCTGTTCACAAATACAAGCTTATATTAATGAATTCAAAGAGGACGCCATTAAGTCTTGGATTTAAATAAAACAATATTTTCTGATTGATAGGAATTTATAACAGTCTGTAGCTATTTTAAATTTATTTTCTTGTCTGTATAATATTGCAGTTGCACACACAAGAAATCAGTGCACATTTGAAACTTATTTATTTTATCGTTAAACTTGCTCCTCACTACAGAAGCAAGTTTTCAAACACTTCGTCTCCTCAGATTGCAGGTTTCTGTACAATTAAAGGTAGGAAAAAATCGTAAATAATAACGTTATTTTTAATCCAGATTAATACTTCAATACAATTCATGCGCCATCACTCGTGTCAGCGATACTCATACGATATCTCGTCAGAGAGCTTATATTAACACTGTTAGTTCTGTGAAATTAAATAAATTACAATAAAAGGCATTATGCCTGTTCTATTACACTCCCACCGATGGAACCAGGCGGAAGTTGGCATTGACAAAGCCCCGACTTCCGTCGCCAGGTAACCCTTAAACTAAGATTGACATGAATATACATATCAGACAATATTAAATGACTCATAAAATACAAAAGTTTTGTCTGGCAGCCGCTCGACTACTCTTATGTTAATAACAACAATTTTTTAACATTATTGCACAAACCTTGAAGTCACATACAAATGGAGAAAGAAATACAATGGAACATTAAAACAAACAAAAAAACAAAGAATACAATCAAATACCACTCTTTGAACAAAGGTTGATATATCTTCATAGTATTTTTTTTTTTTCTTTTCATTGTCCCCAAGAACCCAAATAAACACCTTGCCACAGGGCTACAACGGTTAACACTTCACCTACGAAACACAACATGACATGAGTTATTGTTATTATTTTCTTCCAATTGGTCCTATTATCTTTGCCTATGTCGAATCGTAAATTAAAACAAAATACCTCCTTTTGGACTCTAATAGCCTCAGAAAAGTGAGAAACGTGGAGGATTTGTCTGCATACAAATGCACTTTCAATCAGTGCTTGACCCCTCACTCCCATTCAATTCGACACTTTTATATGGATTTAGAGAAACCACACTGAAAACACTAAGACAACAGCGTTCTTTCTGAACCTGAAAATATAATTCGAAGATTATTCCCTAAATCTTAAATATCACAGTGCAAAGTGTACATATTAGTTCATGATCCACCTGTTCTTACGGAAAGACAAGCACCTGCTAGTTCTGTGGAATACTTATGAACAAGTAAGTTGAAGACCATTCTCAACCTCGGTATTTTAAAACCCATACTGTCCCACACAATATTCATACCCCTACATTATCTAGTAATACTGATTCTCGATATCCGTTGCTTAATGCAACTCAAAACATTTATTGCCTAATCTATCCTGTCTACACCAAGTATCCTTGTGATTTATCTTAAACAAAGAAAAAGCCTGCGGAGAAATATTAAAACTAAACAAACTTACAAGAAACAAGACTTAAGAAAGAACCAAAGTATGTACAAAATCATTATATTGAAGATACATTTCAAACTTTAGTTCTGTGAAATTCACTTTGTCCCAACATAGGTTCCTTAAAATACAACTAAAATGTATTACATGAATAATGCGAATCCCTTATGCTAAAAGGAAGAATGTTTGTATTTGAATTTAAGTATGTTGATGCCCTCATCAAACAAGTGCAGTTTACTTTTGGACCAGAATAGATTTATTTCTTTTTTCTTAACATGTAGGCCTACTCCTGGTTCTTCCCTCTTAACCTTTCTTTTCTTCCTACGTTTCCTGCTTTGCATTGTGGCATTATACTTTTCAAAAGGCTCAAGTGAATTTTGGAGAATGAAACCATTCATTAGATTCATTGAAAAAACTGCAGTATGACCATCTGAGCTAGTACTGCGGAAATGTTCAACATGGACCAAAGGTTCGCAACCAATGGGAATATCATTCGCCAATGCTTTAGTAATGTGGTGAGAGGGGAAAACGGGGTCTGTACCGAAAGGAAACATCAAATTATGAATTTGGTCTGCAAACTTAGTGACAAAAGTGGGTTTGCGACGTTTGAAAATAGCTGTGGATATAGCCAGCTTATTCTTCACCAGAGAAATAGTAGGAATATTACTTCTATGAATACCTGTCGTTGGAGAAGGATTGTTTGAAATTGATTGAACACTAACTCGTTTAATTTGAGCACGAGGATGAGAGTTAACAAGCAAGGTATCACGCGATATAGGGGTTGCTTCCTGGACCAAAACAATGTTCTTATCTTTTACTGGTACGCGGGGTACCTCCTGTGGGTCATCAAGAGGCTTCAAATTATCCTGTCGTAACAGTATTGTCTCCCTACTCACACTATGCTCTAACCTAGTTAGCCGTTCCGCTAGCCGTTCAGATTGTTCATTACAATCAACATTATATTGTCTTAATTCTAATTTGACATTCTCTAATTGTCGGACATTGTCTCCTAGCATCGTATTTAAATTCCCCACTGTACTCTCAAGTGATTGCAATCGACCCCCAAGCTCAGCCTTCAAATTACTTTCTACTGATTTTAAATCGGCCCTCATGGATTGCTGGAAAGATTGCAACTGTACTAAGATAGCACGGATTGACTTGTCTGTGAACTCAGGACCTGAGTCATTCAAGGACTCACTCCCTATTGCTGCCATCCCCTCCACCATTTTACTCTCTTCTGTAGCCATGTTGTCAACACTTTCAATACAATCGCACAATATTTTGATTGCAAAGAAAAAAATAGCCACCGAACCAGCAAGCAAACAAAAAAATTAAAATTAAAAAAGATAAATTCTGCTCCAACACTAATCACAGTTATTGTTAAACAAGGTGTACGCTATTGCATGCAATGAAATGCAAACAAGGTAACAACTATTAATTAATAAAATTCCCCAGGAAAGTAGAAACTATTTTTTTTTTAATATCAACTCAAACTGACTTTTACTCGTGAAGAAAATAATTTAATTTTTTTTTCTTTTTAAAAATTTTTTTTTCTCAATACAAATTTTCATATGAAAATTTTCTCATGTCAGTTTGTGTTTCTTACAAAGATAAAAAAAAATTACCACTTTCCTTTTGAAGAGAAGAACTGCTAGCTTCTAGGACTGCGTCCCGCTCTGAAATGCCGCCCCTTACGGTCTCCCGTAAATGAAGGTGATTCTCCGCTCCGGTCGAGATGTTGCCTGAATGTAGTTCTTATTAATACTGAGCGGATCGGCTCTCCTCGGGAATCGTCTGCTCACTTCAGTTGTCGCGTTCCGGTGGTAATGGCTGCTCGCTTGTTAATTATTGTTACTTTATGTAATTCACTTTTCCTACCTTTTGTTTCAGTATGTGTCCGTGGTTAATTATGCTTTTAATTAATCCCACTTCAAAACACACTGTCCTGTCGCGGTATTGCCATGTAGCTATTTTAAATTTATTTTCTTGTCTGTATAATATTGCAGTTGCACACACAAGAAATCAGTGCACATTTGAAACTTATTTATTTTATCGTTTAACTTGCTCCTCACTACAGAAGCAAGTTTTCAAACACTTCGTCTCCTCAGATTGCAGGTTACTGTACAATTAAAGGTAGGAAAAAATCGTAAATAATAACGTTATTTTTAATCCAGATTAATACTTCAATACAATTCATGCGCCATCACTCGTGTCAGCGATACTCGTACGATATCTCGTCAGAGAGCTTATATTAACACTGTTAGTTCTGTGAAGTTAAATAAATTACAATAAAAGGCATTATGCCTGTTCTATTACAAGTCCCTCCGTATCAAATCAAGTTGCTCACGGCTAATAATATGCTCAGAAAGATTATCGAAGAGTGATACTCTGCTCAGAGGCGTTCACGGGTCGAGGAATGCATAACACTGAGTTCCTTTAAATGGCTGAAGGTCTTTACCGTTTGTGCAGCAGCGGTGGTGCGTCTGCACCAATGGTGGTAACACGCACAGTTCCTTCAGACAATAGCAACAGGTACCGCAAGCCAGAGGTGGCTCAAACCGTACTGTTATAAGTCTCGTCGTAATCGAAGACTCGGTGATGGCGTGATCTCTATGTCCACCAGACACCACCGCAAGACCTTCTCTCTCGATGTCGGATCGGAATCCCTTTCCAGCTCCGTCGAAAATCCAATCCGTGGGCTTGTAAGACATGTGGACCCAGAACACACCAAAGAGCTTGTTATTATTTTCTAACATTCACGTTGATTGGGAGTTCACAGTCACATGATTCACACCTCGATCTGCCATACTTTTTCTTTAGGTGCAGGCATCTCTCATCTCGCGGCACAAAAGGTTGTCCAGCCGAATCATTCACTTGACCGGAGAAGGGTCAGTTAGGCCGGCACCTGCCGGAGATTAGCGGGCCTTCACTGCCTATTGTGAAATATGTTGCCACTCATCCCAGATATGAAAGGGGTCGCATCCGCCGTTACAGGTGTCTCCCTCTAGGCTTAAAGCGAAAATACTTTCGAACAAAATATTCCAGCCCTCCTTTCAATATGAATTATTGTTACTATTTAAAACATTGTACGAGTCTGACACAGCAGTCTCGTTACAAGCAGATACTGCATAATATTGGTTTAAACCACATGTAGTAATGATGACAATTATTCGTCCGTAGTATAAGGATATTCAAGATAAACCCTTTGGTAAGTTTCGGAAGCCTAGGTTTATCTTACGACAGTACATCATCTTGCTTTACCCACGATACCTTTCAAAATATATGATAGCCGTAATAGAACGCTGATATACCTGGACAACAAGTAGTAACAAAAATAATGCATATAGTTTACGTAGAAAGTAGCACACTCCTGATGGAAACTGCAAGTGTCGTGCATCCACTGTGTTTCGACTGAATCGCCGGTGATGGTGTGAAGTAAGGAAGCGTTTAGAGAAATTCAGAATAGTACCAACCGTATAAAAGGTTCATTTATGAACAATCAATGCAGATTTGTATCGTATTTAATAATTGTAATTATTTTCATTCCCGGTGATAAGACCTTGTATGTTCCCTAAACCATTCTCCTCTTGTAATGTCAGATGAGTAAGAGGCTCAGTTTAATAATGTTATTGTATAATACAGCAATAATTTTCCCAAAACTGATGTGACGATGCTGGGAAAATTATCCACATAAAACAGTGGTTTATAGACAGCATTATTCTGGGACCTCAAAACTTTCCACACTTTTGCGCTTTTATAGGACCAATATCAACAAAGGTTAAGCTAAAAATATTGCTTAATTGCTGTGCACATAAGTAGACAGTAAACTAGCAAAAAGCATTCGTCTCGACAATTTACTAATATTAAGACGAGAAGATATACTGACTGAGATCATAAAGTATTGCTAACCTATCAAAATGTAACTGCATTTGTAATAGCGATATGCTACTTGAAAATAATATATAAATCGCAGACATTGTTAATGATGAACAGCGCACTCTTAACAATAACGACGTTGCGAAAATGTTTTGGAAAGAATTATCAATTTTCTAGATGATTTATATACTTTAACTAATTTAAATTATTTATCAGATCATACAGATTTCAACAGGATTTAAAGACGTTATGGGTTCACACGACACTCAACTTAGAAAGTGATAACTCATTTATCAATAGACGTTTATCTTTATCATTGAAAATATATTAAGATATACAACTTACTGAAAATGATAAAATATTAAGTAAAAACTTACATTAAGTTGGTCTTCCCAAAACACATTGAAGATTTTGCAGACAAATAAGTTGGGTCCCGTCGTGCAAGTTTTAGATACTTTTTCTGCATATTTTCCTTGTTTGTAATGTAAATAAACAATTTGTGTGGTGTTTTAATTGAATTATTTACACATTGAGACTTTAAACACCACTTGTAAACTGTTGAACTCATTTTATCAACAAAATAAGCTAACCGCAACTTTGTTTACAATGGCACGAACTGAGACGTGAAGTCACAACAGACGAAATAACAGTTGCGAGCGTTATTTTGCACCAATATTCAAATCAGCGTACAAAAATGCATTTTTTTTGTTTTGTTTCAAATAACATTTTTTTGCTTTAGCAGACGCACAGCTACAGTTCTGACTCCTTTCCCAAAATTAGTCAACTATCTAATTGTCGAATACAGACATATTTTCGCCCACTGCACGGTTGTTTAGAAACGTGATTCACAGTCGGTTTCTAGGCTTGAAATTGTAGTATCGAATCTTTACACGCCTTACAGCCAGCTTTGATACTAAGTCTCTCACTCCGCAAAGTCCTATCCTTCGACAGTTTTTTGGTGGGATTGTCAACGCGCAAAATGCGACTTTGTCAGTGATTTTTGGCCTCACCTCGACCGACCGATACGTTTGGAATAGAGTCGTGCAAACTCTCGGTTTCCCGCTGCCAGCGTGACCTCTGCCGGCAAGGCAGTGCAGAGGACCGAGGCTGGACGTAAGCTTGATCCTGACGGTAGGCTCGGTCTGTTATTCACGTGCTGCGTGACAACGAAGCCACGCTAATACTCGCTCCATACAATCGGATCAGCCACTAACTACACCGTACTCTTAAAATTCCTAAATCGAAGGATGAAGTAACTGAAAAATTAAAGAGTATATGTCTTCTTCTTGTAATTTTATACGTCCTGTTGTATCATTCTATAAGATTGTATATGTTATTTTCTAAAAATTCCGATACTTAAAGACCGGGGACAACTCTATTTTAATGAAAAAGGAGTAAAAATCGGCAGATTGTACCACATTTCAACATTTCTCGGGCGATACTATGGCACTTCATAAAAAAGTTGAAAGATCTCTCTCTCAACTTATAAATGATATTTTGTTTACTTACAATCACGAATGAGAGAGATATCAGTTATGTCATTAAACAGAGTTCAATGTTTTACATAAATATGTCCAAATCTTTACAAGACGTCACATTTATTTGAAGCTTCCGTATAAATCATAATGCGCTAACTGTGGATTCAGGATGTACTTTATGTATGTCCGTAATTATAGATAACTGATTAATGTTATGATTTTCTTTGCACTGATCTCATGGTTTGTAATACTTCCGTTACATATGTTTATCAAACACATACACATTACACTTCATGTCTAAAACGATTCAATTGAAAGAACATACACAAAATGTTGGTAGTAGTCACTGATAATCTGTAGATTGGAAAATGTCCTGCTGTGCAATCTTGTAAAGCTTTCTATGATGTACCATCCTTGTTACACGATTAGGGTAAGGAAGATACTGTGCTATATTCTTGCATTGCCGAACTTTCGAATGTCCGCCGAGCCTTTGTTTGACCATCGATCCTTCGTTTGACCACCGAGCCTTCGTTTGACCACCGAGCCTTCGTTTGACCACCGAGCCTGGGGAAGCTCCAGCGGGCACCGCTCGTCCGAGTAGAAAGGAACGGTCACAGGAATAACCGAGCGAATTCGAGCGTGAGTAGACGGCAATCTCCACTACACTAGCTGGGAAGTGGTTGTTACTACATCGGCAGGTACCAAGTTCCCACTGTCCTCTATTGAAATGTTTGTAATGTTAAATTGCAATCTGGACCGGCGGGTCTTTATGAGGTGGGTAACAGTGAGAGAGGTAATATTTTCACTCCTGTCTGGACTAAGTGGACCACACCCGACGCTCATAAAGCAATTTGCTGAATTGATCTGATGTGCGAAGATGGCTCACTATCTAAAAACTACCTGAAACGTTTTATGCACAATTCTTTTATGCGCGGATGCACCAGATCACTTACCATCCCAGTGCACACGGAGCGACTGTTTTGTGAGAGCAGTTTCAAACCAGTTGAGCTCGCAACCAGTTCGCAACCTAAACGAAACTTCTGTCCGCACGTAGGTAGTCTGGTTGTGGATCAGTTTCATTCAATTTCCAATACACAGCGTGGAGTTTGTAGAATTTTTGCTATGTCACTTTCAGACGAGGAAGACGTTGTTTATTATTATCAACACCGCAGGATACGCTGGATACAGAGCAAGCATTGGGTCCATCCATATTTAAGGAAATTTTATCCTTGAATTTACTGGAAGTTAATAGTTCTAAAGTAATTCATGTTTATCCACCTCTCCTTGGAATTTTAAATTAAATTCTTTATCTTTCATGTTGTCTATGAAAAAAATAAACCCTATAAACCTCGTGGTTTTGCTTGACTGATGTCTGTAACGCAACTGCGACCCCGGATCCACGGTTGCATACAACTTGTTTGTGACTAGTCTACAACCGATCGCGTAATGTGCGGTTCTCCACCACCCTGCAATGCCAAGGTCGCATAGCAGTTGCGAGCCCAACTGTTTGATAACTTGTCACCAAACAGTTGCGTCGTGTGCGCTGGGCCTAGGACAACGTAAGAGAGGGCTGTTGGTCCGGAACGATGCAAAATTCAGATTTCGCTCGGCCCTGTACTATTGCTGTTACGTAAATGTAATTGGAATAACACCAATTGACAGAATTTGTTTAGACTCATTGAAGAGGTTTAGAGGAAGTAAATTATCAAACCACGAAGTACAAGACTTCATAGCTATATAAATGTTAATGAAGAAGAAATTAAAATACTTCTTGCGTGATAAATGAAATGTGCAAACTATATTGAAAGTTAGGGGAAGTTCGGGTAGCCCCGGAGACTTAAAATTAATTGCAAATAAAAATAAAATAAGCGCATTTTCTGTCTTTATTTTAATATTAAATTGAACTGGAACTTCTGCAGTCATATTAATTGGAAGTTAGTTATCATAACATTAAATTGAAATCACTTTCGCCTTAATATTTTGGCTCACAAAAGTTGTCGTGTAGCCCGCAACACAGTAATAAATGGTGGCCTAATGGTTATTTGGCCTTATAAAAATCACAATAATAATGGCTATCTTAAGAATCTATATAAACACAATCTGCATCGGCCTTGTCTTTGTTTCATAGCACAGAATCCAGTCTTCTTCAGAAATTACGATTCATTCGTCTGTTTTACTTGATTTTCTTCTGAAATACTTTAAATACTTTTCCTTTTATTCAACATCTTTTTATTTTTATTTTTTGCTTTGGCTGTTTTAAGGCCATTACTTTTTTTGCCCGTCCTCTCCACATTTTTTACATGGAGAAGCTAAAATTTCGTCCTTTTGGATTTTTTGAGCTCGCGTGACTATGCGTTTATTTGACGCATCATATTCAATAATCTCCAACGAATTTTGACAGGAGCGACGAAAAACTTCTGCCAGGAACAAAACACATAGTAGTGTTGAACTCACTGGGTGCCTAAGCCACAGCTTAGTTACATTTGTTTTTACACTACAGGGTGCATACTTACAATAAAGTTTAACCGACGCTACGTATATACAAAATTAATTTGTTATTTCAGTAGTACAAAGGTGAGTGAGAAACTTCAGTATCAAGCTTCTTTGTGAATTATTTTAGCTAGTGTGAAAAGCTAGTCTGAAACGGGAAGTTGCAATAAATATAGACAAACACAGATAACAAATTGGGATCTTAACCTTTCTTGCTGAAACCACGGATGCTATCTCGCCACCGGTTAACTAAACACTTCTTATCTCGGTCTGTCGAAGAACAATCTGCCTGTGGCCTGCAGAGCAACTTGGCATCTCACCCAACTGTTTCTTGACTTCAGTCTGGTGTCGGTGTACATGGTCGGTTGCAGGCCAATTTTTTATTTACGACCCCATTAAAGGCCTCCTTAAATCGACGCTTACTTTTATCGATATTTATGACCACCTTCATGGCTTTCTGTAACTTTTATTGTTATTTATAGGATTATTTTTTATTGATTTAATGACTTTTTTTAATTGGGCTCTCACTTTTATTGCTATTTTCTGATTTTTTTAAATTGGACTGTCACATTTATGGTTACTAATCACCTTTTTTTTTAAATTGGTCCGTAACATTCATTGCTTTTTTACTACTAATTGTTTTTATGCAACCCAGTGACTTCATTAAGGGGGATATTTACGATCTCAGTAGCTTGCTCCTAGACCGTACCACTCAAACAATTGGTTCAGACCTGCTGCCCCCGACACCTCCTTACGTCGCAGGACAGCTCTTGTATCATGTTCTGTCAAATTTACTCTACGAAGGCAAACGTAGCTTGGGGTCAAATTCAGGATCGGATAGTGTAGTTAGGTTAGGTCTATAAACAGTAAACTAGGCTATATGCCTAAAAATTTACAGACTGATAACTGGAAGGAATTTTACAATTCAAAGTTTAAGGCGCACATGACTAGCAACAGTATTAATCACTACACAACATAAAATCATCTGAAGGCATCAATAGTTGGACGGTTCGACTGGACTATAAAGAATGCAATGTATAGATAACTTAATAGACGTGGATTACATCTCTAGATTGAATTACTTCCACAGTTACAGGATGAAACCACGTGACTTTAAAGACAAATCACTACTTTCAACCGTGTACAGTCGAATTAAGACTGTAAAGTTGGTGAACAGCAGTTTTAAAGAACAGTTTGAGAGAGGCTACCTACAGAACTAGTCGACGGAAGCGTTTACTACCAGAGAAGTAAAATTAACAAATCCTGTAACTTTTTGTTTTAAGATTATTATGATAAAGATGTTGTTGGAAGGTTTTACCCGCAAGAGTTACAATTTACAAAACTCATAGGCGCATTTATGGCTGGGAGAGTGATAAAGGGAAAGAAAAATATTGCGTTGGTAAAGTAGTTAGGATTCGATAAATCACATAACACGTGGATATATGAAAAATATTTAATTAAACTGTAAAAATGAGTACTTTTTCAATAAATAGTATTTAACAAATCATCCATATTGTGTTTCTATTTAAACACACACATATATAAGCAGTATATTTCTATCCATTAATACACACATTCAATTAATAATAACTTACATTCACCTGGGTATCAATTGTGTCCCCATGGTAGGGTCTCTTTCCTATCGGGAAAACTATAAAATTATACCGTTTATCAACTGATCTAACGAGTCACAGTTTGGATACCCTCAACCGTTTGTATGAGGCGGAGGTCGGACTGAAACTGGTGCTGCATGTGGTGCTTATCATATGCATCATATAGGGAGTTCACGTTGTAACGAGCCGCGCTGTCGCCACGTTACAAGGTGCATTTTTATTATATATGTAATAATATAAGAGTAATTTACATAAATCTTGGGCGACCACGTGAATAGATTTTTGTTGTAATTTTATAAAGTACGCAAGATTCCAAGTGAGGACTGTAATGAAATGGTGAACTTATACAGTGTATCGTAGCAAAGCGAATATTCAAGAATTATTGAGCTATGTAGGCTTGAAGCTAATCTTGGTGTTCCCGAGCCTTGGCGACAAAAAGTCGCGGATTTGGGATTTGCCAGACCACACACCCTGCTCCCTGGGGATGGGTCACTCACCGAGCGGGAAAAGCCTGCCGTCCGAAACCCGAATGTTCTCTCGCCCCGGCGAACTTAGCCGAATATGTCCGACCTCTGTTGGATTCTTTGGCCAAATCACATATCGAGGATATCACGTGACATTAGGTGCCGACCTGAAGGTCCAATCAAAATGAGCGTATAACTCAAAATCCTGGGAATTTTTGTTGTATGTGAGCTTCGAGACTACAAATGGGCGGAGCAAGAAGTTTCCTCGTGGACCGAAGAGCGAGGAGCTGAGATTCTAGATTCTAACTTCGATCGCACCAGTCTGAGGTTGACTTGGAAAGTTGACTTCTTTCGCTAACCGCAGCTTGCCTTGCTGGAGCAAGCGTTATCACCGCAACACAGCCGGTAATGCGATGATGCGCATTGCCAGACCAGAGATGCCTATAGCCGACTTGTGAGATAATCTCACATATCGTGGGTCCGCTACACTCATCACAGACATCAGACGCAGAACTACAATGGTAATTGATTACGACCAAGCCATGTGATTGTGCATTCCGTGAAACAGAACCCGTAAGCGACTTTGAGAGGATAGGTCCATGTTCTCACTTTGTAATTGTAAAAACCCCTGAGCTAGCGGCATAATTTGCCAGAACTAGTTATTTTCGAATGATATATTGTTCATTCTGGCGCCCATGATTTTCTTTTTAACTGTAAAGTCACAGTATTATGATGCCTTTGTCTGAGGTAGTCATAACTTGTATTTTTCATTGTTTCCAGTTGTCATTATTTCTTGCATTTTGATTCTGAGATATTTAAAAGTAAATATATAATTGTTTGCTTGCTCATGACGGCTAATTGTAACTCTGAGCGTTGCTTTTATGATTTTGCCAATTTGTGTTAATGTTAACGGTAAATTCGCTCAGACTTGTAATCGCCAGTGATAAGAAAATAAATGTCATATTGTGACAATTTTTCCTAAATTCCAACTAACGTCGAGATTCTTGCTAAATTAATAAATTTCCACTCCTTCATATAAATTAAAATTAGAAAATCCACAATTATTAATCATAAAGGTATGAAAGATAATTGTAACGTGGTTTGCCCACCAAGGCACCCACCACATAATGTCGCCCAACGCTGGTGCCAGATGAGACATTACTTCTTAATGTCTGCGAATTGATGGCACTAATTCAAATTATAAGTTTGAGCCCAAATTCAGGAAAGTTTCATGGAATGTTGCACATGGTTTTTGGCTGTTTTATCATTCTTGTAGTCAATAGATATTCATACAAGATTTTATTTTGATGTTTCACTTATATTTTAATGCATAAAGTTCATTTTGTTTCAATGCATAAAATTTATTTTGTTTCAACGCATTAAAAGGAAGTTCATTTGTGTATTTCAATTGAGATGCAATACACTTTGTATTGTAACAATTTTGTGATCAGTTTAAAAATTTTAAATGAGTAACGTCAGTGTTGATTTCTTAATGCATGATAGCTTCTAAGAAAATTAAAGACACGCATGTCTTGCCCATGTGTTTGAAAGTAAGTCTGCTTTAATGGTGTTGTGTTGCATGATTCATCGTTGCTTTTCTCTTGCCGTATTTTGGAGGGGTATATGTATTTGTGTGTATTGAAATTCGCGGTATTTTTGTTGTTAATGAATCTAGATTTCGTCATTGCACAATTGCGGTGTAAATTCATTCTTTGTGGGTTCATATGAAGCTACGATCTCGTACGATAAAAGATTTCGATATGGAAGATCAGTCTGATAGGCAAAAATCTCCCGAAATCATGAACGATCAGGTTCATTTTACGGAACAAAGCGAAATATTGGCTGCAGGGGAGGGGAACGTAAGTTCTGAAGTTCCGACCCACTCATATAGTTCGCAGTCTACTTTGTCGCCACAGGAAGATATGGAAAATTTTCCATCACCTATAGGTGAGATGACAGAGAATACGCCCGCACATGCAGAACAGACCCAACAAATATCACAAATGCCGGTAGAATCACCACCCCTATCGCCGCAAATGCTAAACATGTTAATGACTGCAATCAATTCACTAAAAGAGGACAATAAGAGAAGTTCGGATTTGCTTAGCCAATCGAATCAACAACTAAAGCAGGATTTAAGCCTGCAAATTAATTCACAAAAACAGGAATCAAGCCAGCAATTTCTGGAATTAAACAAGCGTTTTGATTCACAAAAGGAGGAAAATAAGAGAAATTCGGATTTGCTTAGGCAGAGTTTTGAGTCGCAAGCTGCGATATTAACAAACTTGGACGAAAAATTATCCACCTTACGTTCTGAGGTCACAAAAGAAATATCTGAATTCAAGTCTGAGATAGCTAAAAATGTTTCTAAGCTGGAAAAGGGTACGGAAGAAGTAAGATCTACCTGTGCTTCTTTGCAAACGGCCAACAAACAATTATCCAAAAGACTTGACGCCGCCGACCTGTCCATTGAACAGATGCGAAACGAGAACGGCCAAAACCTAGGACAAATTTCGGAATTTGTTCACAAGGTCAAAGACCTTACTGAACAAAACATCCGAAAACTTGACTCGGAGGTGACTGCTGTAGCAAGTTCGGTCGAACTCGTTAAGACGGCACAAAACGAATTAAAATTGTCACAGGACGAACTGTCGGAAGCCACTAGTTCTAAGCTCTTACGGCTAGAAACTAGAATGAAAGAACTAAGTAGTTCTAATGCCGGCAATGTTCAAATTCAAGGTAGTGGCATGTATTACGCAGCTGCCCATATTGAATTAAAGCTCCCATATTTCGGATCCCGTAAAGACATTAATCCGAAAGCATACCTCGCCGAAATGGAGAGGTACTTTCAAATAAAAGGGGTTCCCGAAGCGATGAAGCTTATCCTGGTTGAGCAGTCATTATCAGAAGCCGACCGTCTTTGGTTTCAAATCACTTGCGAACCGGAAATGTCATACGAAGAGTTTCGGAAAGTGTTTCTTGAAACATTCTGGTCTAGCAGGATCCAAAACCAAGCGAGAATAAAATTGTATCAGGGCAGATATGTCCCGAAGCAAAATTCATCTATGGAGAGATATGTGAATAAATTGCTAGTCCTCACTAGGCAGTTCGATGTTCGGATGTCGGACGGGGAGTTTGTGGAAATGGCCGCGGCACATTTCGGTTCACAAGTCCAATCCCTAATAAATCCAATCCTCATACGTACTGTGCCAGAATTATTGGACACGTTAAGGAATTTAGATCGGATAGGACGGCAAGCATGTATCTTTGAGCGGCGGGAAGCCGACAATAATAGCTTGGAACCGCAAGTAGAGACGAGGCCACACGATAATCACGGAAAGGGACGCTCGCATAAAGATTCCCAAAGAGGAAATTTTTATAACAAGCGACAGCCCGATGCCGATGGTGAACCACGTCGTAATAACGGCGATACAAAGGGGAAACCGGGAAATTCGTTTTGGCAGAACGGAAATGACCGCGGAGGTGGAAAGCATTTTGGCAAGGAACGGGCTGCAATTAATGCAGTTGCCGTAGAATACGAGGATTCCAAAGTCCAAGGCCAGCAAAAGGAAGAAAAGAATATGTGCGATAGGACGGCCGCACCCGGAAACGATGCGCCGCAATAACATTGTAGGCATGATTCAACAAGTTTTGTAGCGTGCCGAATACGATGACGAAAAGGTTGAATATGAAATTGTCCTATTTGGATCAGTATATATAAAAAAATTAAATGTACAGTATAGTATACATTCTTTAAGGTTAGACGCCTTACTGAAATTAATCATGCTTGAAAAACGCCGATGCCAGTTCCGCTAGTCTAAACCGTCTGTTCTTCTGGAAAGATTAGATAAACGGAAAATCAAACGAAATTCAAGTTAGCAAATTTGCACTTACAGTTAAAGCTACTTAGGATATTTCCATATTCGGAATTTTTAATGTTTTTTTTTTCGCTATTCCGAACTTTATATTTTGTCCACGTGAAATATTAATAGTCACTTTTGACTTTCACGCTGTTAATTGGACTTGATTTGATAAAGATCTTGAAGTATTAAATGTTTTCCTGAGCCAAATAAATTGATACGCACTCGCGGAAAATGAAGCGCCATTAGCAGGCACAATTTCTTGTCTTCGCAATCACAATGAATCTGACAGCGATACAAATATTGTGATATGCTTTCTAAGATGTATTTTGTGACATAAACGAAAAGGGTTTCAACATTTTGTGATGCATGAGTTCGATGTAACGTTTTACCTTAGGTAGTTGCATTATATCTTTTCTGAGCAGAAGTGTACAGCGAGCGTAATATCGCTTTGTCTGTGTTGATCGAAGATCGAATGTTATCTGATCAACGTATTTTACTTCTTTGTTTTGTGTATCTATCAAGGGTAGCGATAGTGCCATAGATAATTCCCTGTAGAACACGAAACCTTGCCAGAAAGATTTGTTCAAATTGTATTAGTCATCACAGAAATTAGGAATCTTAAGTTGAAGGATTACAGATATACAGGAGAGTTTTCACAATACCTTGCTGTTATTTTGCTAACGATAGAGGGAGGTCGAAGAGCAAAAAGTTAAAGGCGACTGCATTTGTAAAGGCTAAGGGAAAAACTTTATTTACGGGATATATTCAATAATTCAGCTAACTTTGCAAGTTAAGGTAATTATATTTGATGCTAACTTCAATTAAAAAGGAATTTTGTATATGATAATTGCACAGATGGTGAAGACGTGAACAATAAGATTATTGGTAATATCGAAGTTTTTCATGCTATATTTCTGGCCTTATTTGGTTGCCAGAGTGATCTCGAAGAATTGTTATTTGTTGACGGACGGACGAACCGAGATCGGGCCTCATAACGCCCGGAACTTAAAGCCATTTCATACAAAGTAACGGTTTCGAAAGAGCTGGGGACAGCTACCATCGAAACACTGGCTTAGATCATTAGCGCGAGTAGGCGGCTGAACTCAACCGGCAGGTTCCTAGAATTCTAGCAGGTAGCGAATACCCAAGAATGAATGGGAAAGAAAACAAAAGTTTACGCCTCGTTCTAGCGGTATTTCGCGTACCCTTACTGTATATTGTATAGTATTCCGTAAATTAGATTAAAACAGTCATTGTCGGACAGCACATGTTTTGCTCAGAATTGTGTGCACTCAACGAAAATAATTGCAAGGTTTATATTTTGTCTTTATATAGATTCATAGTATTCTGCTAGCGTGAAATCTCAAAATTGCTTTGTATTGGCAAACGGAAAACCTGAGAGCGAACCGTTCTGTGCACAAAGCTTACGACCTTTTCATACAAGCTAAAGAAGCATAAGTGTATAAAAGAAAATATTCGCTAACTGGGATGCATTTTCGGCATAAAACGTGGAGTATACGGACATGTTAAGAGTATTATAATAACTCCTAAATAAAGAGAAATATTTTATTCTTTGAATGTCGAGATAATCTCGAGTCATCAATAGACCCATTGTGAAGGAATCGTAATGTTACTGAGGAATGATAGTTACGCTATTCATTATCATTCAATTTTATGTGCGGAGTGGTTATATTTCGGGTCCGCTTGTACGCCAAAGATGCTACAGCGACTTTGGTTGACGATGATGAAAGTTCACGTCAAACCGCATAATGTGTATAATGTCTCATATGGGAATGGTAAATTTTATAGAAATTCCATTACATATACCCATGAGCAAATACAGTTTCCTTTCGCCATGAAATTCGCAATCACTTCACAGACGGTATATTACAAGTTAGAGATGTCGACCAATGAAAGACTAATTAGGAGACCACCTAACATTCAACGAGTAAGGTTCATAATTTACGTAACAAACGAAAACATGTACTTACATCGTTCATTCCACACCACGTTGAATTATAAGTAAATGCCGCGTCATTCAAATCTAAGATTACAGTTAGTGATATTTGACCATGAACACGGACACATCTTCTCTGAAATGCTTATTGAATTAACCGTCGGTCATGACGAAAATCACGTCACCGAATCCGACTAAACTATTCCGTTGTTTTGAGATTAAAACCGCGCAATGTAATGAGATATTTTACGCTCACCTCTAGCATCTATATGGATGTTTGTTGAAGGCAGAATTATTTTTATGCACATGAGTAAAACATCACGCTAAATTGTAAATACAATGTATAGTTCAACCACTTTCTGCATAAGTGTTCTGACAATGTTTTGTTTTATTAATGTGTTTCATTTTATTAATTTAATGATAAGATTTGATACAAGTTATTTTCAAGATTATTATTTAAACATGTATGTAAATAATTTATTTTCATGTATATTTTAGTATTGTGTTTAATTTAACTTTGTATTTGGGAAGGCTACCTGAATTCACGTGCTTCTGTTTGTAAAGAATTGTAAGACGGCCAAAAGGACATATGCTCCCGTTATATATTCACCTTACAAGGCAGGAATACCGATGGTTATTGGAATCACATTTAAAATTAATGTAATTATAAAAATGCTTAAGTTTTTGTTGAGTCACAATGGAGATAGAATTAGGTAGTTAAAAATAAAATTATTGTACCATAATTTCATTTTTCACCAACGGCCGGCCATATTGTAACGAGCCGCGCTGTCGCCACGTTACAAGGTGCATTTTTATTATATATGTAATAATATAAGAGTAATTTACATAAATCTTGGGCGACCACGTGAATAGATTTTTGTTGTAATTTTATAAAGTACGCAAGATTCCAAGTGAGGACTGTAATGAAATGGTGAACCTTATACAGTGTATCGTAGCAAAGCGAATATTCAAGAATTATTGAGCTATGTAGGCTTGAAGCTAATCTTGGTGTTCCCGAGCCTTGGCGACAAAAAGTCGCGGATTTGGGATTTGCCAGACCACACACCCTGCTCCCTGGGGATGGGTCACTCACCGAGCGGGAAAAGCCTGCCGTCCGAAACCCGAATGTTCTCTCGCCCCGGCGAACTTAGCCGAATATGTCCGACCTCTGTTGGATTCTTTGGCCAAATCACATATCGAGGATATCACGTGACATTAGGTGCCGACCTGAAGGTCCAATCAAAATGAGCGTATAACTCAAAATCCTGGGAATTTTTGTTGTATGTGAGCTTCGAGACTACAAATGGGCGGAGCAAGAAGCTTCCTCGTGGACCGAAGAGCGAGGAGCTGGGATTCTAGATTCTAACTTCGATCGCACCAGTCTGAGGTTGACTTGGAAAGTTGACTTCATTCGCTAACTGCAGCTTGCCTTGCTGGAGCGAGCGTATCACCGCAACACAGCCGGTAATGCGATGATGCGCATTGCCAGACCAGAGATGCCTATAGCCGACTTGTGAGATAATCTCACATATCGTGGGTCCGCTACACTCATCACAGACATCAGACGCAGAACTACAATGGTAATTGATTACGACCAAGCCATGTGATTGTGCATTCCGTGAAACAGAACCCGTAAGCGACTTTGAGAGGATAGGTCCATGTTCTCACTTTGTAATTGTAAAAACCCCTGAGCTAGCGGCATAATTTGCCAGAACTAGTTATTTTCGAATGATATATTGTTCATTCTGGCGCCCATGATTTTCTTTTTAACTGTAAAGTCACAGTATTATGATGCCTTTGTCTGAGGTAGTCATAACTTGTATTTTTCATTGTTTCCAGTTGTCATTATTTCTTGCATTTTGATTCTGAGATATTTAAAAGTAAATATATAATTGTTTGCTTGCTCATGACGGCTAATTGTAACTCTGAGCGTTGCTTTTATGATTTTGCCAATTTGTGTTAATGTTAACGGTAAATTCGCTCAGACTTGTAATCGCCAGTGATAAGAAAATAAATGTCATATTGTGACAATTTTTCCTAAATTCCAACTAACGTCGAGATTCTTGCTAAATTAATAAATTTCCACTCCTTCATATAAATTAAAATTAGAAATCCACAATTATTCATCATAAAGGTATGAGAAATAATTGTAACGTGGTTTGCCCACCAAGGCATCTACCATAACGTAGTCCTCTATATGCAGATATTTTGTGGCGAAATCTTCCAGACTCTTATCCCGCCTCGAGATCTAGTTGGAATTTAGTCGTTATGCACAATCCACAGCCTAGGAACCATTTGCTTCGTCCTTCACAACGTAGAACACTATCTTGTTATTGCTTACTATACCGAAATGATTGTCAGTCTTATGGCCGGACGTATCAAATTCTTCCTCGTTATGTTTAATTATTTCGTGTGGATCATAATCCCCCATTAAGTAAACGAAACTGTCTATATCCATACAAGCAGTTTGGGATGTACAAACCACGGAATAGAGAGTTTTGACAGATAGAGAATGGATATATCGACATATTGTAGATGGGTTTATTAAGGAGTATCCTCACTTTAACCATTTCCAGTATTGCAAAGTTTTGTACTATGGTCATGTGTTTGAATTTAGGTAAGCTATGTGTTTGCGGGCACCGTGGAGGCCCACCCACCTAGTGCACAATATCACGTTGCAGTGTTTTCTAATGTCCTTCACTGTTTTGCCTAAAATGGAATTCTTCATCAATTTGTAAAATTATCAATGTGTGAGGTAGTTAAAAGGCAAGAATACGTATTGAGAGAGATATAATCACTCAACCTCGTTGACTAGTCGAAGGATATAAAGCGGTGTATTTCGGCAATCTTCACACCCAAGCCCCTACATTGATGGAGAACTCTATAATAGAAGATTTACTGAACCTTGTTCTCAATGTAGTCATCAACTTGGGTATTATAGAACAATGACCTAGACATGGCGGCATGTTCGCTAAGTATACGTGTTTTTCCTGGAGAATCATCAGGTCTATCTCCAAGACTAATACCCCAGGTGAGTAGGCTGATATATTCATGCAGACTGTGTTGGAAATTTTATCGGCTGCCAACCACTGAAACCCTCCAGAGGGCAAATACACTAATTTGGCCCAGCTGTATAAATTATTTACGTTTAAATACATGATACATTTATCCGTCGCTTCTAGGTTGCACACCTACATGTACAGGTTTTTTTTTTTTTTTTTTTTTTTGGCGCGCTTATTACATCCCTAAATTTTTAAAGCAGATCTGCAAGTAACTCCACATCAGTGTCTTTGTAGAGAGTTGCATATTCTCCTAAAATCGCAATCAGTACCAGAATTTCCTGACTCCGACAACGAACTATAAAATTTAAATTTTGATGGAAGCGTGGCCTGCGAGAGCTTCTTCCACGGATCCATATACTCGTTTGATTCCATTTCACTTAGCCAGTTGGAAGTTATGGTAGTAGGTGAACTGCGCGCAAGTAATACGCATGCCATCTTCGTCAAGGTTCCCGACTATCTTGTTTGATGGGACCTGCTTAAAACGAAATGAGTCCGGAATCCTTAAGGTAATTTAAAACGAAACATTACGCTCAGTGTTGATGGATAGGGCATTTATTCCATAGCCATCGAAGTTTGATTAAGTCATAACGAGAAAATGCGCATCATATCCTGATTATTTTTGGGGGGGTGGGGGGTCAAAAATGGGTATGTAGCTTTTAGTTTTGTACTGTAAATTATAGTCACTAGGTGCAGATCCGCGAAATTTATCAGTCATATGGCAGTAGTCGTGGACTTAGACAGACCCCGGCTCATTTCCATTCTCACAGAAGTGACATACAATTCCTGTATACGTTTGTAAATCCAGCTTCAATTGCAAATATTATTTGTTTTAAAGATTGGTAACCAAATCGAAGTAATTAATTGACTTAAAACCTTAAATACTGTATACGACGCAAAGATGTGTCGACAGACGCTTAACACACGAAACAAAACGGGTCCGTGCTGAGATGTGATGTCACGTTTTCTGGCGTGTTTTGCTTCACACGACTTTTCTACATTTTTATTTTATTAAAATTAATATGTTTTCAACTGTTATCAAACAAGTTGATTTTCGGTATCCTTACAAGTTACTCTAACATTTTCGATTAAAGATTCAGTTTTCTTTTAAATGTTTATTGCGGGCGCACCTGCGTATAGAGTGGAATATCTTCGATCAAAAACAAAATTAGTCATTGAGGCACCCTTCCCTATTACACTGATTGGAAAAATGAATATACGTGCCAATTCAGTCCCAATTATAAGTCAAGTATTAATTTAATGATGATGCTTTTGCAAAAGATGTGAAATGAGCACAAAAATTACGGACATGTTGTGGGAGCTTATATGTAACGAGTGGAATATCTATTTCCAAAGACAAAAATGGACGCTGATGAACATTTTCCTATTACTAATCAAGCATTTTCTACATAGCACTACTAGACACATCCACTTAATCAAAAAAATGCTTAGAAAATTAAAAGAAACGATAAGAACGAAACCATTTTGGAATGCATACTAACATGATAAAACAATAGGGTGTTCAAAACAAAACACGTGCCCATAATAATACGATATTAGTAATAATAAAACGTTATACTGAACCAGGACCATCCAAGTTATTATATTAACTATTTTACCACATTTAATAACAATTAAAGCTAGCCAATTTTGAAATGTATTCGTTTTGAAATTTACTCGACTGTAACGTTCATTGTGCAATTTAAGGCCCTACTTTATTGTTAAGTTAGGCAAAATTCCTACAAGTTTACTGGATACTTCATACGCGAAAAAGAAACTTTCGTCACAATAGCTGCTCCAA
Organism: Vandiemenella viatica; assembly: GCA_031002005.1. Lineage (NCBI taxonomy): Eukaryota > Metazoa > Arthropoda > Insecta > Orthoptera > Morabidae > Vandiemenella > Vandiemenella viatica. Next base: position 308,711,342 of record CM061921.1, on the reverse strand, counting down.
CATAAATTCCGAATTACATCGCCTTCATCGAATCTTTACAGAAAAGAAGAAGTTACATACATGGGAAAATCACACACAACTCCACCCCGATTTCATCGATTGAAAATATGTAATGCATCAAAAACTTATAAATACAGTAGCAGTCTTAAATAGTCGAAAGGAGACATGTACATAATCCATTGTTGATTCTTTAAAAGAGCAGTTAGCACTAATGGGAAGCAACTAGCTTCACGTGCCAAATGTCGCCGGTTCGAGTCCGGCCGAGGGTTTGGGTGTGTAAGTTTTGTGTGTTATTGTCGTGTCCATCGTGTTGTGCATACAGTTAGAAGCTACTACAACATACTGGAGAAACTGATACACTGCAGGAGTCATGATCACATTTAGCTGGCTGTACGGCTTAAGTCACCGAGTGCCATTAAAAATAATAATATTAATAAAAATAATAAACAATAGTAAAAAAAAAAAAAAATGTCAGTACAACAGAACTCCTTTTATACCAGCATACGGACACTGAGGAAGGAAAAATTATAATAGCCGTTATAAATAGAACACCAGCCAACTTCACTCTCTTCCCAGGCAAATTTCGATTTCCAAAAACAAAGGGTAATGCTCTTTATTAGATCGCAGCAAGTCTATGAATTTAATCAGAGAAGTATAAGAACTTTTATTCCTTCTTGTTAATCATAATGATAACTAACCTGTATAATTACCTCACAGTCCTACGAAACGGAGAGCATTGTTTTTCACTATTGCCTTTTTCCGTAAGGTAGAGTGAGGTCGTTAAGGTGTTGATGGCTGTGTTTGCAACTTTTTTGTTTCTGCGTCATAAACAGAGCTCCAGTTTTCATCCACTGTAACCAGTCAGCTTGAGAAATCCTCTTCATCGTTTTATCTCTAGTGCTGCTTGCTCTAGGAACCTCTTCCATTGCCGGTCTCTGCATTTTCTACATTACAGTGTCATCATCCTTTTCCAATAGACATCTGAAATTGAATTATAACTAGTTTTGAACTACCGTCCACATACATAGTTTTCATCTCGTTGAGAATTTAATTCTCTGGTATTCCCAGAACTTGGTAACGATCGTGAACCACTTGCGTCAATCGTGGCAACTTCATTTTTCACATGGAGTCAAAGAAAAGAAGGTAATTTTGGGACCCTGTCACTAATTTTACGTGAGTGAATATGAATTTTGAGTATCAGCCTAACATCAATCTGTGTGTTACTCATCTGTGATTCTAGAAGAATGAGAAAAGTGGCGAATTCTGTACAGAAATATTTCCAACGATTTTGAGATACATTAACGTACGACCAGTGTTGCAGGCTCGGAAATTGCACAGTACACGTCGAATTTGGATTTCATATTGTGCAAAAATGATTTTTTTTTCGCGATGTCAATGTTAAAGCCATCAGAAAGTAAAATTGGACTATCTGTTCAAGAGCTAACAGAATGGAAAATCAGAACAAATGCTTCGGAATAAATATATATAAATCCATATGTGTAAAGATCTTCAACAGTACTTGCACTTCACCGCTTTTTAGATTATTTACTAGAGGCTAGTGACCCATCATTGTAACGTATATTATGCTCTAATTTTTGCCACTTGTTTGAATGAAAAATTATAAATATTAATAACTCTACTGATATATAATTTACGCTATTTTATCATCTGGTGCTAACCTAGAAATTTCCAGTATTCCAGCACTTTCCCTTTCACTGTGACACACAATAATTAAATCGGAATACAGCATGGTATAGAACTTCTAATACTCGTTTGATTTCAGTAAATAAGATTAAGATTCTGCTTCATTGTCTAACACTTCTTTCTCTTTGCACCAGATGATCCTGTAATCCTCTGATAAAAAAATCGCTGGTTATCGGAGCTGTTTCTGGCAGTGACAAAGACCGTGGCATGTTGTCAAATGCGAACATGTCAGCAATTGTAATGTACAGATAAAACATGGCTAGTTGATACTTTTTTCGTTAAGAATCGTCAACAATACGTTTAATAGGGCGGGGGGGGGGGGAGTTTGTGCACAAGGAACTATAAGAAAATTTGCCAAGGAACTATTACGATATTTGCCTAGAGTGAAAACCGAAATTTGGATCGTCGAACATGTATTCTTCGGAATAATAAACCGGAATGTTAGGGGGCGCCAATTAATTACGCGTGGTGTTTATTCTTAAATTTTGACCCCCTGCCCCCTTCGTGAGTTTTGGTGAGATCTGATTGAACGCCCTCTACCCTAACGTAATATTGACCTGGATTGTTTTTAGCTCTAGTGCTTCCTGAAGTGCAACAATCTGGAATAAAAAGTTGACGTGTTATTTTTATCTACCCCCCCCCCTCCTCTGAAATGAGATTTGGTGAGATTTTTCAGGATCCCTCCCCCCTACTTTGAGTTCACGTAATTAATGGACTCTCCCTTAACCACTCAACCACTACCCTACGTAATATATATCTTCTGATCTTTTTAAGATTTCCTTGTTTTGGATGAAGTATGAATGAATTATTTCTAATATTGCTATACATTTCCATTGGTAATTATGGCGTACGGATTACACGTACTTTAAATGTAAATGTGATAGATAATTTCACCTTCCTTATAAGTTACGAGACTTGATTCATTTGAGTGCAAAATAGGAACATACTAGTGAACTGGTATCTCTCTTGAATTATTGGAATGTTAAACAATTATACCAATTTACGCTGTAAATCAAAAAAGTTAGTCCCATGAAAATAATCTTCGCAATTAGAATCTAAAAATCTGGTAAGCCGGGTGATAGAAACATTGTGTAAAACTTAAAATAGTCATTTTATTAAAACATTTAAATATGTAAATTCATTTTTAAAAAAATCAGGTACATCTTGCTCAAAGTTTCCCAGATTTACCACACTTCATTCGGACGTTACTGTCTCTTGGATTCTTTCAAACTTTTTAGGTAATTCTTAAGTAAACTTACGTTTAGAAGTCGTTGTTTAACATTATTTGTTGTGGATTGTGCACCGAAGTTGTTTGTTAAATCTCAAACCTCTCAGCAGTGTGAACGGAGCGAGGGCGCACGACGCTGTTGATGGTGATTCGTCCGTTAGACCGCAGTATATCTCGGGTCTGGCATTGAGGAGGACGTGGGCTCAAAACCCCGTCCCGCCATCCCAATTTCTTTTTTTTTTTTTTTTTAATGGTTTCCCTAAATCATTCTAAGGGAATTCATTCTCGTTTCTTGAACCACATCCACTCTAATGACCTCGACATCGACGAGCTGCAAAACTAGGGCAGAAAAATAAAAAAAAGCCGTCCGTTGGATGGGGACGTTAAAATCGGCTCTTTTTTTTTCAGAACGCTAACCACTAACCCACCACGTTCGGTATCTTGCTATCATTCGGAAAGGTAGCCATCGCTAGGTTTCAGCCTATCTCTTCTTTCATTTTTACTGACAGAACATAAGCAATGCGTAACACTTAACAATAGACACTACACTTACGAAGGAAGGGAACTGGCCACGCAGTCTATGTATCTATCCTAGAACGACTACTAGAAGAGTTGCGGACACCAGACTACGTAGTTTGTTATCACTCACATAGCAAGTCAACGCTGAGAAATTACCGAAATTTTGGAACGGCTATAAAAACTTAATTGCTCCCTCCAGACTTGTAAATAGGAATATTTCGTTTAGTGTCAAGGCTCTGATTAATGCAGAAGCTGTGAACGAGTGTACAACACTCCGCAAACAAAGAATTTCCTACACTGTATCACGACATGGGCTGGCGAACGAGAAAAGACTCGCCGGAAATTCCTGGGGACATGCGAGCCGTTAACGCTATTGTCTGCGAGTTCTCATTACTAAACAACGTCCTGCCGCGGGAGTCCTCAAACATTCTTGTTACCAGTTGACAAACCTACTGTCCTTTAAACCTTCCCGTGATCAATCGTATATGTCAGAGAAAAACTGTATACACAAATATTACCTTCTGTTCATTGATTTAAATTCCACCTGAAATATTTTTGTTTTAGGTTTCCATTTTTCTAAAAATAGGTTATTTACTGTGATACTATACATATATTCATTTTCCATTGATCCCAATATAAGACGTCGAAGTTTAAAAACATCACTCTTGGAGCTATTGCCTGTTGAAGTGTTAATTGTTAATAACTGGGCATCATGATCGGAAAGTCCATTGATAGATGGCTTGATTATATAGCTGAATTTTTGAGGTATCTAGGAAAACTTTATCTGTAGGTGAGTGATTATTATTCATTATTCTAGTGGGAAAATTAACTACCTGAGTTAAATTGAATGAACTAACTAATGATTCCAACATGACATTACAAGGTAAGTTATTTAAAAAATCTACATTAATATCACCACATACGACTACGTTGGCTACTTTTTTGCTTAAAAATGTTAATAAGAGTTCAAACTGGTTCAGAAAATTAGAAAAGTTTCCTGAGGGTGCTCTGTATATAGTAATTATTATGAAAATTTCACTATTGAAATTTAGCCTTGTAGCACAGGCTTCAAAATGTCGATCAAGATAATATTGCTAAAATTTATATCATCAAAACTATAACCATTTCTAACATAAGTGACAACTCCTCCATTCTCCAAGTTTGTTCTACAGTAATGCAAAGCAACATTAAAGTCAGTTACATTTGACATACCTTTTCGTGTAGTTATATGATGTTCAGACAAATATAAAACATCAATTCTATTGATATCATTTATGTGAACTAGCAATTCATCCACTTTATATGATAACCCTTTGATATTCTGATGTAATAAATTAATCCCTACACAATTTTTAATTTTGATATCTGAAAACTCATTATTGTTTAAACTTATTTTTGTTCAAACTTTCTGCCTAATGCTTGACCCTAATCTAAAAAAGGAGCTGCCCTAACATCTTTAAGTACAGGAATCTTTTCACGAGAATTGGTGGCCCCAATTAAACGTCTGGCTATCATATCTGAAAGAACCCTCTTCCCTCTACTATTGAGGTGCGGGCCATGCCTAGTATAACCTCACCTATTAATATCATCTACAGGTACTTAGGCGTAATACTGGAAATACTTAATGCTAGTACTTATTTCATTATCATTTGTGGGTATCATAAAACAGCAAGCCAAAAGTTGTACTGCATGCCCTCATCACACGTAAAACTTTAACAGTTTTCCGTTTGCTTCTTGTTAAGCAAAGCAGACAAATATGCCTCAGAACTCGCATCATAATTAAAAACGAACTGTTAATTCTCAGCTCAACCTAATTAAAATGCTTTGACGCACTCCGACAAAGATTACTCTTCCGTTTAGAGAGAATTATGAATTCAGATATCAAGCAATAGAGACTTTCTTGCTATTATAAATACAGGGCGTTCGCCGGGAAACGCTACCCTCCCAGTCTGTTGCCGTCAGCAACTTGCTGGGACAGTGGAGCCAGCAACTCCCGCCACATGGCGCCGTGACTCACCGCACTGTAGCTAGTTTGTGACTTCAGTCTCTTATTAATCAGTGTTGTGAATAAACGTTTCTTTGCGGTTTGGCTGGTTTGGGGCTTCATACTCTTACTAATCTGTACCGTGTTTGAGTGTGAGTAAAATTATGGTACGTTACAGTTTGCAACAAAGAATATTTCTCTACGATACATATGTGAAGAAGAAGTCGTTTAAAAAGTGTCGCAGTAAATTTCGTCGCGAATATCCTGGCGCTTTACTGCCAGCTAAATCAACAATTCTGCGTCTGGTTAAAAAAGTAAGAGAAAAGAGACAGTCGGTCAACCGTATTCTCACAGAGGAGAAAATTGACGATATCGCTTTTCGACTAGAACAGTCACCCAAAAAAATCATTAAGTCAGTTAGGGCAGCAGGCAGGCGTATCTAAGACGTCAGCTTGGAAAGTAACAAAGCTAGTTCACTTAAAGCCGTACAAAACAATTGTGGTGCATAAAATTACAGAAATAGACCACGGGCCTAGGATTAGATTTTGCAACTGGTACCTGCAGGGTGTCCACGATGGCACTGTTGATCCGCAACTGAAGTCACATTTAAATGCTTAGCACATACAAGTTTATGAAGCGTAATTATTATGAAATAGTCCGCGGCCGACGGTCGAACAATGCCGCAAGCTGACCGCTCGCTCGCCGGGAGCAGTTTCTTCCTTGTAGCGCTAACAGTGGGTAGCGTTTCCCGGCGAACGCCCTGTATATATTTTTGCAGAATCGTTATAACGTTAGCCATATCGCGCGGAAATAAAAACTGACACTAAAAATAATTGATTCACTATATCCAGCCTGAGAAGATATTCTGTTGTTCTCCGTGTTATTATTCTCAGTTTTAAACCACTTCTAATAAATGAAAACAAGTACACGATGTCAAACATTGAAAATATTTTGGTTTTTTTTAGAAATACTGAAGTCATTTTCAGCAACATTGAAAACTCCGTGCGTGGTGGGTGAACGGTAACGCTCCGACATTGCATTCGGGTTTGAATCCCCGTACGGCCATCAGGATTTTGGTTTTCCATGGTTTCCCGAAAACACTTAAAGCGAATGCCATCAAGGAATTGATAGTTCTATAACCCCTCTTCGCTCTAATGACCTCGACATCAAAAGGAAAATGGGGCGTTGTTGAAGCCTGGGTCCTACGGACCAATTAGCTGTTCTTATTTCGGGAAAACATAATCCCATCAGATCCGAACCGTGATTTCGAACCAACTAATCCTTACTTGGGTTTAATGTCGTTACTGCTTTGTATCCGTTCGGATGGAACTTAACGTATCGCAGCCAAAGCATTTGACAGATTGAGATATAAAATTGTGGTAGATAGGGTACAAACCATTGAAGTGGATGAAAAAGTGACTTGCTGGGTAGAGGAATTCTTAAAAGGAAGAAAGCAAAGAGTTATGGTGAGTAATACAGTATCAAAAGAGGTAAAAGCTAATATAGGAGTGCCTCAGAATAGTGTATTTGGACCATTACTGTTCATTATTCTAATGAATGATTGAACTGATAGGTTAAAGTCAGAAGTTAGACTCTTTGAAGATGACATAATGTTATACAAACGGATTAAAACAGGAGAGAACTGTGAACTGCTACAAGAGGCTTTTAACAGGATATGCAGCTGGGTATATAAACATGTATGAAAATAAATTCCAAGACGAGTAAGCTAATTAAGTTCACGTATAAAAAAGTAAATTTTTTCTACAATTATAGGTTAGGGAAGAAAATGCTTGTGGAAGATTCTATCTGTAAATATCTAGGCATAACTTTTGATAGTAAACTCAACTGGGCGGGACACGTTGGGCAGGTGATAGGAAGAGGTTTTAAAGTCCTTCGAGAGAGCGATGAAGGGATGTACCAGAGAAGTGAGGGAACTCGGTTACAAAACCTGGGTAAGACCACTGCTTGAATACGGTGAAGTGGTGTGGGTATGGGTATCAGATTCATGAACTGGAGGGGGTTCAAAGGAGAGCAGCTAGATTTTTTTTGCGGAAATTACCGCAGAATGTAATCAGTAGCTGACACGATGAAGGAGCTGGCTTGAGATTCATTGGAAACAGAAGAATTTTCTTTTGTAGGTAATGGAGTTAGGGACTGGTATAAATTACCAAGGGAAACAATGGACAGTTTACTAAAAATACTGAAGGAGTTATAACATTTGCTACCACCCCAATTATGTAATTATTTATCATTTAAATATTATTTTGTTAAGTGTAATTATTTATCATTTAAATATTGATTGTAATGATGTACACGTACATGATATAATTTCTAAGCTCGTGGAATCCACAGTTTAACAAACATTGTCAGTGGGTAGTATATCTTAGAAAAGAATGAGATAGAAAAATCTTTGGTCTGGTGAGAGAGATTCTTAAAAAAAAAACGAAGGAAAGTGTGTGTAAAAAGCTGTAGGTTTTAGACTGAGTGTCGCAGTAGAATTATATGAATATATTAGTAGTTCGAGAAGTTAATTGTATTTTGTTTTGTCTGCGTGCTTTGGATTGATTTTTATTAAAAAAAAAAAAAAACAGCTGAGAATATACGCTAACGACTTGGAGTTGTAACTTTTGTAGAATTAGCGACAATTTGAAGAGCTATTTTATTACCATTGAATATCTTTAAATATTTTTAAAAAAGGTGACCTCTACTCTGTGTGCGTGGATCAAAAGACGACATATTTAGGGCCACGTCGTCGTAAGATCTACAGAGTTTCGAGCAAATTAATTAATGGGACTTGCTCGACTTCAATTGGATGAATTTTAAATGTTTGGAGGTTACAGAGTTTAAAGTTGTAATTCGTAAAGTGTAGAAGTAAGTAGGTGGAGAAAAGAATGAAGGAAAAAGGAAAGAAAGAAAGAAATCAAGACACGAAGTTGGGGGTGGGGGGTGGGGGTATGGGGACATTTGCATCGGCGTGTCTGTGTTCCATTGCTATTGAAATGAAATTAATTAAAATAAAGAAATTTTGTAACTTCGTAAGGTTTCAGCTATCACGTGTAGTTCAGGCAGCATTTCTCAGTGCCATGTCCTATCGTCTTACAATAGAGAAACGTAAAACGGCTAATATATGACAAAGATAAATAGAACATGTGCTATTGGGTGAATAAAGCAACAGTCCAATTTGAAAAGTTATGTTGCCGTAAAATATAACTGAAAAATGGGAAACTATTTTCGTAAACAACATATCCTACAATAACATCAATGTCAGAGCAGATCGGCGTGATGATTAATTGAATTACGGACAGTATGAAGAATGCGAATCGAGACTATTTCCAAACCACAGAGAAGCGACACGTGGTGGAAGAATTAGCTTAACTCCGATATCAGCAGACGTCTTAACAGACGGATTCCCTACCCACAGGCTTCGTGTTACTCGAAATGGAGCATCCTTACATGCTCATTGTGTCTTTCGAATGAGAGTTGATACAATCCTCTACAATTCAGCTCACAGTTCAAATATTTTACTTTTATTCGTATTCAATATTACTTCTTAATAAAAAGTATTGTGATACCCTTCATGTCCACCATCCAAATCGCATCTTCCAACAGGATAATGCCCGTCATATTGCGGTCACCACAACACAAGCCTTGCAGCGGGTTAGGATCACAATTTTGACCACACAGTCCACAGATTTGTCCCAAATGGAGCACGTCTGGGATGCCAAGAGTACATACATTAGATCACGTGGTCGCCCAGCATAAAATGTGCAACAATTGACTGATCAAGAATTGTAGGCGTAGAGACACATACTCCTAGAAGACATCCGAACACTGATTGATTCAGTGCCGGTCAGGATCCACGAATGTATAGGTGCTCAAAGTGGGTACACTTCTTACTGACAACTGTAACTACAGGTAATAAATTTAGCCTTATCTATTTCAATTCGTTATCATTTCTATTTGGTATGTCCCCGGATACATCTACTAAGTTTCCTTAAAATTCCTCCATTCCTGTCTGGGTGTTAGACATTTAATTTACACCAGTGTAGTATACTTCAAACATACCATTTAACGTCAAGTGACTTTTTTAGGATACATCTAAATCTACATACCTACTCTGCAATTCACAATTATTGTGTGTGGCATAGGGTGTTTTGCAACAAAACTGTCTCTGTACATTTCAGTCCCTAATAGCACGAGGGAAAAAGAACACATTATAAGCATCATTGTGGTATCCAGTGGCGTAACTAGGTCAACAAGGGCCCCGGTGCAAAAAATTTATTTTGGGCCCTCAGGCCAGATGGGCGACCTATATTTTTGCTTTGTGTTGCTGGTAAGGGCCCTCTGAGCTGAGGATGGGGCCCTTGAGTAGTACTTAGGGGCCCCCTGAGCAGTGGTTGGGGCCCCCCTGAGCAGTGAGAGGACCGTTAGTGAGGGGTTTCCTGTGTCTCAGGGGCCCCCATAAACTACTGTAGAGCTAAAAAAAAGGTCGCCAGTTTGCAATGAACGCTCGTGGGCCTCTGAACTGCGCTTGGGGGCCCCCAGAGGTGCGCTTAGGGGCCCCCTGAGTGCAGGGGCCCCGGTGCACTGCACCGCCTAGCCCCTTAGTAGCTACGCCCCTGGTGGTATCTTCTTTCTCTAATCTTATCCCTCTGTCATTGCGATCTAAATAGGTTGATGGAAGAAGTATTACATCGCACTGGTAAATAAAAGATGATGTTTGCATATTTGCCAACAAATTCAAATGAAAACAATGTCGTCCGTCTGCCAGACAATCCCAGCGCAATCTATGAGTCAGATCTGTGATCAGTGCGGACGTGTCACCCGACACGCCCTTAGCCGTTGATCAGTGACTGTGTCTGGTCGCATAGTCTGGCTCAGATGGGCTGGAAGCTGAGCGGTCCACCTGCCAGAGATTGTAAGCTGATGTGCTAGCGCGGACATATCCGCAAATCTGGCATTCGTTGCAGCAGTGGCACAGAGCTTGTCACACCTCGTCGAGAAGATGCGATTACGGTAAAGTACCGACGTATAGGTCCACAGTTCCATTGGGTTTTAACGAGGCTTGCTAACCCGTAAACGGCTCCTGAGATAAGACTCTGCTCCCATCATAACAATTACTGAGCTAACCAATATTTCATGTTCATAACTTCAAATTCGAAGCATCTTGCTCATTGTTTTAAATTCAAACGATGCTTTAACTTTAAACGGCGCCCCTGGGATTCTTTTGTAAATGTTAACTTTAAGTTGTTGGCCTGTGATGCCACTTTAAAACACGTTGACTTTGCAAAATCATTAAGATATCTAAATCAGTTTTATGTTTGCTTTTATCCGGCGGATTGTAAATGTCGGGTATTGCTTGTTTGTTGTCTTTGGATTGTGTTTAACGTAACGTTAACTATACCCGGCCTTGTATAAGCCAGAAGACTAAATAAATTGAGTATAATTTTGTGTGAAACTAACTTCTTGTAGAAATCATGGTTCTAGTTCACCATTTAACCAAATAACCAACTTATTGGATGTCATACACATTATTAATAATTATATTTCATCAACGTATTGGCTCCCCCCTCCCTAACCGAAGGTCCAATACAACCTGTATCTGCAAATTTCATTACGTCATGCAAAAATAGGGCCAACTGTATTTCACGCGATCTGTTCTTCTGAAATACATGTTAGTTCGGTTTAAGCAACTCGTTTACACCTAGAAGCATAGAGTATATCACATGCTGCAGAATTCTTCTGTAAGCAGATTTTAGTGACATGGGTCGATAATTCCTAGGATCCCTCGAGCTCCTTTCTTGAAAATGGAAATTACCTTAGCAATTTTCCAGTCGGAAAGTACTTTTTTCTCTTTTAAAGATTTACAGGATATATCAGACATAGATGGTTCCATTTTCTCTGCGCACTCCGAAAATACTCTTACTGGGATATCATCGGGACCCGGCACTCTCCCCCACTTCAGGAGCTCTAAATGCTTTACAACACCTACACTATCTATTCGTACCAAATACGTCTCTAATTCCACACGACACGAAAAAATTGACATGTTTTCCATAGTTTTGTCGGTGAATGACTTTTTAAAACCTGGTTTAAATACGGTAACCTTCCCGCGGTTGTCATCAACTTCAAGACCGTCTTGTATTAATACTGGTATACTGTTGTCGTTACAACTGCCTCTCTTTACGCGCGACCAAAATATCCTTGGGTTTTCCGTTAGGCTCTTAGATGGTGAATTGCAATTTGAGTCATTAAAGGCCGCACTCATTGCATTTTTAACACGTCCTCTTATCTCATATAACTTTTCGAAATTACTACGGTACCTCGTCCTTGAGCGTGCGTGTATCCTCCTTTTCTTTTTGAGTAACCTTTTAACTTCACGCGCATACCACGGGGGATCATTCTCTTCTTTAACTGTCAGTTTCAGTATATTTGTGTCCATACTTTCCCTGACTATACGTGTAAATCGAAGCCACATCTCTTCAACCGTGCCTCTTGCTACTTTGAAGGTACTTTCTAAAACAATCATTTTCAAATATGTAAACGACCTTTTCTGTTTTTGTTTTGCACTCATTTACCAATTTTACTGTAGCTTTAGCCATTACAATTACTTCAATTATTCAGCCATATTTTTCAAATTCTTTTGTGCCATGGATTAAAAGATTTCATGTTTGTCATATTAGTTCATGCCTGAATTTGGCTTCCAAATTTTTGCTCAATAGGAATCCCTCAACCAACTAAAGAAGCCAGAGTAGTGCTCTAAGGCCGGTGCGGCGCCATCTTGGATTTTCCCCCTCCCCCTCCCCCCGCCGCGCACGTGCCGCCAGACCACCCACGTCGCGCAGGTGTTCGCCTGGCCACGTGCCCACCATAAATCATCAACACCTGTCATCAAGCTGTCAAGAAGGCCACGTGCCACGTTGTTACGGCTCATAAATCGTCTAAATGGCTTTATTATTTTTTTAAACCTCAATTACGCTCGAAATACACTTTTTCTTTTTATTTTATTACATTCTTAATTTGTACTAGTGGTGTGACGTATCGAAGGCGGGCCGGCGCCAACTTGCGGTCAGTTTGTGGTCATTCCCGCCCCCCCTCCCCCTCCACGCCGCGCACGTGCCGCGCAGGTGTTCGCCTCAGATCATAAATGGGAATAATATGCTAATGAGGCTACGCGGCGGGGATTACGTAATATTTCCGGCAGTGCAAGACCCTACCCTGGGGGCACAAATCTGTACCTAGGTGAATGTGTATGAATGCTTTGCAAATAGTGTTTGTGTGAAGAGGAAATATACCGTTTATCTGTGTATCTAGTTGGTAAATATATACAGTGCACTGCTTAGGTTGCTGCAAAAACATGTATACCAGTATAGTTCAAATATTTCAATGCTGTACATATTAAAAAAAAAATAATAAATATGGAAAGTTAAAATTTATTCACAAATTCACCTATTCCTCTTAGGCAGGTGGTCGTGGGTTCAAAGTTCTAAAACATATAAATTAAGATTTAATCTTTAAATAGTGTTATGGCATATCAATTTACAAGTAATTTTTCTACCAAGTGCAGAGAAATTTATTCTATGAGAATCTGTCGAGCCGTTTTCGGGATACTAGTTTTAACGTTATATGATGTTGAATAAGCCGCCCGCCCGCTGACTTGAATGAATTTCATATACCCCGCAGCCAGCAGGCCATCCCAAGCCTACCTGGAGCCGCAATGTATTATACTGTTTGGGCCCGCACGAAAAAAAAAAAAAAAAATCCCATCGACCGCCATTAATTTCTTTGTCCGCCCATCTGTTCTGAGAGGGGTCCTCCTAACAAAACGTTATTAGGTGCCGTCACCCCTTCATGATATAATAATTGTAGATTGCACTTGAATTCAGAGTACAGATACATTATTTTTTATTCGTTGAATACGAAATAACGAAATCCTTGATAATTTCCAACATGAATACGACAAAAACATTCGGAAAGCTGTGAACATTTCAACGATTGGGACAAATAAATCTGGTATTTCAGATAGTGTACTAAGTACCTAGGTTATATTCCCAAACATCGCCACAGTATGTGTGGGGTAAGAACAAACGACATTATTGATACTGGCTGGTACTGTGAGTAAGCATTCAGCCACGGCCTTTTGAAGGAATCATCCCGGTATTCTCCTGGAGTAATTTCGGAAACCATGGAAAACCGAAATCCGTATAGCCGGAAGAGGATTCGAATCTTGCGTCCTCCCGAATGAGAGTTCAAACCTGCGTCCTCACGAATGCGAGACCAGGGTTCAGATATAGACGACATTTCGTTTATGTTTCCGTTCGACAGAATACAATCGCGGCATCCATGGCAGCCATATCTTTTTCAATTATTATATTTCTTATGCCTTTGGCTTTACATCTCGTAGTCATGGAGGTCAGTAGAAGCGTGAAAGGACTAGGGACAAGGAACGGGATTAAATTCGGCCATGGCATTTTAGGGGAAACCATGGAAATCCAAAAATCTGGATAGTCGGACGGGGATTTGAAGCCGCGTCCTCCAAGCTCAGGTTATACATAATTTTTTTCTACCTGGTACCTTTGGCGTAACATGTCTTGTGTTCAGTGTTGCTCTTTAAAACGTGTAGTTTTGGATACGTTGAGTAATTAGTTCTGTACACTCAGTTTTTCGGTCTCGTTACGAAAACCTACCGCTGTGTAAACATGGGAAGACAGTTTATTTCCAAGCAAAAGAAAATTTCGTTTGATAATATACATTACACACCTATCTTCTTCCTCGACTTCCATGAAGAACTAAGCTCACATGCAGCGACTTCATGCAAGTTGACTTCGTATCATCACTAGGAATGTGTTACCCAACATTCGCAAAACGAGTTTCCATTGGTATTGACATTTTCTATTTTCAGTCTCAGCTGAGATCAAGCGGAACAATAAACATCAGCATGCGCACAAGCAGTGGAAGAATTCTTTGCACTTCTTGCATCTTTAACAATTTTCTGTCTACAGTAAAATTGTAATATGCTTTATCGCTTTCAGTTGTTAAATTAATGTCGATCAAAAGCTCATTTTTACCAATGAAATACTGCTCTTACTTTTACCTACTAGATTTCGTGTAATATTGTTATTTCAGAGTAAAGTTCGTTCACTTTGATACTAATTTTTTCTCATAAATTTAGAACCTCTAATATTGTCTCACAGCCTTCAAATGAAACCTCGTGTATTAAATTTAATTTTTGGATTTTCTATAGCCAATTGCTCTCATTAAAATCTAACTATTTACCAAGATACTTCAGACTTTTATCAACGAATACTAACGCGTTATTTTTAATATTATCACTTTCTGTGCAGAATCCGACTTACACAGTTCTTTCCAAAAAGTTATCGCACATCAGGTTTCAGTTTAGCGTGGTACGTGAATAATCATTATTATTTATAAATGTGTTGTTCTCGAGTACTAGATGAAATGTGAAGTGATAGGATGATTTCTGAGATCTTGTCAAACTAAGTAGCTCATGGATTGCAGTGAACAGTTGTAAGTGTAAAATATAGATTTCTAATGTCAAGGTAGTGGCACTGATGAAACTCGACCGAACTATTTTCAGTGTTACGTTTTCCTGTTTGTTTGAAAACACAGAACTGTCGAGGTCATTAGAGGCGGGATGGGACTGCAGACTTTGAACTGGAGGGAATTCGGCCATGGCCTTTTGACATTCACCTGGAGTGATTTAGGGAAACCATGGAAAACCCAAATCTGGATGCCCGGACGGGGATTCGAACTGCCGTCCTCCCGAATGCGAGGCCAGAACGCTAGCCGGTTCACCACCACGCTCGGTGAAATTAGCAGAAATGATACCCCATACTAGTAGATTAAATATAAAAAAAAAATAGGATCGAATGCAATTGGAGAAGTAAGTGAATTCTGTTACTTAGGAAGAAAAATTACAACCGATGGCCGAAACAAAAATAATGTTAAAAGCAGAATAGAACTAGCATAAAAAACAGCCTTCATGAAAAAGAGAAATATTGATCTGGGAATTTGAAAAACTTTTTAATACTTTATGTGTGGAGCACAGCACTTTATGGTAGCGAAACATGGACTTTATTACGCTTTGTGTAGTATGCATCATAGAATGCTCGATTACTCATACATATAAGGTCCCATATCTGATCTTCACTCTTCAACTAGCTGGCAGTCAAACACGTGAAAAATTCCCTCACTTTACACTGATTTCAAAATGTCACAAACAGAAATTCACCGAAGATAGTACCCACTAAGTTATAGATCATTCATGAAATTTTTCGTCAGTGCCTGTATACGAGTCTGTTCCGAAGACTAAATGGTATCTCGTGTACAACTTATAAATGTGTTGTTCTCGAATACTAGATGAAATTTGAAGTGATAGGATGATTTTTGAGATCTTGTCAAACTAAGTAGTTAATTTCGACTTACGGATTGCGGTGAGCAGTTTTAAGTGTAAGATGTATATTTCTAATGGCTAGGCAGGGACAGTGTTCAAACTCGACTGCAATATTTTCTGTGTTACATTTCCTGACTGTTTGAAAGCACAGAACTGTCGAGGTCATTTTATCTAATATTCTCTCCACGAAAGAAGTCATCGATTGACATGGGGAAAAAATGGAAGAATGCATACTTTCTGCAGAAACAGCGGTTACAGATGTATAGCATATTGTCATATCTAAAAGTTGTCACGAACTGCACCACTCAAGAACAAGCTAGGAAAGGTACCAAGACACAAACTTTGAAAGTATATACCTTTTAGGACTTACAGAATATTGACAACTTATACATGCACACACCAGTGTCAAGGGTCATGAAAATATTAACAGATCTTTCAGAATTTCTTGAGTTAACAGCCAGATCCTTATTCTGTTTCTATTTTACCGCATATTTTGACAAGGCGTGTAGTGGGCATTCGACTGGAGTGATTTCAGGAAACTATGGAAACAAAAGTTAAATCTGGATGGTCGCCATACAGAAAAGACGGATCAGGATTGAAGAAAAAAAAAACTCTGTCCAGCCGCTGACGGACAGGGATATATATAGATATGTAAAGCGTCTGCGTATACCTCATTTTCGAGGTGTATTCATGCGTGATGAATTACCTGAAAAAATTCGTCATCATGAATGTGGAATAGTGAACTTGGACAGTGCTGAAAATGCCGGAACACATTGGGTTGCATATATAAAGTACAAAGAAGGTGTAGTTAAATATTTTGACAGTTTTGGTGACTTACCCCCACCATTGGAATTGCAGCGATACTTTGCGGGCAACAGAATACTGTACAACGTACAACGTCACCAGGAATACGGCACACACGTATGTGGCCACTTGTGTTTAAAGTTCTTGTATGAAAATATTTGACATCGCGAGAAATGCGGTACAGACCACAGTTAGTTGGAAAAAATGGAAGAATACATACTTTCTGCAGAAACAGCGGTAACAGAAATAGACTAAACGCGTGAAAAATTACCTCACCTTACACTGATTTCAAAATGCCTACAGTCGCAATACAGAAATTCACCGAAGATAGCATCCACTAAGTTCTAGATCATGTTAGATCATTCATGAAATTTTTCGTCAGTGCCAGTATACGAGTCTGTTTCGTAGACTAAATGGATCTCGTGTACAACCTCCAAAGGGCACATGTGAATAGTTCTTATCCCGACACATGCGAAAAATGCGGTACAGACCACAGTTAGTTGGAAAAATGGAAGAATGCATACTTTCTGCAGAAACAGCGGTAACAGATGCATAGCATATTGTCGGGGATTGGCACGTATCTAAAACTGTCACGAACTGCACCACTCAAGAACAAGCTAGGAAAGGTGCCAAGCACAAACTTCGAAAGTATATACCTTTTAGGACTTACAGAATATTGACAACTTATACATGCACACACCAGTGTCAAGGATCATGAAAATATGCTCGGCCTCACAAATATTGACAGATGTTTCGGAATTTCTCGAGTTAACAGTCCAATCCTCATTCTGTTTCTATTTACCGCATACTTTGACAAGGCGTGTAGTGGGCATTCGCCTGGAGTGATTTCAGGAAACTATGGAAAAAATAACTTAAAACTGGATGGTCGCTTCCCGAATGCGATGCCAGAGTGCTATCGCTCGCCCAACAGTCATTGTCAATCCTCTTACGCACCCCAACTCATAAAATCCCGAAATGTTATGAAAATCGCAAAACATAGTGAATACAGGTAAAATATCGCCAAAAATTATGTAATATTCGCTCTACGAAAGAAGTCATAGATTGATATGATTAGAAGATGACTGAGGATGTATCAGTTTCATTAAGAATTCACCATTCCTCAGTTTAGATGTCCTAAATTACTTTATATGGACACAGTTAGCTTGGCAGGTAGAGTTCCATAGTGAAAAGGTTGTCGGTGTTATGAAGGACGATGCGAATTGCACCCTGATTGTGGAGTTTGCTGGGTTACGGGGCAAAAAGTGTGCATTCTGGCTCGAGACCGACCAAACCTGTAACATTTTTATTTTTTTTTATTTTTGCTGGATACCAGTTAACCAGTGGAGATGCTACATTTTGTGCTTAGGTACATCTCTTGCGGTATAAACTCGTAACTTTCTCCGGAGCAGAGCCTTCGTGGGTGAATCCTCGAAAATTAGGCCATACTTTAGGTATGTTTTCAACCAGAGTGAGAAACATCCACTTTATTCATAAATGGTTACAACAGCTATCCATTCACCCACATGCATAGAAAACCATAATCCGTATGCCTAGATCTGGATTCAAACCGGTATCCTCCTGAATAAGAGGCCAACACTCTCGGTGAAATTATAGGTGACAAAATTATAAGTGTCTGATTTAAAAGTGACATGTTTACAGCATCAGCTAATCGTCACCACAATTTGAGTAGCTATATGGTGCAAATTGAAATCGACGTTTCACGAAATACGTCTTATACCCGTTGCGTTTGACAAAATAGTCTTCAATTATAATGACAACCTATATACCTCGTGTTGCTAAGTTTCGCTTCACGCACGTTTAAACTAGCATCAGAGTCCAGATTGGTGAACTATGGGACAAGCGGTCTTCCACAAACATGATTTCACAGGTTTGCAACCACCACCACTCCCCCCACAGTACGTGTCGTGATGTACCCCACATACAACAGGCTTACCCCCGCCATCACCACCTCCTATAAACTGGTAACCTTTCTCCAAAGCAGAGCCTTCGTGGCTGGATCCTCAAAAAATCAGAGCATACTTTAGGTATGTTTTCAACCGGAGTGAGAAACATCCACTTCATTCATAAGTGGTTACAACAGTTATCCATTCAACCCACGTGCATAGAAAACCCTAATCAGATGCCCAGATCGGGATTCACACCGGTATCCTCCTGAATGAGAGGCCAACAGTCTCGGTGAAATTATAGGTGACAAAATTATAAGTGTTTGATTTAAAAGTGACATGTTCACAGCATCAGCTAGTCGTTTCCACAATTTCAGTAACTGTATGGTGCAAATTGAAATCGACGTTTCACGAAATATGTCTTATACCCGTTGCGTTTTACAAAATAGTCTTTATTTATAATGACTGCCTATATACCTTGTGTTGTTAAGTTTCGCTTCACGCACGTTTAAACTAGCATCAGAGGCCATATTGGTGAACTATGGGACAAGCGGTCTTCCACAAACAAGATTTCACAGGATTACACCCACCACCACTCACCCCTAAAAAGTCCTTTATAAAGTTATTTTTCATGAGTCCTTCATCACTTACTAGTATTAAGACCCAATCGTAATAGACACCAACACTCGATAAGACAAATTTTTTCCGGACCATGACACCCTTGCAGAGGTTAACCCCAGTTTTAGGATAAAAAAAACCATAAAAACCCATACAGTAATTGAGGTTACTGTAGATAATTTAGGTTAGGCAGGCTCAGCATGTTACATTGTGTTAGCTTAGGTTAACGCGCGATCCCATTTCGGGATTTTATGAGTTGGGGTGCGTAAGAGGATTGACAATGACTGTTGGGCGAGCGATAGCACTCTGGCATCGCATTCGGGAAGCGACCATCCAGTTTTAAGTTATTTTTTCCATAGTTTCCTGAAATCACTCCAGGCGAATGCCCACTACACGCCTTGTCAAAGTATGCGGTAAATAGAAACAGAATGAGGATTGGACTGTTAACTCGAGAAATTCCGAAACATCTGTCAATATTTGTGAGGCCGAGCATATTTTCATGATCCTTGACACTGGTGTGTGCATGTATAAGTTGTCAATATTCTGTAAGTCCTAAAAGGTATATACTTTCGAAGTTTGTGCTTGGCACCTTTCCTAGCTTGTTCTTGAGTGGTGCAGTTCGTGACAGTTTTAGATACGTGCCAATCCCCGACAATATGCTATGCATCTGTTACCGCTGTTTCTGCAGAAAGTATGCATTCTTCCATTTTTCCAACTAACTGTGGTCTGTACCGCATTTTTCGCATGTGTCGGGATAAGAACTATTCACATGTGCCCTTTGGAGGTTGTACACGAGATCCATTTAGTCTACGAAACAGACTCGTATACTGGCACTGACGAAAAATTTCATGAATGATCTAACATGATCTAGAACTTAGTGGATGCTATCTTCGGTGAATTTCTGTATTGCGACTGTAGGCATTTTGAAATCAGTGTAAGGTGAGGTAATTTTTCACGCGTTTAGTCTATTTCTGTTACCGCTGTTTCTGCAGAAAGTATGTATTCTTCCATTTTTTCCAACTAACTGTGGTCTGTACCGCATTTCTCGCGATGTCAAATATTTTCATACAAGAACTTTAAACACAAGTGGCCACATACGTGTGTGCCGTATTCCTGGTGACGTTGTACGTTGTACAGTATTCTGTTGCCCGCAAAGTATCGCTGCAATTCCAATGGTGGGGGTAAGTCACCAAAACTGTCAAAATATTTAACTACACCTTCTTTGTACTTTATATATGCAACCCAATGTGTTCCGGCATTTTCAGCACTGTCCAAGTTCACTATTCCACATTCATGATGACGAATTTTTTCAGGTAATTCATCACGCATGAATACACCTCGAAAATGAGGTATACGCAGACGCTTTACATATCTATATATATCCCTGTCCGTCAGCGGCTGGACAGAGTTTTTTTTTTTTTTCTTCAATCCTGATCCGTCTTTTCTGTATGGCGACCATCCAGATTTAACTTTTGTTTCCATAGTTTCCTGAAATCACTCCAGTCGAATGCCCACTACACGCCTTGTCAAAATATGCGGTAAAATAGAAACAGAATAAGGATCTGGCTGTTAACTCAAGAAATTCTGAAAGATCTGTTAATATTTTCATGACCCTTGACACTGGTGTGTGCATGTATAAGTTGTCAATATTCTGTAAGTCCTAAAAGGTATATACTTTCAAAGTTTGTGTCTTGGTACCTTTCCTAGCTTGTTCTTGAGTGGTGCAGTTCGTGACAACTTTTAGATATGACAATATGCTATACATCTGTAACCGCTGTTTCTGCAGAAAGTATGCATTCTTCCATTTTTTCCCCATGTCAATCGATGACTTCTTTCGTGGAGAGAATATTAGATAAAATGACCTCGACAGTTCTGTGCTTTCAAACAGTCAGGAAATGTAACACAGAAAATATTGCAGTCGAGTTTGAACACTGTCCCTGCCTAGCCATTAGAAATATACATCTTACACTTAAAACTGCTCACCGCAATCCGTAAGTCGAAATTAACTACTTAGTTTGACAAGATCTCAAAAATCATCCTATCACTTCAAATTTCATCTAGTATTCGAGAACAACACATTTATAAGTTGTACACGAGATACATTTAGTCTTCGGAACAGACTCGTATACAGGCACTGACGAAAAATTTCATGAATGATCTAACATGATCTATAACTTAGTGGGTACTATCTTCGGTGAATTTCTGTTTGTGACATTTTGAAATCAGTGTAAAGTGAGGGAATTTTTCACGTGTTTGACTGCCAGCTAGTTGAAGAGTGAAGATCAGATATGGGACCTTATATGTATAAGTAATCGAGCATTCTATGATGCATACTACACAAAGCGTAATAAAGTCCATGTTTCGCTACCATAAAGTGCTGTGCTCCACACATAAAGTATTAAAAAGTTTTTCAAATTCCCAGATCAATATTTCTCTTTTTCATGAAGGCTGTTTTTTATGCTAGTTCTATTCTGCTTTTAACATTATTTTTGTTTCGGCCATCGGTTGTAATTTTTCTTCCTAAGTAACAGAATTCACTTACTTCTCCAATTGCATTCGATCCTATTTTTATATTTAATCTACTAGTATGGGGTATCATTTCTGCTAATTTCACCGAGCGTGGTGGTGAACCGGCTAGCGTTCTGGCCTCGCATTCGGGAGGACGGCAGTTCGAATCCCCGTCCGGGCATCCAGATTTGGGTTTTCCATGGTTTCCCTAAATCACTCCAGGTGAATGTCAAAAGGCCATGGCCGAATTCCCTCCAGTTCAAAGTCTGCAGTCCCATCCCGCCTCTAATGACCTCGACAGTTCTGTGTTTTCAAACAAACAGGAAAACGTAACACTGAAAATAGTTCGGTCGAGTTTCATCAGTGCCACTACCTTGACATTAGAAATCTATATTTTACACTTACAACTGTTCACTGCAATCCATGAGCTACTTAGTTTGACAAGATCTCAGAAATCATCCTATCACTTCACATTTCATCTAGTACTCGAGAACAACACATTTATAAATAATAATGATTATTCACGTACCACGCTAAACTGAAACCTGATGTGCGATAACTTTTTGGAAAGAACTGTGTAAGTCGGATTCTGCACAGAAAGTGATAATATTAAAAATAACGCGTTAGTATTCGTTGATAAAAGTCTGAAGTATCTTGGTAAATAGTTAGATTTTAATGAGAGCAATTGGCTATAGAAAATCCAAAAATTAAATTTAATACACGAGGTTTCATTTGAAGGCTGTGAGACAATATTAGAGGTTCTAAATTTATGAGAAAAAATTAGTATCAAAGTGAACGAACTTTACTCTGAAATAACAATATTACACGAAATCTAGTAGGTAAAAGTAAGAGCAGTATTTCATTGGTAAAAATGAGCTTTTGATCGACATTAATTTAACAACTGAAAGCGATAAAGCATATTACAATTTTACTGTAGACAGAAAATTGTTAAAGATGCAAGAAGTGCAAAGAATTCTTCCACTGCTTGTGCGCATGCTGATGTTTATTGTTCCGCTTGATCTCAGCTGAGACTGAAAATAGAAAATGTCAATACCAATGGAAACTCGTTTTGCGAATGTTGGGTAACACATTCCTAGTGATGATACGAAGTCAACTTGCATGAAGTCGCTGCATGTGAGCTTAGTTCTTCATGGAAGTCGAGGAAGAAGATAGGTGTGTAATGTATATTATCAAACGAAATTTTCTTTTGCTTGGAAATAAACTGTCTTCCCATGTTTACACAGCGGTAGGTTTTCGTAACGAGACCGAAAAACTGAGTGTACAGAACTAATTACTCAACGTATCCAAAACTACACGTTTTAAAGAGCAACACTGAACACAAGACATGTTACGCCAAAGGTACCAGGTAGAAAAAAATTATGTATAACCTGAGCTTGGAGGACGCGGCTTCAAATCCCCGTCCGACTATCCAGATTTTTGGATTTCCATGGTTTCCCCTAAAATGCCATGGCCGAATTTAATCCCGTTCCTTGTCCCTAGTCCTTTCACGCTTCTACTGACCTCCATGACTACGAGATGTAAAGCCAAAGGCATAAGAAATATAATAATTGAAAAAGATATGGCTGCCATGGATGCCGCGATTGTATTCTGTCGAACGGAAACATAAACGAAATGTCGTCTATATCTGAACCCTGGTCTCGCATTCGTGAGGACGCAGGTTTGAACTCTCATTCGGGAGGACGCAAGATTCGAATCCTCTTCCGGCTATACGGATTTCGGTTTTCCATGGTTTCCGAAATTACTCCAGGAGAATACCGGGATGATTCCTTCAAAAGGCCGTGGCTGAATGCTTACTCACAGTACCAGCCAGTATCAATAATGTCGTTTGTTCTTACCCCACACATACTGTGGCGATGTTTGGGAATATAACCTAGGTACTTAGTACACTATCTGAAATACCAGATTTATTTGTCCCAATCGTTGAAATGTTCACAGCTTTCCGAATGTTTTTGTCGTATTCATGTTGGAAATTATCAAGGATTTCGTTATTTCGTATTCAACGAATAAAAAATAATGTATCTGTACTCTGAATTCAAGTGCAATCTACAATTATTATATCATGAAGGGGTGACGGCACCTAATAACGTTTTGTTAGGAGGACCCCTCTCAGAACAGATGGGCGGACAAAGAAATTAATGGCGGTCGATGGGATTTTTTTTTTTTTTTTTTCGTGCGGGCCCAAACAGTATAATACATTGCGGCTCCAGGTAGGGTTGGGATGGCCTGCTGGCTGCGGGGTATATGAAATTCATTCAAGTCAGCGGGCGGGCGGCTTATTCAACATCATATAACGTTAAAACTAGTATCCCGAAAACGGCTCGACAGATTCTCATAGAATAAATTTCTCTGCACTTGGTAGAAAAATTACTTGTAAATTGATATGCCATAACACTATTTAAAGATTAAATCTTAATTTATATGTTTTAGAACTTTGAACCCACGACCACCTGCCTAAGAGGAATAGGTGAATTTGTGAATAAATTTTAACTTTCCATATTTATTTTTTTTTTTTAATATGTACAGCATTGAAATATTTGAACTATACTGGTATACATGTTTTTGCAGCAACCTAAGCAGTGCACTGTATATATTTACCAACTAGATACACAGATAAACGGTATATTTCCTCTTCACACAAACACTATTTGCAAAGCATTCATACACATTCACCTAGGTACAGATTTGTGCCCCCAGGGTAGGGTCTTGCACTGCCGGAAATATTACGTAATCCCCGCCGCGTAGCCTCATTAGCATATTATTCCCATTTATGATCTGAGGCGAACACCTGCGCGGCACGTGCGCGGCGTGGAGGGGGAGGGGGGCGGGAATGACCACAAACTGACCGCAAGTTGGCGCCGGCCCGCCTTCGATACGTCACACCACTAGTACAAATTAAGAATGTAATAAAATAAAAAGAAAAAGTGTATTTCGAGCGTAATTGAGGTTTAAAAAAATAATAAAGCCATTTAGACGATTTATGAGCCGTAACAACGTGGCACGTGGCCTTCTTGACAGCTTGATGACAGGTGTTGATGATTTATGGTGGGCACGTGGCCAGGCGAACACCTGCGCGACGTGGGTGGTCTGGCGGCACGTGCGCGGCGGGGGGAGGGGGAGGGGGAAAATCCAAGATGGCGCCGCACCGGCCTTAGAGCACTACTAGCCAGATAACACATAACGCGATTCTTATGCAATTTTCTCAATCAGATGTTTTCGAAAAACTACAAATGAGCTTAATTCGGATGGAACAATGTCGTAGCCACGAATAAACGTGTTTAACACGTTGGTGTAAGCATGGTGCACAGAATATTGCTTCTGTAATCACAACGGTGAAGTTTCCAATCTCGAAAGAGTTTATAAGTGTTTTTGTTTTCCCCTTCGAACTTTACCGCTCGCCAATGTCGAGGTCATTACAGGCGAGAAAAGATACGGGGCAAGGAACAGGAAGGAATTTGCGATGGTATTTTTGCAATATCATTACCGTCATTTGCCTGGAGTGATTTCGGGAAACCGTGGAAAATTGAAATCTGGATGGCCGAACGGGGATTTGAACCAGTGGCCTCCCGAATGCCAGGTCCGAGCATTACCGAAAACCAAACGGGTTGCTTTAACTTGAGATGTCACATTCTGTAAATCTCATTGATCATCAGGAAAAAGAAATGTTGATGTTAAATTCAATCGTTTTATTGCCGTAATATATTTAATTTCAATAAGATAATTTGAATTGATTTGAATGTGGTTCTCGACCAACAAGGTTATCGCAAGGAATATTTAATGTGAACAAAGATAATGGTTGTAATTCAGTGGACAGGCTTGTGAGTAATAAAGAATGTACTTTAGCATGGTCTGTGTGACGTTCAAAGAAACAGACTTCCCTTGTGTTCCCTAATGTTTTGGTCATTAATTTATTGAAATGATGGAGAGGCTCTCGGATAGAGTGCGGGTATGTATAAAACAATGGACACAATGTGACATTGTGAGTTCGTCTGTCTGGATACTCGGTGAATGAAACCCCAATAACATAGTCTTGCAGCGCTGAGCTGTCAGACGCTTTGCAGATGTCGCTGGCAAATAAACATTAGTTACCAATAAACTGTTTGTTTGTGGGAATTGCAACCAATGAAAAGAGACGAAAGGGGACAGCTTGGAGGGGTTAACCTCCCAAAGAAGTGTCGGAGGTGGTGCTGCATATTCCATCCAATGGAATTCATTCCCGCTGGTTGTTAATAAATTGTTTATGCTTATTATAAGTTCGGCCAATCGGAGATGAAGGAAGGAACGCCTCGCCTTTCAACGAGGTGACGAGCGGGCGGAGAGTGGACGGTAGGGTCCGAGTAAAGGTTCGGCTTCGGCCACCTTCGGCCAAAAAAAGCTCCTTCGGCCGCACATTCGGCTTCGGCCAAATTCAGCCGAATGTTTGGCGGAAGCCGAAGTTTTACTTCCATTACCTGAAAATGAACCAACTTTTACGAATGCCGTCAACGTAGCGCGCCAACAGACGATAGCAAAGATAGAGAACCATTTGGAAAAAATCATAAAAATCAGGGGGAAGTATATTGTGAAGCCAGTTTTAAATACCATAGCTTGATTATTATTATTATTTTTGAAAAAAAATCACAGATCTTGTATGCGCCCAAAGATTTTACAAAAGAAGTTTAACAGTCTACTTTACGCGATATCGTAGAAAAAAAAGTAGCGCCACCATGGCCCGATAATCATCCGATTTCCTTGCGGATTAATGTATTACGTATGGATCTGGTCATTGTAAACATGTTTCCGTACAACCTCGTTGAAGGAGAAGGACTTCGCAGACTTAATTTTACTGATCCTCAAACTCGACCCTAGTACAGACAAAAGTGAGAGAAATATTTTAGTTAGTCTTTAATGCCAGGCTACGTACGAAAAATTAAACAGTAAAGTTGCATTGATTTTAGAATAATGCTGAATTGATCAGTTGTACTACGAAGATATGAAGTGATCAAGCAAACACGTTTTTGAGTGTCACGGCACAAAGGTTCCAAAATAAAAAAAAATAAAAAATTGGCTGTTAGTGTGTTGGAAGATCATACAAGGCAATATATTGCACAAAAAATCACTGAAACTGTTACCAAATACAATTCAAAAGAAAATATCCATACGGGTATACGTAATAATACTTCAAATATGAATGCAACCATCCGCTATGGAAACTTCTGTTTTATTGGTTGTGTTGCTCACACTCTACAGCTCATGATTCACAAAGTAATTTTTAAAGATATTGCTATAATAGAAATAGTGAAAAAGTGTTGTAAAACGTAAGAAGTGTGTACAAGCCACTCGATATCTTAATTAATACAACAGAAAAATACAGTAAATCTGTATATGTTAGAACGTGGTGGAATATAAATTCCAACTGCAGAAGAATGGATACAAATGAACAATTTTATAACTGTGCTGAAGTGTATTTAGGAAGCAACAACTACTATTTTTAGCGATTTGTCAACAGTATCTTTAATTATATCAATCATTGACATCTTAAACTCAAAACTTGCTCAGAAGGATGAAGGCTGATCTTATACTACTGCTCAAAAGCCGCTTGTGTGGGTCTGTTAACAGGAGATCTGCTTTCGCAAGAAAAACCTTACGGTTGTTGATTGCCGCTCTAATCGATCCACGGTTTAAAATTAATTATTTGACTAGCGACGAAATTGTAAATACGAAGACTGATATTTTTTCATTTCTACGTCAAAACTGTGCACTGACAATAACAAATCAAACGGGTCATTTGGAGTGAATAAGTCTTATTTTATTAGTGCCTATGTACTTTTTGTTTTGGTTATATTTAGTACATTTTAATTAATCTGTATACGTGAAACTACTTTTAAAATATTGGTATGATTCGGTTTTAACTGAAAATTTAATATGTGATACTAATTTAGACAGCAGAATATCGTATTTCAAAAGCTAGAATAAATAATGCTAGGTAAGAAGGTTGACATTTATTTTTATTGTTGTTAAAAAACGATGGCATTACTATACATAAGCTAACATGTATTTGATTTACCAAAGCTAAAACTCCAAAACTTATTAATTTAATGCACGGGACAAATTATTCTGATTTGATTCGGGCTGTTACTGTTAAATTTTATAGTTTCTTTTTATTATTGCTAAATAAAAATAACTGCATTTATTTTTGCTAAATTGCATTGCTCAGAACCTGGTTTGGTACTATTTTATTTTATTCTAATAAATAAATATTAAAAACTTTGTTTACAATTGTTGGAAAGGTGCAATTTATATAAAAAATACCACATATAAAACAAAATAACAGTTCATTTTTTGCATTTCATATATACTTCATGTTAGTGTTCTAAGATATATAATTATTTTTGAACCTTCAGCTTCGGCTTCGGCCAAAGGTTATCCCAAGAGCCGAACATTCGGCTTCGGCTTCGGCCGAAAAATGACCTTCGGTCGGACACTAGTGGACAGAGACGGACACTTGATGTTCAGCGCGGGGACTGGACGCGAGAGATGCTGGACTCAGGTTTCGGCGCAGCAAGACGGGCATTGCTGAGGGTCCCAGTGGAAAGGACGACACCGTCGGCTGTTGGAGATGAGAGACACCAGACGCCCGCACTGCGTGCCTGCTACCTACGGCACATTCGCCAGGTGATCGACTCGCCTCGTTTCGAGCCAACTTTACTCGCCACCTGCACTGCTCAACACTACGGTAACTCCTACGTACGCATTCATCTACAGAGTGACCACAACGAGCTCCAAATTAAAGAACCCATGAACTCTAAATTCCACTGCCTGTGAGAGAACAACCATTTATCCATTAAAGTAATTGTTTCGTCAAATAAATTTTGCTTTTCATGTATCAAGAATAATAAAGTCAATATGTTCCTTTTGAATATATTATGCCTGACTTGTATTAATGTGAAGGGCTACTTTGGAAGAGAGCCCCACCCACAATCATTTATTTATTTATTTATTAATAAAACTGTTTTAAAAAGTAGTAAATCCTGAGGCATACCGATTGGGACACTACAAACTGTTCGTAACAACACAAATATAGGTTAGTGAATTCCTGTTGTGTTATGTTTCGTCAATTGAAAGAGTGGTAACTAAAATAGTACTCAAGTAAAATGGTACACACAGTGTTACACGATCATGATCACAGAAGGTTACGCAAAATGTTTATTTGTTAACTTTACTTTCTCTTACCATTTTTCTAATTCCATCCGAGGATCTAAAATTAATTTTTCATTTTTAAAATCCTCATACGTATTATGGTGTGTGTAAATACCATTGTAAACGCCAAGCGAACTAGTGTACAGTAAACTGACTAGGCAATTATTGTTGACAATGAGTTAAATTCCTGAAGCAACTGGACTTCAACATGTAGTCTGAGTTAAAAAATTCTACTCTCAGTCAGGTAGATATTAACATTTTAGGACGTCAATGCGTGTTGACAGAAATAAACTTGAACCGTTTTCCTTTTCCAAGACGCAAGGACTCTGGGTTCACCTGGAATGGCAGTATGTTCAGAAGTACCCTCCGGTCGATCAACCAAGGAGAATTATTCCCGAAACTTACAAGACATAAAAGTTTAACAATGTTTTATCCGGCTTTGTTGCTTAATATAGCTTTAAGTGAAGAACGAATGGAAACAATATAAATTAGTAAAGCAATGTATGATCATACTAACGATTACAATAATAAGAAGAACAAGGATTATTGTCGTAAACTTAACACCAGAATATAATGAAGTAGATGAGGGAAACTTGGTAAAAGTGTGAATAACGTGAAAGACGCTCCCTCTAACCTTCAGAACGCCGCTGTCGAATTCCTTCCCGTTCCTTGTTTCCTATCGTTTCCCGTCTCTAATGACTTCTAGGAGTAAAGCCTTGAGGGGAAACAGGTACCACGCCCTTTTGTCCAACTTTGACGAACTGAAATGCTAGCCAGCAGAAAGCCAAATTACACTCCACTTCTGTCCACCCTATAATAAAGCGCATATGACAAGGATTTTAACAGTAAGTTAAACAGAGTCAAGAACACAAGTAAGTACCTCCTAAAGTTAGCAATGCAAAGTGAAGGATGCCTATTGGCTGAGGGAGGACAAGAACCGTTACTCGGCTCCTACTCAAACCCAACCTAGATAGAGGAAAGGACCTTATTATATCATTGTTATCTCAGTGCATATCATTATCTATGGTGCAAAATTGATCCAGCAGCTGCAAGTTGAGTTGGTCTTCCCCGCTGCACCCAGTTAACGCCATCATCTCACCGTGTTATCAAAAAACAAGCAGTAGTCCCTTTCCCCATAATCCTCAGTATCGGTGTGGATACAGACAGATAAGATATGACTAGTACTCGATAACAGAGATATTAATAATGAAGTGTATTAGACATAGAATTGGAGTGTGTAATAATTTTTTTATTTGTAAACATAACTTTTAAGTTTGTAGTGTGAACCTGTAATTATTTTAGTGATTTTGCGGATACGATTAATGTCTAGTGCTTAGTCGATCTTTGGAGAATATTCAGCGTAGACAGGGAAGATCGCTGAAGGGGGTGAGGAGAGCAGCTATTAGGACAGACATAACATATTAAAGGTAGTCGGCCTTTAAAACAGGCGTCATTTTACACCAAACACTACTTTTTTTTCTACAGCTTGTCTACTATATCCATCATGATTAAAACCAAACCATTGGTTTGAGCGTAGTGGCAACCTCCCTTTTTTTCCTTTATTCATTTGTCTTTCTTCTCGCTAGTTCACATTCTCCAGCAGCAGTAGCTATTCTTCACTGGTAGCAGTAAACCGCAATGGTCAAAAGCTGGATGACAGAACAAGTTGCCACTTTTAACGCTGCTGGACTTACAGCTACTCTCGGAATTCTGAACCAACGAGCGGTCACAGCGCACATAAATACACATAAAACCAGTCTGGCTACAAGTCATCGTAAAGTTAGCGACTTGTGAAAATTTCAGTTGGATATGTGAATCAAAACCGGAACACAGGCTCCTCAACAGACTGCTCATTTTAACCCTGAAGTAGAAACGCCTGCAAGTAAAATCACCTATCCTTAGTACGCTCCACCCACGCAGCACCAGTACATTCTCTGATAATTATCGTTTACTTGGTGACAGAAACTTGGTTGCTTACCTAGAGGGAGATACTTCTCCATGGAAACTAGCTTGGGGCCGGCCTCGGTAGCGTAGGGGCTAGAGTAATGGTTCCACGTGCCGAAGGTCGCCGATTCGACCCCGGCCGCGGGCATGGGTGTTTCAGTGTTGAGTCTGCCAAAAAAAAAAAAAGAAAAAAAATGTCTTGCAAAAATTTAACTGCAGTGGTTTCTGAGTGATGGAGGTGTAAGTACGTGTTACTTTTTTGTTGATATGACCGTGACGTGGGTATGTTTGGTGTAGCTTTTTTGCGTTGTCAATAATTAAAAGATGAAGGAATTGAAAAGTTATTACCGCTTTAAAATATTAAAATCATTGATGGTGAGGAGCTTGTTTTTAACTTGTCAGCCACTTTTCGCAGTCGCGTTTTTGTTTATTTTTAATGATTTTTTAAAAATTCCCGACTTCAGCTTGTAATACTAGTAGCACTAAGTATAAGAGAAGCACTGATCACACATTTTTATGCCTTTTAGTTAACAAGGAAGTAAAACTACAGAATATCTTCTCGGAAGCAGTTGTGAGAATACTTGTGACCATGTATGTCAGCTTGACATAACCCTTTTCACATCCATCAAGCATCCATAAAATTCTTTCGTTTCACTTATAGTTTGTAAGTAATAGTGTTTTCAAACACTGATGTGACAATGAAAGGAATGAAAGATTAATTGTTTTAAACATCTTTTTCAAAATACAGTATTTCATTTACTCTTGCTTTTCCTTTTCTCAGAACAAAGTTAACCTGTAGAATGCTAAGTGCAGATATAAACATCCTCATTACAAAAATGGTATGGATTTAGCAAATTTCACGTCTTTTAAATTAGATGGAAATGCTGTCAATAATTTACGAAACACAAATTCTAGGAAAATCGGGTGACCATAACTTCCACACAGCAAATGTAAGTTTCTTGTACCAATCTACAAATTTATCTATCATTGCAACATGGAGCCTACTGTATTGGAGAAGAACTTCTTAAATACCTCCGTTTCTTCTTGGAAATGTAATTACTGTGTTTTTGTGGCGATATCGATTGAGACTAGTAGAAGATTTGTGATTATCCATCGACAACTATCGTTCATAAAATAACAGAAAAATCAAGGAGAGAAATTATACGCGACACAGTTGGAGTTGCTTACAACTGACCGTTAAGATTGCGCTCGTGAATTCGAGGTAATGTCAAAACAGACACCGAAATCACAGTGCCTTAAGTTGTACCACGGAATGACGGTATCAATTACGGTCCAGGTTGCAAAGATCACCATGAATATAAAATTAAATTCAAGATGGTTCTCATTCTCGTCCAGAGTGCGTTACAACTTAATTAAACGTCTGCTAATTCAGTTGTCCGAAAATCAAAACTTTTACCGCAGCGCAAGTAGGCCTATAAATTTACTGAATTTCAACCTGAAACTAAACTAATCAACGCAAGAATTGAATCAGTCGCTCATTCGTGTAGTTACTGCAAAAGTGTATGTAAACAGTGTTTCAAAATTGGAGACAAACTACAGGAACATCGAAATAACTCTAGAATGGGGGGAACTCTTGTTACAAAAGATAACTTTTTTGTAATAAAAAAAAAACCGCATAGGCGGCAACGTTATGAGATTATCTCACTTAATGCTTTTATCTTCGTGTTAGTTCTATTGCCTCTTGGTTTAGAACCTAGGTCAATACAGGCAAATGCCAGGCGTGGTACTATAGGAGTCGTATCTCCCATCCTCAATAAACAATCCGTTTCTATAATGTTTTAGGTATAGCGCCCGCCAGTATGGCCATCTCTATTAGGTTATGGCCTTGATTCAAATCCTTGGACCCTTTGGTGGTTTTTTACTGATGGTCTGAGTTGGTTCACAAATTTTACCTCAAAGAAAGCGTGTAGCTATGTCAAAGCATAACTGCCTATTTCTACGTGAATACGTCTTCAAGGGGAGAAATAAATAAATTTGTGCCTTAGTTAAATAGATTCATTGTAGTCTACCTAATAGCGGTCTGTGTAATACAAATTGATCATACAAAAAGTATGGAGTTTATAACACGGCCGCAGGCCTTACTGGTGAGGATATTGTGCTGAACAGTATTCATACACATGTCTGTTGCATCACTTTTAGTGAAAAAGATTAATCGCAAGACTAAACCAGTGGTAATGAGTGCGATTTTGCATGATTAGGAATCGTGTGCGCGCAGCTATAACTCTTT
The DNA here is from genome assembly GCA_031002005.1 of Vandiemenella viatica. Taxonomy (NCBI): domain Eukaryota; kingdom Metazoa; phylum Arthropoda; class Insecta; order Orthoptera; family Morabidae; genus Vandiemenella; species Vandiemenella viatica. The sequence continues at coordinate 308,678,270 of CM061921.1, read as the reverse complement.
TGTTAAAGTTTACGGTAAGTCAGTAATTTATTCAAAGATACGAATTTTGAGGGCGTTATCTATGTGCTGTGTGTGAAAGTGTTATGGTATGTGAGCTTTGGAGTAGGTACCGACAGTTGCCTACTAATGGCTTTTTTTCAGTGATTATGTGTGATCCAGTGTTTTCAGTTTCTTCCATTATGCATTTTCCAACTAGTTATACACACTACAGAACGGACATGACATTCAACTTCGGCACGCGGAGTTCTAGTACTCTAGCCCCTACGCTACCGAGGCAGGTTACTAATGGACTTCTGAACCTCGCCCCGCAGCAGGTATAATCGAAATACATTCAGCGAGTCCATCCTCGACACTAATTATTACATCTGTCTTTATGATAAATGCCTCCCTACACGATTATTTCCAGCTATTCAAAAATAGTAAAGTAGAATTGGCTAACAAAAGGTATTAAAACATTGAATTTTATGAAGGAGGAGGGACACTGATGATAGCTATCCTAGAATTCATTACAAATCTTTTTACAGGATGTTAACCAAAATATTTAAAAAGCTAAAAATTTTGCTATGGGCAGGGACTTTCCGAATCAGATGACAAAATGAAAACAGAATAGAAAATAGAAACTAATGTATCATACCATGAACATAGACCAATAGCTTTACACATTAACAATAAACTTGTAAACGATCCATCTTCTGTAGGATGTGCTTTAAATAACTACTTCTTAATAGTTGCTGAAAACATAAAAGAGGCATTCTATACTTTTTTCCCTTATGGCAAGGCCATTAGAGGCGGAAAAGTACTGGGGCAAGAAACGGGAAGGAATTCCGCCATGGTCTTTCGCCTGAAGGGATTTTGGATAACCTTGGAAAACCTACATCCGGATGGCCGGTCGGGGATTCGAACCAGCGTCCACCCGAATACGAAGCCAGAACGTTACCGCTCCCCCACCACTGATATGGATGCTGTAACAATATTAAATTACTGACATCAAAAGCATAATCTATGTCTTTTTTCCAACCAGCCAAATTGAAATGGAAAAACACCATCCAGTCCATCAAAAATGAAGATTCACGTGGGTACGATAAGCTGTCTTCCCATATAGTTAAATTAGTACCAGCGCTGACAAAGTTATTACTAATAGCTTTTTTGAAAGCATTATCTTCCCAGGGTCACTCAAGAGGTCAATAATCAAACCACATTGTACGATTTAAAACTACAGACCCATATCACTCCCGTAGGCATTTTCAAATATATTCGAAAAAGCAAAGGATGTACGAACATCTACATAATTATGTCCTGCTCAGTGAAGTTCACTTTGATTTTAGGGAAGGTGTTTCGACAGAGTCAGCAATTTCTGCTCTTAAAAACAATGTAATACAAGTAACGCATAAAATGTTACATTATTTAAGAATCTTCCGTTATCTGGCAATTGCCTGTATTTACCTGGACTAACACAAGATACCTAAACCAAGAGACAACAGAACTAATACGACGACATCTCTGACTGTGTCGTTAAATCAGAATACTATAATATCTGGAACACAAAAAACAAATTGTGTCCATAGCTGCTGTATATACAGGAAAGGATATAAATTCAGACTGGGGAATAGTTAAACATTGTGCCTCTCAGGGATCGAATCCTGATCCTCTGCTCTTCCTAATACAGATAAATGATCTCCCACGCATATAGGGTATTTTGCAGATGATATTAGCATATCTTAAAATTTAAAAAAAAATCAGTAGAATATCTTAAAAGAACCGAAAATGACACTCTAATTAAAATTAACAGGTGATTCAGTGCAACTAAATTAAAACTTAACATCGAAAGGACACAGTTACTTCAAATCGTTACAAAAAAAATACATCAATGGACAGCTATAATGTGATATCTAAAGGAAAAGCAATTAATGAAACCAGTTTTACAGAAGTCCGTGGCGAACATTTGGATAACCACTTGTACTTGAAGCAACATATGCAGCAAGTTCTTAAAAACTTGGTTCTACCAGATTTTCATTGGTGATAATAGCTAGAATATCTGATACAGAAACAAAGAACTTGATGTATTTTCGCACCTTGCTCATTTATGGCAGGCCCTTAGGGGGAAATACCTTACATGTTCAGAAGGTATTAAGGACACGAAAACGTGCCCTAAGAACTATTCGCGGAACAAACCCACGGACATAATGAATAAATCCGTTAAAAAATACAGGTATTCCTACAATGCAAGAAGCACAATATATATATTTCCTATTATCTTCTGTAGAGCAAAATCCTGAATACTTCAATGTCAATTCTGGTATACAGCACATAGGTTAAATACCGGGAGTAAATATAACATCTACTACGATTACAGGTCATTGTCAGTTTTACAGAAAACGGTAACATTCCCTGGAATTTCATTATTTAATTTCCTACGACAGGAAATAAACTGTCACATACGAAAACCTAACACAGTTTTTGCTTCAGAAGCTGTTTTACTCTGTAGAAGAATTTTCTTCTTGCAATTTGGTAACTAAAGATGTCTGAAAAAATTAAAAATGTTAGCCTACATGATTTTAAGGTATGGAAGGGGAAGAAGACAAAGTTATTTTCAATTAATAAATTGGTGTATGATTTATTGCTGAGACTGTTTAGAAATGTAACGAGTATCTGCATTCAAATATAGTAACTAAGGGAAAAAATAGACGGAGATAGTAAGGTATGTACTATTTGGCATCCCCGAGACCAATCTTCCTTGGGATAAAAGTTAACATCACTAATATAATCGAACTAAGCAAGGAGGCGATAATGTTAACTCCAAATATTTTTTTCCGAAATTAAAGCGATGGGCTACTGGGTAATTGTTAGTCGTACATGTGTTAAATATTCTCTGAACTTTTATAGAAATTTGCTGTACCAAACATTTAACTTCGTCGAGAGTAACTATGGCTACTTCATCATTCAGAATTACCCAGTAGAAGCAATTTTACGATATATATCGTTATGACCAAAGATATCAACACACACCTGACGAAATAGATAAGATAGCAGTAACAAACAACTGAATAGTGGAAAAGCGTGCAGTAAACCAGAATTTCTGAGCGATTCGGGAAACAGATCTCACGAAACTATTGGAAAACCAGGTATAAAATGCTTTTCGAGAAAGGCAGTAATGTTCAGCTACCAAAATTCTTAAACCAAAAATAACTTGACAGCAATCTGCATATGTAAGTTTTAGCATTATCATGCAAAACGATATAACCAAACTGCAAACAAAACATAACTTCCAGCACAGATTCACAACAAGACACGAAAATCGTGCAACAATAAATCATTCAAAAAACAGCTGCATTTACTTTATTTAATAAGAATGCTCTGTAGCTAAAAAATTGAGAAAAATTGTCTGCCATAGTGCTGGATCAAAGAACCAATTCAAAAGCGAAGAAACAGAATTCTGCTGGTAGATCAATTTGGCTGGTAGTAATAAAAAAAATATTATTCGACAATTGTAATTACGAAGCGAAGGATAATCTTGAGAGCTAACTCATTATTTAGAATTGCTCATTTAGCGTTCTTCTGCTAAGCTTCGTAATAACGTTCCAGCATCACATCCCGGGCTGATGAAGCCAATTTCGCCGCACAGATCCGACTGCAGTAGACATCCCAACCCCAAGAAACGCCAGTACAATATACTTTTTAATGGCATCGGAGCTGCAGAAAAATGTAATTTTCTTTAATAACGAATTAGCAAAGTAATGGTCGGTCACGATTCTCTAAGTTAAACAGTTGTACCTCATTTATAAAGACCAAACTTCACTGTATTCTCGGCAATACTGACAATAAAAATATTGTGGTTGTTAATTTATTTCGTAGCACTGCTGTAGTCTTATATAGGTTTTTTTTTATATAAATAACGTGTTTGAAAATTGGTAATAGTGGTTACTTTGCCCCGTTTCTGAGACGAAATTTCTATAGTATTTTAATGATATCCTAAAAATTCTACGATCTAATTATTTAATTAATTGCAATTTTAATACTATTTAATAACTGAGCGATAATATAATTATAATTTATCTCGATATACTGATTTTTTTCTCTTACATCTGCTACACTTGGGATTAATGTCTATGTTTTTTCTACTTCAAAAAGGTGTTCCTGAAATTATTAATGTCATTTTGTTGATATATTGAGACCTTTGGAATAAATTAACTGAATGAAACAGAATACAGACATCTCCACCTGGAAACAAGTGCTTTAGATAAATAAAATAATAGACACTCTCATCCTTCTGTTTAACTAGACTCAGAAGTCCCATAAAATAAGAGGGTTACTGGAGACACAATACATGTTATGTGTTTATTCTAGCCATGATGCATTCATATTACTGTAAACACATTGCCCTGTTTCCAATATGTTAATCATTTCTCTCTTTCACTAAAATGCTCATTAGCTCGCAGAAGTAGGAAATAATTTAGGTTTATCTGAAATAATGGTTTTTAATGGAGTCCATTCCCGGTTTTGTACAAAATGATGCTGACTTAATTCGTATGATTGAATAGGAAAGAAATTTTCTTTTGCAATTTTTTCAGTACAACGAGTTTCTTTATTGTATTTTGGCACAACAGTATAGCGTTATTAAATTTATAATACACGTTATTTTACAATTTAAACTTTTATATACCTAATTAAATAAGTAATTCCGATTCAGATTATTGAGGTCACTGTTCTATCACATTTCACAGGCTCCGTTCTATCAAAAATATAACAGTTTGTTATTTAATTAGATCTAAAACAGTAAAATAACAACTTCCCGGTAGTAAATAAAATAATAGTTATTCATAAAAAATGATTGGTGTTATACGCATATTTTAAATTCCGTAGGGGTCGGTTTAGTTTTGAAATTTATAAGCGTAAGTCAAATTTATTGGCCTGCTCTGTCAGAAATATAACAATTTGTTCTATAATTATTTCCAACACATTAAAGTAATAACTTACTAATTTTTTAAAAACTATTATTCGTAAATATACTGGTGAGCCAAAACATAATGGCCACTGCTCACCGCTAGATTGAATGCCGTGTGGTGACGTTGCGGGTACGTCATTTGTTAAGGAAAGTATATAAGCGGAACAGAGACGCACGGGAAGTTATTCTAGTGACGATACGTGCGGCAGATGGTGAAGTCTACTGACATACGTATCTTTGAAAAAGCAGGACCGGCGGATAATGTGGGTATGGTGGGTAGCAGTACGCACTAGGGAAATTGCGGGTCGGTATTTTACCCATCCGGAATTTTAGAGCGACCGAGCATGCATAGAGGAAAGAACTGGCAGGAAAAAAGAGAGAGAGAGAGAGCAGACAAGCTAAGCGTTGACTTATACCGTATATACAGGGTGTTACAAAAAGGTACGGCCAAACTTTCAGGAAACATTCCTCACACACAAACAAAGAAAATATGTTATGTCGACATGTGTCCGGAAACGCTTACTTTCCATGTTAGAGCTCATTTTATTACTTCTCTTCAAATCACATTAAACATGGAATGGAAACACACAGCAACAGAACGTTCCAGCGTGACTTCAAACACTTTGTTACAGGAAATGTTCAAAATGTCCTCCGTTAGTGATGATACATGCATCCACCCTCCGTCGCTTGGAATCCCTGATGCGCTGATGCAGCCCTGGAGAATGGCGTATTGAATCACAGCCGTCCACAATACGAGCACGAAGAGTCTCTACATTTGCGTAGACAAGGGCTTTCAAATGCCCCCATAAATGGAAGTCAAGAGGGTGGCGGTGAATCGAAGAAGTACAGTACATACTAACGAAACTAAAATGAGCTCTTACATGGAAAGTAAGCGTTTCCGGACACATGTCCACATAACATATTTTCTTTGTTTGTGTGTGAGGAATGTTTCCTGAAAGTTTGGCCGTACCTTTTTGTAACACCCTGTATATATCCTTTCATATCCCAGAACTCCAAGATACAGAATGCAGTCACAACCACATCCATTATAATACCATTTGCCTGTTAGAGAGAGACGGAATGGCAATGGCTCTATCCCAAATTTGATATTTTTTACAGTCAGTCAGTCAGGCATGGCCTATATATCTGTGGTACAAACAAATACACACACCTTTTTGGTAGGGTACAATTTTACAAACTTAGGCAAGTTACACACTGAATTCCACCTTTCCAAATCCAATATCTCTTCTTTTGAATACAAAATAACAGCAGTTTTTGTATTACATTTCCAATTCTGTCCACTCTTCTCCATGGCGCCAACCAACATTCCATTCTGTTTATTTTTTTCCCCTGGAATAGGTGTCCGGCAAAACTAAGGACAAAATGGTTCCCTTGATGGTATTCTGTTGCGGTGGGCGGAGGGTCTTTCAGATGAGCCAACAACAACGAAAAATCAAATTTTGTGCCTTTTTTAAAAGTTCTAGCTAAAGATGTGACTGAGCTGAAATCATGGCTACTAAGAGATGCTCACAAACAGCTTCATCGAGGGAGATGTAAACCACGCGATATTCTCTTGCAAAAGACACTGGCAGCAGTCCACCAAACTGCTGGAAGATCTACAACAATTAGACATAAACCTCCCAACAAACATCTTGAACCTTTTAGCTATGGAAGACCAAAGAGTATACAAGGCCACTGTAACGTTTATAGAAAACAACCAAATTAAAATATAAACCAGCCCGAGTTATAAGTGTGATGAACATTGTATTGTTACCCATATAACAAAATACTTGTATAGCAAAATATTTGTATTACCTTGAAATGTCTGTATTATTTTGAAATGTCTTTATAGAAAAATACTTGTACTACGTTGAAATGTTTGTAATCCTTTGAAATGTCTGTATAGCAAAATACTTGTATTACTTTGAAATGTTTGTATTACGTTGAAATGTTTGTATTACGTTGAAATGTTTGTATTACTTTGAAGTGTTTGTATTACTTTGAAATGTTTTTGAAATGTCTCTATAGCAAAATACTTGTCCTCCTTTAAAATGTATGTATTACTCTGAAATGTTTGCAATACAATGTAAAAGCTGGCTGTATGGTCCTGGAATCAAGTGCCAATAAATAAATAAATAAATAGCTTCATCATGACTGACACACTGAAATTCTTGGTTTGATTGCTACCACAGTGCTGTCTGAAATCATAGAACAAATAAGTGCACCTGATTTATTATCCTATTTGTGATATTTCCAGAACTGAACAAGTGTTCGTTTACCTTAGAATAATTTTTGAAGATTTCATTGCAAATGAATATTTTACTGGGTTATTTTCAACTGCTAACACCAGGGCATTTGATCTGGTCATTGACATTTTCGCCAAGCGCAATTTGCCACTCTCTCAACCCAGAGGCTACGATGGGACTACTAATGTTTCTCCAAACATAAGGGTATTACAGTCACTAATACGCAAAGAAGAGCTTTGAGCGTTATTTGTGCATTGGAATGCTCGTAATCCTAATTTCATAGTACAAAATGGAATAGTTATAGTGAGAAAATTTATTGGAATAATAAAACATTTTATAAACTTTGTGCGAGACTCGCCGAAATGATTTGGACAGTTTAAGCAACATCAAGTCAGAATAGAAAAAGGAACTAACGATGAACTGCTTTTTCTTGCGGCCTATTGTTCAACAACGAATTTATAAAGAATACAAGTTAAATATATTTTTTTTTTAAATTAGTGTTTTGTACTTGTAAACAAATTTATTCTTTTTTTTTACAGATGGCTAACACGAATCAAATTTGTTAAATGAGTAAGAGAAAAATACAAGCAGCTAATGCAATTTTTATTCGATCATTTTGCAGCCAGAAAAGTAGAAAGCGTTGTTGCTGTTAAGACTTCTGAATTTTACTCCTATACGGAATCGTTTAACAATAATAGAAATTTCTTATCGAGTCGAAATTTTGAATGCAGATCTACATACATGATTAGTGTAGGCCATTTCTTCTGCAGTTGCTTGTTAAAATAATAAATATTGTTTAATGAGTACGCCAATGCAACTGTTGATGTTATTTATTTTCTAACGCATTTCGCCTCTCGCCGAGGTATCTTCAAGGTACACTTTTCTGTAATAGGTTATCAGTTTTTAACTTTTGTCCATAACGGTCTTTGTTTCATATAATACTAATCTTACATATATAAATCACATTATAATTCAACTACGTAAGATTAGTATTACATGTAAACAAAAACGGTTCTGTACAAAAGTTAAAAACTGATAACCTATTACAAAAAAAAAGTACGCTGACGATACCCCGACGAGAGACGAAACGGGTCTGAAAATAAATAACATCAACAGTTGCATTGGCGTACTCAATAAATAATATTTAACAGACCTTCATAAATCGAATCTCTGTATTATTGAATCGAATTAGAAGACTGAAGCAATCACCGATGTTTTATACTGCGTTCCAGATTAAAAATTCGAATAAATTTGTCTGAAAAGTGTCTAGTCAGATACTAACATTGAAATGAACGAACCAAAAATCTCACATCAGCGTAAGTTTCCCAAGTGCCTCTGCAAAGATAAGAGCGAAAAAATCGGATTCAAAACAACTCAAGATTTTTTTTAGAAAATCTTATTCTGAAGTTCATGATCAAGTTCTCATATCGTTAGAGAGTCGATTCGACAACGACTCCACCCACTTCTTCAAATCGTAAGAACGATCCGCTTTGGGAAAGCGCACAAATGTTGAAAGAATTATACATTTTTATAACCATGACTCTGACCGAGAAAGATTGCTGAGTGATATAGACGTATCTTTGCAAATTTTGAAAAGCAGACAAAAAATATAATAGCGGTTATAAAATTTTTACAGAAGTACAAATGTACTAGAGGACTCATACCAGAGGTTCTGCGCTTCGTCCGGCTACTCGTGATTCCTGGCTCGTCTTGATCGAATGAACGAATTTTTCGGTTTTTCGCCGACTCAAGAGTTACTTAAGATCGACAATGTTGCAAGATTAATTGCCTGTACTGCTCTTTTCCTGCTTCATCCTGAGCATTTTTGTACCTTCTCCTCTGATCCATCAGCTGCAAAATTTCTTCTGTGATCCAAGGTTTTCGGGCAGCTTGTTCCCTAAAGCCTAATGTTTCTTTGCCAGCTTTCATTATTTCGGTCTTTAATGCATTCCATTCGTCCTCGGTTGAGCTCCTTTCACAGTTACTTCTTAGACCTAAGTCTACCATTTCTGCTAATTTTTCTCTTGTGTTAGATTGTTTCAGTTTATTTATTTCCAGTCTGTTCTGCTTATACTGCTTCCTCATTCGCTTAAATTTCAGCCTGCACTTCATTACTATCAAATTATGGTCCGAGTCTATGTCTGCTCCTGGGTACGCTTTAAAGTCTAGAACTTGATTCCTGAATCTCTGTTTGACCATGATATAATCTAGCTGATATCTGCCTGTATCCCCAGGACGTTTTCAGGTGTATATTCTTCTTGCATGGTTCTTAAACAGTGTGTTCGCCACTACTAGCTTATATCTTTCACAAAATTCTAGTAACCTGCTTCCTCTTTCATTTCTTTCTCCTAGACCAAAATTTCCTACAGTATTCCCCTCTTTTCCTTCTCCCACTATTGCAATCCAATCACCCATGATTATTAGATTTTCCTCCCCCTTCTCATATTGGATTAATTCTTCAATTTATTGTATATTTTTTCTATTTCTTCATCATATTCCTGTGACGTTGGCATATACACTTGTACTAATGTGGTTGGGACGGGCTTAGTTTCTAACCTCATCAAAATAATCCTGTCACTAAACTGTTCATAATAACTCACCCGTTTCCCTACTTTCTTGTTCATTACAAATCCTACACCAGTGACTCCGTTGACAGCTTGTGTGCTAATTATCCTGTGTTCCCCAGACCAGAAATCCTGTGCGTCCTTCCATTTAATCTCACTAATCCCAACAACATCTAACTTAAGTTGTTCCATCTCCCTTTTTAAGTTTTCTAACCTACCTGCCATATTCAGACTTCTGACATTCCACGTCCGACTCGTAGAATGTTTCTATCCATTCTGATGACTCCTTCCTGAGCAGTCCCCACCCGGAGATCCAATTGGGGGACTATTTTACCTCCGGAATATTTTACCCAGGAAGAAGCCATCATGATATATGTAATTTGAGAGGATTACATGTCCTCTGGATACCCTTTGGGTCTTTAATGCAGTGGTTTCCCGTTGCCTTCTGCATCCCCATGCCGTTGATCATTTCTAATTCATCCGCCTTTAGGGGCCGTTTCCAACCCCAAGGGTAAGAGGGTGCCCTGAACCGCTCCCCGCTCTTCCGCCCTCCTTTCGGAGGCAGTTGGCAAGCAGTGGGTGACTCCTTATACCGGGAATCCTTCAGTCGCCAGAGCCTCGTTCGTGCAAACAGGGTGTACCACGTGAGGGAGAGGTTGACATTTGGTTGGAAAAGACTAGTATAGTCTCTCCCAAACCTTTACACCCCGACTCAATAATACGGCAATATTACATTTATATGGTAAAGTCGCAGACAAACTTCAAACTTGATTGTAAAAATTGTTGAGTTAGTTGATTTCCAAATAAGCAAAGTGCATTACAGTTTTTGCATTGCGCAATTAATACTGAGTAACAGTAAATTAATTTTTTGTACGCAATTAAAATATATTTAATAAATTATGTTATACATTTTTTATTAATTCATGTTGTTGTTTATACCCCTATCGATTTTTTTGAATGATCAGCACTATTATTATTTTTGGTAAGATAACCAAATAACATTTCCAGAGGACCCCGCCTTCTCCTCTTTGCCTGACTACCCACCCAGGATTAACATGAAACGCCGGCCTTGGGACAAAGGGTATATTTTTATGTCCCGGCACATGGGAATGAGCATCTCGGAAACGGCGAAGCTGGTCGGTTGTTCGCTAGCTACTGTAGTGATCATCTATGGAAAGTGATTGAAGGACGGCGAAACCGCGATTAGGCGACAAGGTGGTGTTCATCACAGAACGCGGAAGTCGGAGGCTTGTCCGCTCTGTAAAGCAGAATAAAAGGCGATCTGACGACAGAGTACAATGCTGGTGCAGCCACAGTATTTCGGAGTACACCGTTCAGCGCACTTTGTTAAATGGTCCCTTCGTGTTTCCAGATTGACCCAGCGACATCGCCAATCACGACTGCAGTGGACACGAGATCACCGAGATTGGACTGTGGGTCAGTGGAAATGTATCGCATGATCGGGTGAATCATGTTTCTTGCTACATCAGGTCAATGGTCGTGTCCGGATACGCCGTCTTCCAGTCGAAAGGCTGCTCGAATCAGGGTCGGGCTACACTAGACCGAGCCGATCCCGCACCGCACCGCACCGTCACTTTTCTTATTGTTCTCGCTCACTAGATTGAAGTGAATTCAAACGACACCGCGTGTCGGCCGACACTCGGCCGAGTGTTGGCTGTGATTAGTTTGGTTTGCCGGTGTCGGGCTGCTGTCGAGCTGGTCGATATGGGGAAGCGGATAGAAAGACTTCGGAAATTTCCGGTCCTTTACGACTAAATGTTGTTTTAGCGATACTGATTGCTTTAGAAAAGTGCCTTTTTTTTCAGCTTCACTTTAGGTTTATCAGATGTTCCTTAAAATGTAGGTAGAGTCCTTGCATGTTCGCATTAACAAATCAAAGCTTTGCCGGAGGTGAAAGTCGATTTTAAGGCATGTAAAAATTGCATCCTAGACCCGGGGACCTCCCATATCCGAATCACACGTTGCAATCTAGAAGTACTGAAAATTATGTATTCAATCATATAAAAGTACATTTGTTTTTTGGGATAGCAATAATAAATTATATAGAATAAAAGTAATTTTATTTTATTATGTTTGAATATTAATTTTTGATTACATCCAGATTTGCCTCTTGACTCAGATGGTTACGGCGTACTATTGGGGAACTTAAAGTACCTGGTTCAAATCCCTGTCTCAGCTATAATTTTTCCGGGTTTTATAATTGACATTCACATCTGGAAAAGCTTTGATTTGTTAATGCTAAGATGCTAGGACGCTTCGTGGTTCGAATTTCACATTAATCTGTAGTTTTACTTTTCAAATTAGGTGACAACGTTAGAGGTATACTGCGCCGCTGATAACTCTGTGATTGGAATTTATAGAGCACACGAAATTATTATTATTTTACAGAATCTTTGCGGTCTGCATTTAAATAAAATCGTATAATAATCATATTAGTTTTTGTTAAAAAATATTGAGTGAATCGAAAGTAACCTCAACCAAAATAAACACATTAAATGTGAAGTGAGAGATGCTTGACATTTCATTGTGACTATGTAGAGATTCACGAGAATCTTTGAATCCAGTACAGTGTGACGATCATTTGTTAAAACTGCTTTGGAATACTATTTTTGTCCATAAGAGTTCAAACAATTGGGAGATAACAGACAAAGAAAGTATTTTAACGTACTTTGTTATTTCTTAGATTATAAAGTACAATTACTCTATAATAAAGTACAGGTGGTAGCAGCAGCTACGATCCTCAAATCACTTTTAAGGTAATTTTTTAACATTAATTCCGTGAAACAGCCAAGCGTATACGTTAAAGGAGACTAAGGACTGAGTAGGAACCCGTCCGTCACACGGCAGTGCTACGGACCAGTGTGGACGCGAGGGGGGCGAGCCGACACTCAGCCGAGTGTCGGTGTGGTAATGGCGCGGGCTCGGCTCGGTCTAGTGTGGCCCGACCTTCATGCAGCGCGCCACGGATTCTGGCCGGTGGTAGCAGTATTATGCTATGGAGGACATTCACCCGGGCTTCCACAGGACATGTGGTAGCGATCGAAGGCACCAGCATAGTTGTGGACAGTGAAAATTATTGCGGACGACCTGTATCCCTGCGTGCTTCATGTCCCAGCAGGATAACTGTCCCAGTCACTAGGCCAGAATTATGCTACAGTGGTTTAGAGGAGCTGACAGCGAAATCACATTGATGTCTTGGCACCAAATTCACCTGATCTCGCACAGACAGAACACATCTGGGACACTATCAGGCGCCAGTTACGCGCCCACAAATCATCGCCCCTCATTTAAGGGAATTGAGTAACCTGTGCGTAGACATCTGGTGCCAGATACCTTCGGAAACCAATCAAGGACTTGTTGAATTCATGCCACACCGAATCGCTGCTGTATTGCGTTTGAAAGGTCGATCAACACACGGGAATTGAGACCGAAGCTGTCCTATCTTGACCAGTGGTTCCACCTTATCTTAGTATCTGGGTACCGTGGACGAAAAATATTACTTTTATCTATATCCTGAAATCGATAAAAATGTGTCATCTCCAACTGTTCTACTAATGACAGCGATCATTTATATTAAAAATTGCACGCTAATTTTTCGTAGCAAGATATATTATTTAAATAAAATGCTCTCATGCTTCCAGTCTCGTAAAAACGTCATTTTCATGGGACGTTTCAAGGGAAATGCTTCTTCCTTAGAATATGCATTATTTGTTTTCTATCCTAGGTCGAACCTCACTGATTTTTTTTCTCCAACATACATTGAAGAGCCAAAGAAACTGGTATAGGCATGTGTATATAAACACAGAGATATGTAAACACTCAGAGTACGGCGCTGCGGTCGGCAACGCCTATATAAGACAACAGGTGTCTGGCGCAGGCGTTAGATCGGTTACTGCTGCTACAATGACAGGTTATCACGATTTAAGTGATTTTGAACGAGGTGTTATAGTCGGCGCACGAGAGATGGAACACAGCATTTCCGAGCATCTTGAGCTGCGTGGCGCAGTAGGGGCAGCGCAGAGCAGGGCAGAGCAGCACAGACAATGAAACTGTGTTGGGCAGTTGCCCGCGCATATTAGAGCGCAGTTTCGTGCGGCAGTTTACATAACATTGTTGTGTTGTGCAAGAAACCGACAAAAAAGCGTAACCAAGAACATGTCGTTGCAAAAACTCAATTTTTTATTTCTGAATCAGACTGGGATGCCGAGTTGGAAAATTGTTATTACTTTAACAGAAGCTGAGTTAGATAAAACTATGGAAAAGTGGGTACATAAAAAGAAGAAACTCTCATCTGGCTTTTGCAGTGACAAGAGAATTCTCAAAAGATTATTTCCGGATGACTCGAGTGGAGATTCACGCCATAATGAAACCTGTTATTTTCTCGACAACCCTCAGTAGGGGCGGAATAAGGAAGCTCTATAATCCCAACTTCCGGTCACGTGACACAAAATGGCGGCTTCCCTTCCCCTTTTCTCCCTCCCCTCCATGACGTCACTTCCGGTTGGCGCGAAATTCAAATCTAGTGCAGTGTTGCCACATTGACGGCATGACTACAGCATGTTTCAAATTAAACATATATAACTGTTATTTAGTCTTTATTCTAGCTGTTATTTCACTTATCTCCAACAATGTTATTCTGAAATCAGCGATATTATTTACGATTGTGTCCTATGTGATGTAGATATTCCAGCTGCACAAATGTTGCAATGTAGCATATACACACATCCTGCCACCAGGTGTCTCCACCGAACAGCCGATGCCACGAGAAACTTCATCTGCGCATGCGCCGGCCAGAGATATTCCACTTCGCCACGAAATCTTCTATCCTTGTCTTGCGGGGGAAAACCCTACCCTAAGGCGTATTTGCACAGGTGTTGACATGTACGTACTTGCTCGGCCGCCGAGACCCTGTTGCGACATGTGCGATAACTTGCATAACTGTCGCTAGAGGTCAGCACACGGCAGAAGACATTTGTCGCTAGATGGAGCGGGTGTACCAATATGCGTGAAATATTTCGATGTTTGCGAAGCCACTCGCGTGTTTGACCGGGAGTCCGACAGGTTACGAAATGGCTCCAAGGGAAGCACATTATTCATTCGCCATTATGAAAGCATAGCTGGGTGTCTGGTTGGCGGACAAAGAAAGTAGGGCGTCCAACACAGCGTTCGTATGATTGCAGAATTTTGTTCAGAGTCTCAGGCTTGCAGCGAATTTCGTGTGTATTTGTTCAGGTGTCCTGCTATCGATAAGGAATTCAGGTTGCGCCATATGCCCATTGCACTGCGAAACCGCCCCAGCAGGATACATAGAAATATTTCAGCATTCACTTCGGTTCAAGAAGAAATTATTACGAGATGAGAATAATTATTATATGTCAGTTTTCGTAGTACAAATCTAGGAAACATTTATGGTAGCCCAATCACTCGTGTTTTCAAAACGAAAATCGAAAATTTTGTTTTCATTCTGGGTGACCAGAAAAACTGCTTGAGTCTTTGTATTTAATTAAAAAAATAGATCATGTGAAAGTGTAACTTTTACGTTTAAAACGTGATAATGAACCATGGAATGTCTTGGCATAGGTCAAATTCACGTCTATACAATTCAGTTCTGATATTCGAAATTGGCAAAGGGTGCTTTGCACAAAAAATAACTCTGTGCGAATAACAAGAGGAAATAAGGGTCAGTACGGTGGGATTCCAATATAATTAATCGTTAATGATAACTCGGGAATTTCTGTCACACTGCCATTATTTTAATTTATTAAATTATATGCAATGAAACAAAGCGAGAATCCAACTAATGTTTTAAACTCAAAGAAGTGATTTCCTAATGTATGTGTCTACAACCACGATGAACTTTGTGCATTTCTATCCTATTGCTATGGCATTAACTTTCCTACCTATTTTATCTGAAATATGCCCACTAAATTATATTCACATGAATATCATTGCCTAATGCAAAGTTGCAGATGTGAAATCCAGTTTGTGAATGCCGGGATGCTTCCTTCAAAAGGACATGGCCGAATTCCTTCCCATTCCTTGCTCCCCATCCTTTCCCCGTCTCTAAAGACCACGTTGTTAGAGAGACGTTTAAAAGTTAAAAAAAAAATGAAATTATTGTGATAAAGTATAGCAATACCACAATTGGTATAAAATATTTCATTGCACTCGTAATTGTTGCCACCAAGGTCAAACCTTTGTCGTCTGTCTATCCAGACCAATCTATGTATCAATTCTGTTATGCTTTCGTAAGCAATCACAAATTGAGTGTCCTTAGCTGTATTTTGTCTAAAATTCCAATCAATCCCTTGTGACACATCAGTGATTGACTAGAAACAGAGAGATATACCCACCTTTAACTGTATTTTACAGCACAGCACTTATGTTCCAGGAACGAAATACGTCTGTTAATCTTACTAATTTCACCCCTGTCGAATCGAAGTACGCCAGTCCTATGTGATAAAAATCGAGTCACGATAAGGCAGTGCTTTCGCAAAGTCTTCTGCTAATCAGTAGCCAGGTACCAAAATGTTCATTTAAGGTGGTTCTACTACAGTTTTCAGGGAAATTCTCCCCTTTTCCAGGAAATTATTTTTCAATAAATCAGGAGGACGAAATACGTCTGTTAATCTTACTAATTTCACCCCTGTCGAATCGAAGTACGCCAGTACTATGTGATAAAAATCGAGTCACGCTAAGGCAGTGCTAAGCACTGAACATGCCTGAGACCATCGCCTGTGACCAAGGTGGAGATACTCCCTTATAGAAGAAATCCAGTGCCAGCTTCTACTGATATTCTATTCCTAATTCTTTCACCAAGATCCACCCCTAGCCTCATCGCCAACATACCCACAGCACTTCCTCAAACCACCTTCTGTTTTCCAATGATTCCCAATCCAACCCCTGATCAGTTACAGACAGGGTTACCTTCTGTTCGTGCGTTAAAGTAAACCAAAAATTCAAAATTCGGAAAGTCTTCTGCTAATCAGTAGCCAGGTATCAAAATGTTCATTTAAGGTGGTTCTACTACAGTTTTCAGGGAAATTCTCCCCTTTTCCAGGAATTTATTTTTCAATAAATCAGGACCCAGGGGAGTTCTCCATTCGGCTTAAAATGTTCCCATCTAACGCCAACCTTCGGATTCAGGACCAAGTCTGACATTTGTTTGTAATTGCATGCTTTGTTCAAGTAACCACGATAAAGTTACCATAATGCTCTTAGCTCACTGATAGTTTCTTGGTCATCAAACAGACATCATAACCCACATTTTTATAGAAGATCCCCACACATCGACAAGTATCCAAAACGTCACCATAGGTTCTATTACGCCTAAGATAGTGCTCACATTTGAACTGTCGTAAATTGTTAGGTCAAAGTGGGTGTTTAGATATTTTATCCACTCAGGCCTCATCACCTAAAGTCTAGTGCGAGATTGTGGTCATGGTCAACTTAGGCTTCATACACCACTCAGAATTGTTCCACCAATATCCATTCTAACAGCATTATACGCCACCTACAGCCACTCAACACTCTTCCTATCTTCCAATGACATCCCAGCCCCAGCTCCTTTATTATGTCACTTACTGAATATTTTACACAGATAAATCAAACTGCCCTCCTTTGCACCTTGCATTTGATGTACAAAAAATGTGGACTCCATACTACACCACACAAGCAATGGTCTGACTGTGGGTTTGTACCCAAGTCCTTCGCTTCTATGGTACATCACCCCTCTCTGTTAAATGATTTTTATGTAGTGAGAATCAAAATTCACATGCCAACACAAACGGCAGTAAACTGTAAAGAGCACATCGAAATGGGATATTGCCTAAGCCCTGAAACAATGGTTAGAAGCACACGTTGATAATTCTATAACCATATATTTTAGACTCAAATCCACAGAGGAATGACACACGCACACACTTGTACATGCATACAGCGAGGTCAACAGAACTAACAGCAAGCATCATGAAAACGATGAAGTGGGGCAGAATTGTCGTTACAACTGATTAACTGGACAGAACTATCGTTACAAAAATCATCAGACAGACGAGTTACTTACGCTTACATGCACAAAGAGAGACGCAGACACACATGTCCAAGACTACAGAGAGTTCAGCACACCTACCGGTACCAATCATGGAAACAAAAAAAGTGGTGTAGTACTCTCTTGCCTCATGACTGGCTGAAAAACAGAAGTCTCCCTACATATCATCATCCTGGCGAGATAGAAGGTGTGCAAAAGATGGCATGTTTTCACCATAAACCTAAGTGTTTATACCATAAATAGCGTTCATCACGCCCCAGTTGATTACATTTACCATCAACACGTCTCTCCCACACCGCAACCCTTTCTACCATTCAGTAAAAAAGGGACGCAGGTACCATGAGTTACAATAGACACCTGACTATCAGATCTCACCCACAAATCCATACATCTCAATACACTAGCACAAACAAACATAAGTGGAGGGACAGCAAAATCATTCGTCCAGACAGACGTGTTTATAGAAGGTATCACCATATTTACACATACAGACACAGAGAGAGACGCACAAACACTCACATTTCCATGCCTTCAGCGAGCTAGACACAACAACCAGCCCAACCATGACGACGAAAAAGTGGGGTAGAACCCCCATGGCTCATAACTGACCAAAAATCATCAGTAACATATGTTCCAGGCACCATACTCTTCACATCAACATCATATCATTTATTTCACACTACAGACCTCACTACCATGGGATAGAGGTGGTGCTGATCATGTGAATAGCTTTGTACATATTACCAACGATACTGAATGGCAGAGAGGTCTGTAGTGTGAGTTAAATGATATGATTTTGATGTGAGGAGTTTGTTACTTGGTACACATGTTAATGATGATTTTTTTTTGTCAGTCTTGAACCATGGGGGTTCTGTCCCACTTTTTCTTTGCCATGATTGGGCTGGTTGTTGTGTTGAGCTCGCTGTAGGCATGGATATATGTGTCTGTGTGCGTCTTTCTCTGTGTCTGTATGCGTAAGCATGGTGATACCTTCCTTAAACTCATTTATCTGGATGTATGAATTGCTGTTCCTCCCATATGTTTGTGCTTGTGTGGAGACGTATGGGTTTGTGGGCGAGACCTAGTATGAATATGGAGGTTATGATATCCGTCTGATAGACAAGTGTCTATTGTAACTCATGGTACCTGGGTTCACATGTTACTAAATGACAGAAAGGGTTGCGTTGTGGGAGAGATGTGGCTGTGATTTCAAACTTCACACATCCCGCAACTCTTCAGTTTGGATCTAGCATGATCAGTCTCTTTCCTCCAGTTATGTGTGGTGATGAATGGAACTTTGTGAATGCATTGACATGTGAGTGTGTGTGTGTGTGTGTCTTTCTATGATTTTTGGCCAGTCATGGGTGTTCTGTTCCACTTTTTCGTTGCCATGATTGGCCTAGTTGTTGAGTCGAGATCGCTGTAGGCATGGAAATGTACGCGTGTATGCGTCTCTATCTCTGTGGGTTTTTTTTTTTTGCGTAAATGTGGTGATACCTTCCTTTATCTCGTTTGTCTGGATGTATGATGTGCTGTTCCTGCACTTATGCTTGTGTGAGGTGGCATATGGATTTGTGGGTGAGACCTAGTATGAATATGGGAGTTATGATATCTGTCTGATGACCAAGTGTCTACTGCTACTCGTGGTACATGGGGGCACATGTTACTGAATGGCAGAAAAAGCTTAGGTGTGGGATAGACGTGTTGGTGTTGATGTGAACAGTTTTGTACCTAGCACACATGATACTGGATGGTAGTGAGGTCTGTAGTGTGAAATAAATGATATGATGTTGATGTGAAGAGTATGGTGCCTGGAACATATGTTACTGATGATTTTTGGTCAGTTATGAGCCATGGGGGTTCTACCCCACTTTTTCGTCGTCATGATTGGGCTGGTTGTTGTGTCTAGCTCGCTGAAGGCATGGAAATGTGAGTGTTTGTGCGTCTCTCTCTGTGTCTGTATGTGTAAATATGGTGATACCTTCTATAAACACGTCTGTCTGGACGAATGATTTTGCTGTCCCTCCACTTATGTTTGTTTGTGCTAGTGTATTGAGATGTATGGATTTGTGGGTGAGATCTGATAGTCAAGGTGTCTATTGTAACTCATGGTACCTGCGTCACTTTTTTACTGAATGGTAGAAAGGGTTGCGGTGTGGGAGAGACGTGTTGATGGTAAATGTAATCAACTGGGGCGTGATGAACGCTATTTATGGTATAAACACTTAGGTTTATGGTGAAAACATGCCATCTTTTGCACACCTTCTATCTCGCCAGGCTGATGATATGTAGGGAGACTTCTGTTTTTCAGCCAGTCATGAGGCAAGAGAGTACTACACCACTTTTTTTGTTTCCATGATTGGTACCGGTAGGTTGATTGTAGTCTTGGACATGTGTGTCTGCGTCTCTCTTTGTGCATGTAAGCGTAAGTAACTCGTCTGTCTGATGATTTTTGTAACGATAGTTCTGTCCAGTTAATCAGTTGTAACGACAATTCTGCCCCCACTTCATCGTTTTCATGATGCTTGCTGTTAGTTCTGTTGACCTCGCTGTATGCATGTACAAGTGTGTGCGTGTGTCATTCCTCTGTGGATTTGAGTCTAAAATATATGGTTATAGAATTATCAACGTGTGCTTCTAACCATTGTTTCAGGGCTTAGGCAATCTCCCATTTCGATGTGCTCTTTACAGTTTACTGCCGTTTGTGTTGGCATGTGAATTTTGATTCTCACTACATAAAAATCATTTAACAGAGAGGGGTGATGTACCATAGAAGCGAAGGACTTGGGTACAAACCCACAGTCAGACCATTGCTTGTGTGGTGTAGTATGGAGTCCACATTTTTTGTACATCAAATGCAAGGTGCAAAGGAGGGCAGTTAGATTTATCTG
Organism: Vandiemenella viatica; assembly: GCA_031002005.1. Classification (NCBI taxonomy): domain Eukaryota; kingdom Metazoa; phylum Arthropoda; class Insecta; order Orthoptera; family Morabidae; genus Vandiemenella; species Vandiemenella viatica. Next base: position 308,657,559 of record CM061921.1, on the reverse strand, counting down.
TGTAAAATATTCAGTAAGTGACATAATAAAGGAGCTGGGGCTGGGATGTCATTGGAAGATAGGAAGAGTGTTGAGTGGCTGTAGGTGGCGTATAATGCTGTTAGAATGGATATTGGTGGAATAATTCTGAGTGGTGTATGAAGCCTAAGTTGACCATGACCACAATCTCGCACTAGACTTTAGGTGATGAGGCCTGAGTGGATAAAATATCTAAACACCCACTTTGACCTAACAATTTACGACAGTTCAAATGTGAGCACTATCTTAGGCGTAATAGAACCTATGGTGACGTTTTGGATACTTGTCGATGTGTGGGGATCTTCTATAAAAATGTGGGTTATGATGTCTGTTTGATGACCAAGAAACTATCAGTGAGCTAAGAGCATTATGGTAACTTTATCGTGGTTACTTGAACAAAGCATGCAATTACAAACAAATGTCAGACTTGGTCCTGAATCCGAAGGTTGGCGTTAGATGGGAACATTTTAAGCCGAATGGAGAACTCCCCTGGGTCCTGATTTATTGAAAAATAAATTCCTGGAAAAGGGGAGAATTTCCCTGAAAACTGTAGTAGAACCACCTTAAATGAACATTTTGATACCTGGCTACTGATTAGCAGAAGACTTTGCGAATTTTGAATTTTTGGTTTACTTTAACGCACGAACAGAAGGTAACCCTGTCTGTAACTGATCAGGGGTTGGATTGGGAATCATTGGAAAACAGAAGGTGGTTTGAGGAAGTGCTGTGGGTATGTTGGCGATGAGGCTAGGGGTGGATCTTGGTGAAAGAATTAGGAATAGAATATCAGTAGAAGCTGGCACTGGATTTCTTCTATAAGGGAGTATCTCCACCTTGGTCACAGGCGATGGTCTCAGGCATGTTCAGTGCTTAGCACTGCCTTAGCGTGACTCGATTTTTATCACATAGGACTGGCGTACTTCGATTCGACAGGGGTGAAATTAGTAAGATTAACAGACGTATTTCGTCCCCCTGATTTATTGAAAAATAATTTCCTGGAAAAGGGGAGAATTTCCCTGAAAACTGTAGTAGAACCACCTTAAATGAACATTTTGGTACCTGGCTACTGATTAGCAGAAGACTTTGCGAAAGCACTGCCTTAGCGTGACTCGATTTTTATCACATAGGACTGGCGTACTTCGATTCGACAGGGGTGAAATTAGTAAGATTAACAGACGTATTTCGTTCCTGGAACATACGTGCTGTGCTGTAAAATACAGTTAAAGGTGGGTATATCTCTCTGTTTCTAGTCAATCACTGATGTGTCACAAGGGATTGATTGGAATTTTAGACAAAATACAGCTAAGGACACTCAATTTGTGATTGCTTACGAAAGCATAACAGAATTGATACATAGATTGGTCTGGATAGACAGACGACAAAGGTTTGACCTTGGTGGCAACAATTACGAGTGCAATGAAATATTTTATACCAATTGTGGTATTGCTATACTTTATCACAATAATTTCATTTTTTTTTTAACTTTTAAACGTCTCTCTAACAACGTGGTCTTTAGAGACGGGGAAAGGATGGGGAGCAAGGAATGGGAAGGAATTCGGCCATGTCCTTTTGAAGGAAGCATCCCGGCATTCACAAACTGGATTTCACATCTGCAACTTTGCATTAGGCAATGATATTCATGTGAATATAATTTAGTGGGCATATTTCAGATAAAATAGGTAGGAAAGTTAATGCCATAGCAATAGGATAGAAATGCACAAAGTTCATCGAGGTTGTAGACACATACATTAGGAAATCACTTCTTTGAGTTTAAAACATTAGTTGGATTCTCGCTTTGTTTCATTGCATATAATTTAATAAATTAAAATAATGGCAGTGTGACAGAAATTCCCGAGTTATCATTAACGATTAATTATATTGGAATCCCACCGTACTGACCCTTATTTCCTCTTGTTATTCGCACAGAGTTATTTTTTGTGCAAAGCACCCTCTGCCAATTTCGAATATCAGAACTGAATTGTATAGACGTGAATTTGACCTATGCCAAGACATTCCATGGTTCATTATCACGTTTTAAACGTAAAAGTTACACTTTCACATGATCTATTTTTTTAATTAAATACAAAGACTCAAGCAGTTTTTCTGGTCACCCAGAATGAAAACAAAATTTTCGATTTTCGTTTTGAAAACACGAGTGATTGGGCTACCATAAATGTTTCCTAGATTTGTACTACGAAAACTGACATATAATAATTATTCTCATCTCGTAATAATTTCTTCTTGAACCGAAGTGAATGCTGAAATATTTCTATGTATCCTGCTGGGGCGGTTTCGCAGTGCAATGGGCATATGGCGCAACCTGAATTCCTTATCGATAGCAGGACACCTGAACAAATACACACGAAATTCGCTGCAAGCCTGAGACTCTGAACAAAATTCTGCAATCATACGAACGCTGTGTTGGACGCCCTACTTTCTTTGTCCGCCAGCCAGACACCCAGCTATGCTTTCATAATGGCGAATGAATAATGTGCTTCCCTTGGAGCCATTTCGTAACCTGTCGGACTCCCGGTCAAACACGCGAGTGGCTTCGCAAACATCGAAATATTTCACGCATATTGGTACACCCGCTCCATCTAGCGACAAATGTCTTCTGCCGTGTGCTGACCTCTAGCGACAGTTATGCAAGTTATCGCACATGTCGCGGCCGAGCAAGTACGTACATGTCGACACCTGTGCAAATACGCCTTAGGGTAGGGTTTTCCCCCGCAAGACAAGGATAGAAGATTTCGTGGCGAAGTGGAATATCTCTGGCCGGCGCATGCGCAGATGAAGTTTCTCGTGGCATCGGCTGTTCGGTGGAGACACCTGGTGGCAGGATGTGTGTATATGCTACATTGCAACATTTGTGCAGCTGGAATATCTACATCACATAGGACACAATCGTAAATAATATCGCTGATTTCAGAGTAACATTGTTGGAGATAAGTGAAATAACAGCTAGAATAAAGACTAAATAACAGTTATATATGTTTAATTTGAAATATGCTGTAGTCATGCCGTCAATGTGGCAACACTGCACTAGATTTGAATTTCCCGCCAACCGGAAGTGACGTCATGGAGGGGAGGGAGAAAAGGGAAGCCGCCATTTTGTGTCACGTGACCGGAAGTTGGGATTATAGAGCTTCCTTATTCCGCCCCTACTACCCTCAAATACCTATTAGAACTGAAGATAATGTCACAGTATTTTCGTGGTTATTTATTTAATTATTTAGCGTTTGACGGTACATGACATTTATAAGAATGTTTTTCTCTTTTATTTCGTATTATATTTTTAAGAAAACTACATAACAGAACATAAGAAACACTTGAAACTAAAAGAAGCAATGTTCAACAAATTATTCGGGAAATTGTCTTCACAAGAATCCTCCCTCTCTCGTTAGGAGTTGGACGGAGGTTGCCTTGAAGAGTGAGAAGAGCTCAAATTGAATTCAAAAAGAGAAAATAAAAGTGAAAATTGTAAGTAGACAGTTGTATGATAAATAAATGCTGAATTTACTCGCCACTTGTTGGGCTCATTGTCCAAATTTCTTGTATAAATTTAATTTTTATATATTTATTATGACATATTGTGAATCGCAGGTTAGTTACGCACCAGTTTAATCAATTTTTCTTATTCCATAGTTGAAAATTATTATAAGTATTTTAAGATTATAAATAACGCAAGAAGTTTTACGGCAAGAACCGGCACGAGTGAGCTGCGCGGAACAGTTACTGTATCGTGATCACAACGTGACGCAGGCCACGTGCGGCGCAGTACTGCGCTGCCCTGCTCTGCGTCTCAATATGTGCTGTTC
>CM061921.1:308605820-308652723 GCA_031002005.1 Vandiemenella viatica | reverse complement strand
CCTATCGGCAGTGGCTGGATTCTTAAATTTCGAAATATTCGAAATTCGACCTAAAAAATTTATGGGCGACCTTTTTTTTTAGCTCTACTACCTAGGGTTGTGGGTGGTGAGGGGCCCCTCTTTGTGGTGCGGGCCCCCCTTTGTGGTGCGGGCCCCTAGGCTACAGCCTATGTAGCCTATGCTTAAATGCGGCCCTGTCCATGAATATTGCGTGTACATGCCAACTTTAATGGAGATAAGTTAAATTGTGTTGACTATAGCTTTGTATTAAGAACATTGACAAAAATTAAAGAGGTTGATAGGTGGAGAGCGGTTCAGTTTTTTCGAACCAAATGTTTACGGTATTTTTCTCTTTATTTTTGACTGTAAATGTCCAAAGTTCCATCAAAATCGGATAAATATGTGGGTTTGTATAAGAATTAAGGGATGTAAAGGGGTATAAGGGATGGTTTCTCAATGAAATCCACATGGGACCACTTCGGAGGTATTCCCTATCCACTAAAAAATTTCATTAAATCGGTTTACAAAAGGCGTTGATATCGGTGAACATATATATATATATATATATATATATATACGAACTAATTGAGAACCTCCTCCTTTTTTTGAAGTCGGTTAAAAACAGCTGTCCATGAAATAACAGTATACTAACAATGATGATAAAGGAATAGACGAGGGAGTGTGCAATGCATATATTGGTGATAAGTCACTAACAAAATTGGTGGAAGAATTATGAGAGGTGCATGGAAGGGGAAAGATGACGGTGACCACAAATTTTCACTGTCTTTCTGGCATAAGGGTGTGGGAAGATAATCTTTCATAGGTTAGGGGTCAGGGATTGGAATAAATAATCGAGGGAAATGATAAATAATTTACCAGAAATGTTAAAATAATTTAAAATTGAAATTAGTAAAGGGAAAAAGTAGATGGGAAAAGAAAAGGGAAAAATAGGAAAGTAGGGAAATTCCATTAGAGAATGTGCTGCATCACAATTAAATTAAGTACGGGGACCACATTTTGGGTATCCAAAACAAGAGTTGGAGAGGTTGCAGAGAAGGGCTGTATGGAAATTACCGCAGAACACTTATATGGTAAAGGAGCTAGAATGAGACTAATTGCAAGACAGGAGAAGGATAATGGGAGCACACAAGACATATTTTGGTGATAAGGCACTAGATAAAATTGACGGAAGAATGAGAAGGGGTAAAGGGAAAGAAAAAGATGACCGTGACCTCTAGCTGTTACTTGATTTAAGGCAAAAGGTTGTGGAAGGTTTTCTTTCATAGGTAAAGATTTTAGGGATTGAAATAAATTACTAAGGGAGACGATGAACAATTTACCAAAATTGCTTAAAGAATTTACACTTAAAATTTTTAGGGTGAATAAGTAGGAGGGTACAGGAAAGGGTAAGAATCATTGTGCATGCTCCATCTTCGATTAAATTTAAGTTATAGTACTCACAGATGTTGCCATTTCATTCAGAATATTTATAATTATAGAAAAGTGTATAAAGCAAATATTGGTTGTGTTTGTTGAATATGCAATAACTTTAATGATATTCTATTTAAAAAATGCCTTCTGGAATTAATAGCGAAAATAGCCACATGTTACACAGGGGGAAAAGGGGGAGGGTAGTTGTCATACATGGGAGGGGAGTTTAAAAGACCCCAACAGCTTAAATGGAGCCATGTAGATTATAGATGGTCCCTAGTGAACAGAAACCTTTAATCAATAATACATATTTGTTAATGCCAAATTTCAAGTGTTATTAAAATGTGCCATCTGCAGTGTGTTGTAGCTGCACTTGCAAGCCGATGAACCCAGGAGATATACAAAAAAAAATCTTTTTCTTCTTGATTAGATGTCAATATTTTATCTTTCTACTTCCGGAAATTGGAGATATTAAATTTGAGAGCTGGATTAAGCAAGAAGTAATAAGGGGTCATAAGGGATAAAACACAGAAGATGCATTAACAAAGATTTCTTAAAGTAAATAATTTTCAACATCTAGTGGTCATAACCTGCCAAATAGGATGGGTTTTCTGCATTGGGAACTGTTCAGCCTTTAATCAGCCAAAAATTACAGACAAAACTCTCAGGCATGAATAGTCAGAAGAGTTAAATACATTAATATCTCATGCGAATACTGCTCAATATACACTGGCAGAAATTAAAAGTGCTACACCCAGATGGAATTGCGATAACTAAATGAAATTTGGCCCTAAGTATTCCGATGTGAAGAGTCTTAAATGATTAAAAGTTGAAAGCTTTACATATAACAGCATGAAAATTACAGTGCTATTTGCTATGCAAAATTGGTGTATGTTAGTGTATATGTGATGAATAGTGTGGTATAACATGACTTTTTTCTGTCAATGAGTTGTAATCCAAGCAAGCCAAGGCGAAGAGTGACAACCATCTAAACCCAGATGTCTAGCTTTGAGAGAGGTCAGAGAATCGGCGTGTTTGAAATTGGTGCATCATATCGTGAAATTTCCTGAAGGATTGGCCATAGCGCAATTTCGGTATACACACTTGTTACACAGTAGATGAAAGAAGGTTCTAGTATTCCTAAAGCATGCACAGGTCCAGACAAGGGCGTAGCCAGGATTTTGTCCAGGGGAGGGGGGGGGGCAGGCAAGAGAAAACTAATAATATACATGCCACACTAAAAAATTATTAATGAGAAATATATATATTTTATTAATTAATTTATGGACCCATTAATATATATATATATATATATATATATATATATAATTACAATAATAGTATTTTTCGAGCTACTTCATTTGCAATTTTATCACAATTTTCTTATAAAAATTTTCTGTGTTAACTAAGTATACACACAGTTTACATGGTTCTCTAGCATCGTTGACCTCAGTGGAGAGAAGGACATGGGCGTAGCCATGATTTTGTTCAGGGGGGGGGGGGGCAGGCAACAGAAAACTGATAATATGCATGCTAAAATAACGTTTATTAATGGAATAGATATGAGGCGATTTCTCGCACACACTTACAGCGGCCGCCAGAGGGCAGCGTGAGTGTTCATCCTACAGCGGATGCTGTCCAGCAGGAAGAGACCCAGTTGGTCGACAGTCATTAGTCAGTCATTGCGCTCGTTGTTGTCTTGGTCGTGTCGCGGAAGTGCTCTCCCGAAACACCACGCGGACCGGCCGTGTACCAAACTGACTACACTAGTGGATATTTAGCTTTCCAGTATTCAATGTAACGTGCAAGTATAGTATTACTCATGCCTTACAATATATCTTCAGAACGCATCGAGTTGTCGTGTTTGATTGTAATCAGTTTCCTGTGTCAGTAACATTTGTACGTGGGGCAACCATGCCCACATAATTGTTGATCCCGACTCGAGCAGAAGCAGGCACATTACCGCAACCGAACTTCAGACATCTCGTATCTGGAAGACTCTCCAGCAAAAGCAGCAGAACGTCCTCATCAAATTGACCTACGATGGCCGACGCCGAGCAACTTGCTAATGTGCAGGCGCAACTGGCGGACCTCCAGTAGCAGCTCGCTGCCAAACAGGCCGCACACTACCAACAACTAACCGCACTTCAACAACAGCATCAGCAGACTTTACAGCAACAGCAGCAGAGACAGCTACTTGGCCAGCAACCTCAACCGTGCCACGTGGCTACAACACCAGAAATCCCTTTGCAGCCGCATTCCTCCGCCACCGCTGCTGTCGCTCCGGCCGCAGTTTACCGCGTCACGCCGAAACTTCCTCCGTTTTGGCCATCTGAACCTGCGGTATGGTTCGCACAGGTCGGAGCACAATATTCCCTGGCCAACATCACCTCCGATAAGACCATGTATGACTTCGTCGTCAGCAACCTCGGCCACCGCTACGCTAGCGAAGTCAGCGATTTGATCATTAATCCACCAGCCACGATTAACATACTGCCACATATATATTCTATTAATTTATTCATGGACTATATATATTCCATTAATATATATATATATATATATATATCGTAATTTTCGATTTACTTCATCAGCAATTTTCTTGTAAAAATTTTCTGTGTACACTAAGCATAACAGCCAGTTTAGATGGTTCTATTGCATCGTTGAACTCCAGCCATGTTTTAACACGGCGAGATGTAGAGGAGGACTTAAGGATTCTTCTTTTACGAGACTGAGCCAAGGAAATAAGGGTTGCGATTTTTCTCACAGAAAAGGATATTACCACATCATTTAACTCTTACGTAACTAAGGACGTAGCCAGGATTTTGTTCAAGGCAGGTGGGGGTGGGGTGGTCAGGTGAGATAAAACATGATATATATTCAAAAAAAAGCTTATTAATGGAAAAAACTATTTATTTCTTTACAGTAAAAGTAATCTTCGTGGTTCTTGAGAAAACCGATTCAAAACGTCACATGCAATTTTGTCTTCACTTTCCTGAACCATTTTTCGGTGTACACTAAGCATACACAGGCTGTTTAAACGGTTCTCTAGCATCGTTGACCTCAGCCACGTTTTAACACGACACAGTGTAGATAATGACCTTTCTATGTTACTTGTTGTGCAAGGTTGAGCCAATGATATTAGAATTGCCTTTCTTGTTGCTGGAAAGACTCCTTTAATACTTCTATAAAGTTTAATTCTTTAAGGTTTTTTCTGGTCATATCTTTATCCTTCCATAGTTTGTACTATAATTCGGCTTCATTATCAAAAGATTTCAAATTATAAAAGTGGCAGAAACTTTCTGATTTCTTTTTAAAATCAACCAATGTGGTGTAGCGACATCAACCCGAAAGAAGGTAAATTTTCACTTGCAAAACGCTGCTCCAGTGAAGATGTCAGGGAATCTACACTCCTGGAAATTGAAATAAGAACACCGTGAATTCATTGTCCCAGGAATAGGAAACTTTCTATACACATTCCTGGGGTCAGATACAACACATGATCTCACAGACTGAATTATAGGCACATAGACACAGGCAACAGAACATGCACAATGTCGGCACTAGTACCGTGTATATCCTCCTTTCGCAGCAATGCAGGCTGCAATTCTCCCATGGAGACGATCGTAGAGGTGCTGGATGTAGTCCTGTGGAACGGCATGCCAAGCCATTTCCACCTGGCGCCTCAGCTGGACCAGCGTTCGTGCTGGACGTGCAGACCGCGTGAGACGACGTTTCATCCAGTCCCAAACATGCTCAATGGGGGACAGATCCGGAGATCTCGCTGGCCAGGGTAGTTGACTTACACCTTCTGGAGCACGTTGGGTGGCACGGGATAATTGTGGACGTGCATTGTCCTGTTGGAACAGCATGTTCCCTTGCCGGTCTAGGAATGGTAGAACGATGGGTTCGATGACGGTTTGAATGTACCGTGCACTGTTCAGTGTCCCCTCGACGATCACCAGAGGTGTACGGCCAGTGTAGGAGATCGCTCCCCACACCATGATGCCGTGCGTTGGCCCTGTGTGCCTCGGTCGTACGCAGTCCTGATTGTGGCGCTCACCTGGCATGACGCCAAACACGCATACGACCATCATTGGCACCAAGGCAGAAGCGACTCTCATCATTGAAGACGACACGTCTCCATTCGTCCCTCCATACACGCCTGTCGCGACACCACTGGAGGCGGGCTGCACGATGTTTGGGCGTGAGCGAAAGACGACCTAACGGTGCGCGGGACCGTAGCCCAGGTTCATTGAGACGGTTGCGAATGGTCCCCTCTGATGCCCCAGGAGCAACAGTGTCCCTAATTTGCCGGGAAGTGGCGGTGCGGTCCCCTACGGCACTGCGTAGGATTCGACGGTCTTGGCGTGCGTCCGTGCGTCGCTGCTGTCCGGACCCAGGTCGACGGGCACGTGCACCTTCCGCCGACCAATGGCGACAACATCGATGTACTGTGGAGACCTCGCGCCCCACATGTTGAGCAATTCGGCGGTACGTCCACCCGGCCTCCCTCATTCCCACTATACGCCCTCGCTCAAAGTCCGTCAACTGCACATACGGTACACGTACACGCTGCCGCGGCATGCTACCAGTGTTAAAGACTGAGATGGAGCTCCGTATGCCACGGCAAACTGCCTGACACTGACTGCGGCGGTGCCCAACCGCTGCGCAGCTAGCGCCCTTCGACGGCCAACACTGCTGTTCCTGGTATGTCCGCTGTGCCGTGCGTTTGATCATTGCTTGTACAGCCCTCTCGTAGTGTCCGGAGCAAGTATGGTGGGTCTTACACGCCGGCGTCAATGTGTTCTTATTTCAATTTCCAGGAGTGTAAATACGGAATGAAAATCGATTGCTTCCAAATATCGCTTGGAGACGCTGCAGGGTGATTGGACCGATGTTGCTGCCGAGGAACAATGCGCGGGACCTGTAAATCAGTTCCAATGGCAGCTGCAATTTTCATAGAATTGTTTAAAATATTTTGTCTCTCCCTGTCCGCGTTGCTGCGATGATGTTTTATGACAGATTTTATTCTTTTAATATGACTAATGCAAGTATACATGTCGATCGTCTTTGACTGTAATGCATTGGCAACAGATTCCAATATACCCGAATATTTGGCTATCAGTCCAACGCATATAACGAATTCTGACTTAGTAGCAGCGCAATGTAATTGGTAAGCACCTTTCCTCGCTGCAGCATTACCTTCTCTAGATATTTTTGAAAGTCCATTAACAATATCTTCAAAATTTTCGTTAAACACAGCAACACTCTTTTATTTATGCTATGATCGGGTCTCACATAAGGGTGGAATATTCGGCACATACTTTCTCCGTAAAAAAGATTCTCGAAAAAAGTTTATGATATCTTGTATAGTGCTATAATCGTGTTCCGTAATTCTGGAACTTGATTTAAATTATTTACAACTAAGTTAAGCCTGTGGCTGGCACAATGACAATACAAGGCTTTTTTGTATTTCTCTTTAAAAATTTTTTTGAATACCACCGATATCTCCCGCCATTACAGAACAACCATCATATCCTTGACCGACACACCTGTCAGGTTCAAGTCCTTCACCCTCTAAAAACCTGTCAATTTATGACGCTATAGTTTTGGCATCCATCGCCGTCAATTCAACGAACCCGAGAAATTCTTCGCGGATTGTACTTTTATCTTCGTCATAAAAGCGGATTCCTATGGAAAGCTGTTCTTTTCCAGCTATGTCACACGATTCGTCTGCCATTACACTGTACGCATAAGCCTTCTTTGCAGCCTGTATAATTTCATTTTTAATGACCAATCCGCACAGTTCAATGATTTCGTTTTGAACTGTGTGGGGAGGTATACATGGCATTTTTCTTACCCTTTTCAAAATGTTGTTTCAAAATAAGATCACCTGATTCTATCCTTAGCTTCAGCAGGTCTCAAGAACACCTATGATGTTGCTCTTTACCTGTTAAAGGCAAGTCATGTATTCCACAAAAAATAATTGAAGATATCATAGATGACACGATTTGTCGGTTGTCTTCTATTTCCTTCTGGTTCGCCGTATTCATCATTACATCCACAGGTGTTGTTTCTGAGAAGTTCTTAGCATCGTTGACTACAGATTGATGATAATGAGACGACGCATATTTTTTTTGCAGTATTCATGTATATTTTATAATCGACAAAAAGATCGATTCACAAATGAGAACAAAATGCCAGCTACTACTTTTGGCGGAAATAGTACACAATATAGACACAGTGAACCTTTTAGGTGTTTAGAATATACAAGCCAAGGCGCGTAAGTCTTCAACCAACCACTGATTAAATTTTCGATTTAAATTAGCGGCTTCAGCATCTTCAGCAAAATTGTGAATTTTCAGGAGGTACCCAGCAGCGTTCTAGCATATCTATTTTTTGGCTTGTAGTTATTGAAGAAGCTCGTCTACCCATTTGCCTAGGTCATTATCACAAACAATCTCAGCTATGTTTTCTACACAGGAAGGTTTAGCCTTAATCTGTGGCATACTATTGAGCTTTTCTCCTTCGCAATCACTTTCGCCACTACTATTATCTTCTCTTTTCCTTTTCAATGTTCCTGAAAGAAAATATACAAATAAATTAATATAATATAAATATCAAAACTCGTACATGCGGTGCCCTCAGACGCAGCTTCATATTAATTTCAATCTTATGAATTAAGTACATTGCTGTTGGAGATAGATAAACATCGATTAATTGTAAATTTGTGTACTTTTCGTGTGAATGAGTATACTTGTGATGGCCGGACATGGTTAGATGGAGTGTAAGATGATAAAATATTTTGATTCTTGGCTGTCCGGGTGACGCCGCGTCATATTTCCTGTAACCTAGAATTAAAGCACAGAAGGATGGTCCGAAACGTCGGCTACAAGAGATATGGTATGACGCCAAGAATCAACTGACTCTGGCCGCGGAAGCCTACGATTACAAATGATTCAATATTGTATAATGTGACAAATGTTAGTTAAGTCTAGTAATGACTATTTTGTATGCCATAGTGTTTTGCATATGATTTTGACTATATAGAATTCTTTAAATTTGTCATTTTATGTTTAGATGACTGTTAATAGTAACAAGTTCATTTAAAAATGTTTCTTCATGATTAAGTAATTTTGTGTAGGTTGTGATTGTTATTGAACTATTTCGATTGTTTGAAGCGATGCTAAAGCTTCTGGCGATGCTTCTGATTTTTTCTCGAAAATTAAGTATAGTCTATTTAAACTCGTGAGCTTCCAGTACGGATGGACTAATGAAAAAAATGTATCCAGACAACATATCGGCCATGTCAATATGTCGATATTTTTCCTAAAGCCGGTAATTATGCAAAAATATTCACCAAACATATTAAAATATATAAGAAAATTTAAGACACTTCTAGAAATTATTTAAACTTTTATTAATTAGTTTATTTTTACAACAAATCAAACCAGTATTTGATATAGCCATCAAAAGGAATATCTGTTTTTCATGCTCCACGACCATCTTACTCATGTTGTACAGTGCCGCCAAGTTAACTGCAGAATTCACTCTCTGGGACGACACAGAAGAGGCTTGGAATATCAGGTACACATCACGATTTTCGAAAGCACCGGCGTGAAGTATTGGCAATTCACTCAACACTTTACCGAGTCTGATTTCCTATTAACTAGTGGCTAATCTCGGTAGGGATTGAACCAGAGCTTGGAATCTCTTGTGTAATGCTCATGCCAATATAAGTTTCTCATGTGTGGATCACATTGAAGTAACATCGGAGATAGCTTACGCTGCTGACGTGTGATCTTACTTCTTGAGAACGTTGTACTCGTCGTCTGTCCTATTCGAATCTCATTACTTGTTTTCGATGTAGCATTTGACGCTCCAATTACAGAAGTAAAAGTGCATACACCTGAGTCGTGGATCCAGTATGGTAGCTGCTGCGAGAAATGTACTTCTTTCTAAAGGATATAGACTCTGTTGAATTCTTTGCAGTAAAACCTCTTTTACACTGAAACCTAAAGTGGTTTATGGAGTTGCTTGTTTCATTACTTGTTGAATCAAATCTGTAATAGGATTAGGCTAAGCTAACAATCATATAATTTGCACCACTAATCTCTTTATTGTTTCTTTGAAAGGGCCAAGAGGCCAACAAGGCATTGCACAAATATTAAACTGCAATGATGGAACTATATCTGGCGTTTTTCTATTTGATTGACTTCTAAGATTTTAGCTACAAGTCCTAGCAGTTTGACAAATCGATCTAAATATCAAGAGTTCGATCTAGTTCTGAGAGCTAGTATCAAAGTCAACAGCTCTTTTTTTCCTAGATATTTCTTGTTCTGATCTTAATAGGTCCTTAGCATTCAATTTGGATACTGAATTACGTTCATACAAAAAATATCGAATTTGTAATAAAAATTAATACTTTAAAAAATATTGATTTTTGATATAGGAAAAATAAAAATATTGGCCATATATGTCGATTAATTTATGAAAAAATATCGATTTCTTCGATACATCGATATATTTTGCTCAAACCTCGCTTAGGTTCGAATGTAGGACGCTGATTCTACAATTGCTTTAGAATGTTTGTATGATGTTGTTGCCGTAACCGTGTATGTGTTTATGAAGAGAAAATAGTTAAATCGTGTGTGGATGGTCTTGTTATAAACGCATTAAAATTGGCGAAAAAATAAAGTATGCGAAGAGGTGCCCCTAAATTTTTTACTAGTTTCGCCATGGTATAAAAGTTATTTTAAGAATGAGCACTGGCCACACCGTAATTATGTATTGCAAGTTAAGAATATAGAAACATCAGGCGAAATCCCTAATCGAGCAGTTTGTATTACCCTACCATTTGGAATAATTTTCTGTTAATTTCCAGATGAAAATAATGAATGGATAGTGGATACTATTACAGTCCTTCGTTCCACCACATTACATTCGTGTGGGCATGCTTAATTTTTTTTTATTATTATTATTTACTAATAGCTGTGAACTAATACAATACATTTATGACATTTACGACTTCAAACTTCTGTGACATACAGTTAAAAGGAAGTTAATGGGAAACATTGAAGCCTAAGGTTAGATATTGACTTTTTCATGTACTGTATCACAACATGACACATACTTTTTATGATTAATTGGGTATCAGAAGAACATTGTGAAGGGTTTAGATCTTGTCACTAGGTTTTAAGTTCAATTTCCTCAGCCCTAATTTAATTTAGTAATTTATTTTCCATTTTATATAGATCAAAGTAACCAATAGGAGCAGCACGCCTAGAGATACAGGTAGACACTATGCTATTGGAAATGCAAAGCTTATACCAAAAGATGGGAAAGAAAGAGATCCAAGACGACATATAAAAAACACGTAAGCTGTCTGAGTTTTTTAATGTTCGTAATGATGTTTCTGAATCTAAAGAAAATGAAATAGAAAACACACAAGTTGTATCCCATCGTACAGATGATGGTATGATAGCAAATTCATTAAAATGTAGTACCATCGCTGATATGGGCCCAATTATCACAAGTGATACTGCAATCCCAGTAGAACTCTTAACGGCGGACAGAAAGTTGACAGAGGTCGAAAGAATATCGCATACTTCCAATGTTACTACATCTTCTCTTCTAAGTAAAATGTACTTCAATGGTATAGCCGAGCAACTTTGATCGAAATTATTTAATTGCAAAAGAAATTAGCGAATTGTAGAATACAGACAGCAATTTTTTGTCTTCAGAGAAAATGTATGGCAGTGAAAATAAACGTTTTTGTAAGAGGTAATTTATCACATATTACTAACACATAAAACTCGCGTTAGAGATTGTGTTATTCGGAAACTGAAAAGAAACGTTTTTGTTTTGTTTGCAAGGCTACGGATTCGGACAGTTCGGCCCGGTTACGAAAGACAGATTTAATGACTGGAGGAACGTGCATATTTTGCTGAAATGACGAGAACAAAGCAGTTCACATTAGAGTTGTAACAGAAGTCATCTTTTCGGATGTAGATGCGGATATTTAGAGCTTGACATCCGCGGATGTAGATGTATTGCGGAAGTGGACGCGGAGGTGGAAAAATATATTTATAATTATTTAGATTTTAATATTTTATCAAAATTAAACTAAAAATCAAGTATATTTTTATCCCAAATACTACGTTTTTCATAAGCAAAGTCTATTTCCATATGATGCTGCCCATAGTGATTCATTTTCTGCCTCATCTTTCAACAACAAAAAACGTGGGACGATTTCACAAGTGAATAAACAGATTTAAATAACTACGCACGCGTCAAAAGTCTTATGAACATTGTTGAGTTCGCAGATCGACTAATTGAAGCATCAAGCACAAGGCCACATCTCCGTGCCAACCACCCGCCTTTCCACTGTTCTGGCGGCCCATTCACAGTCGAACTTGTAGGACCAACGATGATCCGATTTGCCGATAAAAGATTCTTGTATACCGTGAAAGAGATTGCAAGAACACATAATAGGACATATTGGATGTTGCTGGACTCCCACACAACCAACACGGGTCCTAACTGTCCAACAAGCTATGGCGTTGGATCATGATTGGAGGAAATATGCTGCGAGAAAGTACGAGTGGAAAGGATTGCTTGGAACAATTTTGACTCCTTCAAGTAGCGTGAATGAGTGAGCGCATCCTACGGTAGCTCTACACAGATGTCCTGTTAATAGGACCATGAATAAGCCGCTTTACTTTACGTGCAAGTTCACACTTGTAAATTTGTCGCTTAGGTAATAACATGGTTCGGTTCATTTTTACATTATAGCAAGATCATGAGAAAAGAACAATCACGTTGTAGTTACCTAAAGCGACGATGGTCCAAATCTTGTAAAGTGAAAAGAATAACAAATACTACAATGTAAACAAAACTCCGCTATCCCTCTGCATTAAAAAATGCGGATGCGGAGGTAAGATTTCACGCGAAAGTTCCCCAATTGAGGACGCGGAGCTCCGTTACATCCCTAGTTCGCACTGACAGGCGACAGTTTCGCTGTTATATGATTCCTAAGGCTTCCGCGGCCGTCTTTGGGGTGACGTCACACATTTTTCAGTTTAAAATTTAAAAATCATTAAGTTTAAACAGCACTTACAAAATTATTTATATATTTAAATTTAAATATTTTTCGTAACATCTACAATAAATCAAACAATTTAGAAAATTGACAGAACATACCAAATCAAATGAATGGCGCAAAATTTAATAATTTTGTGTCCATTAACATTGAACCCATTCTTTTATGTTGTTTATGACTGGCATAACAGTCAATTAGTTTCTGATTTGGATAATGTTAGGAACATTCGATGTGTCAACATTATCTTACAACATAGCATCATCTTCGTTTATCAAATGAAGAACTTTCCTATCACATCCAGCTGCAATGCAGAGGAAGAATTTTCGTGATGTGCAGAACCTCCTGTTGCATCTCATGTGATTGCTTCTGATAGGTTAGTGGCTTATTATGATGAAAGATATAGACCATAGATGACATACGATCATTTAAATAAGAAGTCATATTTTTTTTTCAAAGCCTGAAAGGTGGTATGGCTTTTTGGCGTATGTCAAAGGAGGCCGACGTACGACACCGTAGGTACAGCGAGCGTGAACTCACACGGAAGCCACGTGCCAAAAAGTGATACTCGTCCCCTGTCCCCGCTTGTCGCACGATGTCACACTTCGTTGAACCGCTCCCCCTCCCATGTGTGACGTAATTTATGGATGGCCACTTTGTTCATGATTAATAGAAAGTCTATTAAGGAATTTCCCTGTTAGTTCGCAAAATCGAAGGTGCACGTGTCGATTGTGGACTTGTGAACAAAAATATTGGCGGACACACTTAGCAGTTTTTTTTTCATTGGAAATTATTTAGGTTTATTAGAATTTGTAACTACATTTGACAAATTTCTGACTGAGCATACACATATTTATGCAAATCAAGGATAGGGACGTATCTCATACTTATCCAACACAACATGCGAGGAATTTATTCATCTAATTGCATGAAGCATACGAGATCACGTTTTTTGCGAAATTAAGAGGTGCACATACTATTCAGTTTCATTGGATTCTAGTCCAGATATACCGCATGTAAACCGATCATCTTATTCTGGTTGTACAGCTGTCTGTGACAGGACCAGTAGAAGAGTTTGTAAGATTCTGGGATATAGAAGGCCATTCTGCTGAATACCTCGCTCAAAGTTCACTAGGTTTATTAAATGACAAAACCAGATTTAGGAATATCTCTCAAGTAACTAAATTCAGATATCTAGGAGAAATTATTCAACCTGCAGCACTAAATCGTGAAGCAAAAAAGGCGTGAATATCTAAATTACAAAATCCCTATAGAGTAACCCGGAACAGATACAACAAAAAGACAATATCCCGAAATGGCAAAATAAGAAGATACTATAACACTGTAATCAAATCGGAGGCATTATACGCATAGGCAACTTTGATTACTAGGAGCAGATCATTGATTAGAGATATTGAAAAGCAAGAAACGAAAATTTTAAGGAAAATCTTTGGCTCAGTTTGCACAGGGAATTTGTATGCAAAGGAAATGAACTATACAGAATTCGGGAAATATTTCAAACACATTCAGGAAAAGACGAATAAAATTCTACGGCCATATTATCAGAATGAATAACAACAGACTAACCACAAGAATTTTCAACCTGGCCATTTCAACGAAAATCGAGAACAATTGGCTAATTGAAATCGAAACACGAAAGAGATACTCCAGGAAATTGGAATCACAGTTGATATCATACGGGACAGATGCCGATTTAGCAACATGTTCAATAACCACCAATTTACCAAAAAACAGCATATTAGAAGAAGGAACACCTGGACAGAAGAATGTAGGAAAAAGCTCGGCGAGAGGATGAAGATATTTTGGCAAAAGAAGAAAAACACATCTGCCTAAATATGTTTATTCGTGCTCCTTAGTTTGGCATGATGACGATGGAAGAAGAAGAAATGAAATGTTATTAATATCAAAGATTGTCGAGGACAAAGTTTAACAAAACTAACAAAACCGGATGAGTTGGTAACAGTGGGTTACAAGTTTTTTAGTACGCAGCATATATAATAATCCTTTTTCGCACATTCATTAAATTTGACTCTCAAGAGTTTGTAGAATGCTGTACAGAAGGATCCACTTTCTTCGATTTCGTTCAAAGCCTGTACCCATTTCCTTCCGCTTCAGCGTATCCATGGGGTCTTGAAAGCATTGAAAGATACTAGTTGAAATATTCCAGTTTTAAAAAGAGTATAAGACACTAGATGGCTTGCCCGAGCTGATGCGACGAAGGCACTGTTGTGTCGTTTTGACAGTATCAAACCAGTTTTGGATGATATATCTAATAACGACGATCAATAAGTAGAGTTTCTTAATAAAGCTTTCAGACTAGTTTATGAAATGGAGACGTTAGTAATGGGTAATATAATGACTTTTGTGAAACAAAATTCTAGAGCGCTTGCAAGCGACAAAACTCAGCAGTTGTCTGATCAAGACCTTGACGCGGGATAAGTTCTTTATAAATCATTTCACATGTACGTCCAAGTAGTGCGGTCCACATTTTTTTTTTTCTTACATAAAGGCAATAGCCAAAGCCCTAACTGGCTTTGAAGAATATCAGCAATTGACTTCAAGAAAACACAAGGTGAAATTCAAAGCGGGACTATTTTAGCGACTTTTCTACATTCGATAAAGTTGTAGAAAATCAAACACGTAGACAACATTTTGAAATTCAAATGCTTTAGTGTCATAACTGACAATGCGTCTACATTAGCTAAACGCATGGAAGCATTCCATCAAGTGACTAGCGTATTTGGAATGTGTAGGAAATTAAAGTCTTTACAAGTAAACGAAATCTTGAAAAAAAAAATCGCCAAATATCGATAGCGCTTATCCAGACGATGTGAAAGACACTCTCGACTCTCGACAACGAAGTATTAGAACAAGCTGAGCTGCTGAAAAGACATTCTTAATCGAAAGTTCATTAGAATCATGTTTCCCAAATGTATACTCTAGTTTGATGGTCACCAACTGCAGAGGATAACGTTATTTTTTAATATTAAAGTGCATTAAAGATGATGTAAGGAATTCAATGTGACAAGAACGTTTAAATGATCTGGCTGTAATTAATACAATGATTTACTTAGAAATACTGATTTAACTAGTATTAGAGATCGTCCATAAACCACGTGGCTCGGTATAGTGAGGCAGGGGGGTTGGGTAGAAAGCTATGTTGGGCTACCCGGGTGGATGTTCAGCCGACATTTGATTACTTCCGTACGTAATTTACGATAGTCTGACAAGAGAAAACAGTACAAAATATGTTCTGGAATCAATAGGGAAAAACCTACGTGCCATGCGGGGGGGGGGGGGGGGTGTAAGGGGGGCTGGGTTTCACATGAGGCCAAAATGGAGCTACCTGGTTTATGGATGTTCCCTTATCTCTAAATTTACCCACATTGAATCACGAAAGGTAGTTTTGTTTATGTGCCGTTTTATTTTATATCTTAAACTTTAATACCTAAAGCAAATCAAAGATCTCTTGTTCGCATTTGCTGCAGGACCCAGCGCTGTCTTAATACGGTTCTCATTAACGGCTACAGACTCATTGAAACAACTTGACTGTTTGACCAACCAGCTTATATCCGGGTGAATCCGGGCAACTGCGGCAGTTATAAATTAAATTGCAATAAATATTTTCTGACAAATGTTCACTTACGTTATTGGCTTTTTAGCAATCGTCTCTTGGTAATAAAAATAAATAATAATAATAAAAGCGAATGTGGCTAACCATAGATACTAAATAAAAATCGAACTTTATGTAGGCACTGTACGTAAATATATAGCCATCTTTAACAGTTATAGAGTGGATACAAATTATTTACTTTCAAAAAACTTCCTTATATCCATTTGTCCGTAAATGATTAACTTGCACTCCGGTGATATCACAATAATAAAGTGATGCGTTGTGAACGAGTCCAGTCAGCCAGCACTCAGCAATCACTATAACACACAATAGTCACCCGCGCTTTGTGCTACCTCACCGTTCCTACATTCCACCCATCCAGTGACGACAGAATGGCCAAGGTCGTGCTTTCTCCGCTGCCCCCTCCCTCGTGGCCGCGTCATCCCCTTGTCCACAGGTTTTGACAAATGTGTTTTAACCGGACGTCTATGCGTATCTTTGTCCGCGATCGATTTATTTTGTTAGCTTAAGGCTATTTAGGTATTGTCAACAATGGTAATGTCCAGGAAAAGTTTTATACAATTAGTAGTGCATTAAAAGACAGAAGTAATATTCGCGGACCGGCAGGCTCAGTCATTGTACCAAATATTTTCAATTTCTTTTCATACTATAAAAAAAAAGCCCCGAGCGCTTACCGACAATCTGCTAGGGGGGGGGCAGCTGCCCCCCCCCTGCCCGTACCTGGCTACGCCCTTGGGTCCAGAGAGAAGGACATAAGCACATGGAGACCGCAAATTGTGTGGCAGGGTGACTGTTGCTGACAGACGAGTGACTGCAGGCCAGATCCAACCAGGAGTTATAGAGAGAGTCACCTCCCGGACGATTGTAAACCAATTGCTTGAAGTTCAGTTACATTCTCTGACCCATATGCAATGTGTTCTTTTAACCTGATTTCATTGCCATCATCATCTAACCTGGTGTAATGCAAAATGAAAATGGACACTTGAATGACCTGCTTTTATGTTTAGAGACGAGTCTCAGTTCTGTCTGTGGCACAATGATAATTGACAACACGTATGCAGGCATAGTGGAGAAACAGCTTACTCTGCTGTGATATTCATAACCTCACACAGGTCCAGCCACTGGTGTCATGGTTTAGGGGCAATTAGTTTCGATAGCAGGACTGAGTTCATTGTTCTTGAAGGCACAGTGACACAGCCCACCACTAAGTGAATGGGTGCTGAACCCATTTGTGATACGCCACATGGCCACTATCTGAATTGCATTTTCCAACAGAATAATGTCTGTCATCATACTGTGGCCATCACAGTAAAAGATTTGTCCCCAATAGAGCATGTCTTGGATGTCAGGAGTAGACACATTAGATCACATGGTCACCCAGCACAAACTGTGCAACAGCTGACTGCACAAGATTTGCAGGTGTAGAGAGACATACCAAAAAAAAAAAACAAAAAAAACATCCAAACAATTATTGATTCAATGCCAGCAAGGATCCAGGAATTTATAGGTGCTCAAGATGGGTGCACTTCTTACTGACAACTTTATTCAAAGGTAATAAACTTATACTGATTCATTTCAATTTGTTATAATTTATTCTGCATTTGACCCTGCATATATTCAGAAAGTTTCCTAAAATTCCACTATTCTTGTCTGTGTGCTGCACTTTTAATTTCTGCCAGTAAAGCACTTACATATATAAAACACAAACTTTCTCTGAGAATACAGCTTTCCACAACAACTACTAATCATCGATGATCAAAACTTAATAGCTATGGGAGCAACAGTCATAGGGTTTGATATTACTTAAAGTTATAACGGAAAAAAAGTTTTTACCGCTCCTAACTGAAATTTTTGTTTTTGCTGTAATCAGTTTCTTGACTCGTTTGATGCATTCCTCCATCAGTTCCTATCTTGTGCTAACCTCTTCATCTCAACATACCCCTTACAACCCTCATCTTCATTTATTTGTCTACCTCTATAGTTCTTTCGTTTGACTGTTCCCTCCACTAAGAAATTAACCAATCCCGAAGACTTAAAATGTTACCCAGCATCCTGTCTATTCACTCTTAAGACTCTTCCACAAGCTTATTTTCCCACCCATCATATCAAAAACAAAACAAAAAAAACTATTTTGTACTTTACCTGTTCACTTAATTTTCTGCATCCTTCTATAGCACCATATTTCAAATGCTTCAATTTCCCTTTTTTCAAGTCCATGAATCACTACCATAAATTACTGTAATCCACACATGAAGTTTTAAAAGTTATTTCTGGGTCTTAGATCAATATTTGAAAATAAAAATTTATCTTTTTCATAAAAGCTCTATTCGCTACTGCTTTTAAAATCATTCCTGCTTCATTCAACAGTTGTAATTTTACTTCCTAAGTAGCAGAATTTATTTACTTCTTCTATTGCATCCGATTCTATATTAATATTTAATCCACTATAACAGCTCTCATTTCTATATTTCATCACCTTTCTCTTGCTTCGATTTATAATTAGTCCAAAACCTTCCTTCAATATATTATTGCCTACATCATTTAGTAACTTATCACTCTGTTCTACTAACAGGACAATGTCATCAACAAATTGAAGTAAACCGATTTTTTTCCTTGAACACTTATGCCACATTAAAATTTTTCTTTTATTTCATTTATTGCTTCATCTACATACTAATTGAATATTAAGTGAGATAGACTACAACCTTGTCTCCCATCATTTTAACTGGTGCATGTATCTTGATTCTCTTCTTTTATAATAGCCACTTAAATCTGATATCTTTATATATATAAAAATCTCGTGTCACGATGTTCGTCCGGGATGAACTCCGAAACTACATAACCGATTTAGATGAAATTTGGCTTAATGTGTGTAATTTAGTCCAACTTAAAAGATAGGATAGTTTTTATCTGGATTATAGACCTCAATATTTATTATTTGCGAAATAAATGTTCATTAAATGTTTGTCATAGGACAATGGTTTGTAATTATTTGTAAGCCACCAAGGCTAAGCGGTCTGCTGGCTAAGTGGTTAGGGCGTCTGACTGGAGATGGAAAGGTCCCCGGTTCGAGTCCATGTCTCGGCTAGGATTTTTATAGACACTTAACCCGGCATTAACCCCCGGCGCAGCATGCTGTATGAGGTGAAATACGCCAGGACGGTACTGTGGTTCGGATTCGACGTTAAAATATAGGTCCCCTGTACCAGGCAGGATGGGCGGGCTAGGTAAAGGCGGCTACGACAGGGGCAGAATGCCCAGCCAGTAGAAACCATGTCACCAGGTCATTACGACCACACGTAATTATTATTATAGTTCCATAAGTTTCTAACAGATGGCGATGTGTTAACTTATCAATACAACACTTGGTTAGCTAGGTTGGGTAATCATCCAGTAGATCACGTTCTGTTTCAATTTATTTATGCTACAGTTTATTCCTAACAGATGGCGGTGTGTTAATTTATCGAACCATCAAATAGATGGCGTTGTATTTCGATTTATTTATGCTACGGTCTATTCCACGCCATATGTGTGAGTTTCTTCAATTTTAATTGTGCTGTGTATTGTGTTATAATTATACTGTATTGTTGTTCATCGTTTGTGTGTCTTTATACCTAGCGAAAAAGTAATTACACACATGAATATAACATTGAAGAAAACGTTACGATAAATTCGAATCGTGTAAGCATTTCTCGCTAGCTTATCATTTTTCTTCTTCTTTTTGTTATGGTCAGCTAGAGACCACGTGTCAATTTCAATTCCTCTCCTGTTGTTTTTTCTTTCTTCCTCCCCAGTACTCCTTCATTATTGCACTCCTCTCTACCTTTGAATCCTGCCATATTCAAAGTCTGCCATCGAAAAAATTTCTTTCCATACAGTTCACTGGTATTATTTCGTTTCAAATCTTTCTAAACCTCTTGAAAGCCTGGTGTCATCCATGCTATAAATGTATCAAAAAAATATCATTCTTCTTTTTCTGTTATTTTTTTCAATGTTATTTTATATTTCCTCATTAGTTCTTAACTTCCATTTTACTGTATTTTTCAATGGACCCACTGTATTATAGTGTCTTATTTTAAGGCTTTCAGAAAGGCACTTTTTGTTGTAATTCAAATATTTTTCAGTGAAATGTCGCCAAAGAATCTAACCTCGACAATGCGTGTAGCAGAGAGGCAAGACGCACGACGAGAGAGCTCATCAATCAGCAACACAAATCGCGGCAAGTAAGGAAGTTCAAAGAATCAGGACAGCTGAGCGTCGTATGCAAGAATCTCAAGAACAGCGTGATGAACGTCTGTGACAGAATATATCGAGAACAAGAGCGGCACGAGAACAGCACATAGCTACATTTAGTGAAAGAGAACGAGAGAGACAGTAAATCAGCCGTGCTTTAACACGTGTATCATTTGTTCGTCTTGCGTTCCAATATGCACCAGCCATTGATTACTCTGCACATTCTAAAACTGCAATCGGTGCAATGAGCAAAATATGCCAGTATTATCAGGCGTTGAAATTCCGCAATGAAGCAGCCGGCATGTGTTGTGCATCAGGAAAAGATGTATTATTACCACTACCCAATCCGCCAGAACATTTACAATCCTTCTTGCTGGCGAATCAAACGATTCGAAATTGTTTCTGCGCAAGACACGCAAATTCAATTCTTGCTTCCAGATGACGTCTTTTGGGGCAACAAAAATTTGCGATCTTACATCTGATGGACGTCATTTTGAAACTAAATTCAAAATACAAGGCCAGGTGTACCATAAGATTTGGGTCGTTGATACCGATGCCAAACGATGACCCGAAGTTTCTCCAAATCTATTGGAAATTGTGAGGAACGCTTGAAAACTAGGTGCCAGTATAATTTCATCGAACAAGCAGAAGAGAGAGCAATTGTGGTATTGTTGGAAAATTGTTTGGAAAATAATAATCAACTTATTCAATTGTGTCGCCACAATTAAAAAATGACAACTATCAAATTGTCATCAAAGCTGACAAATTACCATCAGGAGAACACGCTGGCAGATTCAACGCGCCAACCGTAGATGAAGTTGCAGTTTTTATGGTTGGTGACTCAGTTGATTAAAGTCACACGTCAAGATAGAACTGTTAGTATAATTTCGGATCTACACCGTTCGTATGACGCACTCCAGTATCCACTGATATTCTGGCAAGGGCAGAATGAATATCACATCAACATCAAACAGCGTGATCCAATTGCTGGTAAATTTAATATTCAACTATTGAATTCGTTATTTTATTAGTACAGTAGACCCGCGGTATTCCGACCAGGGGCCGGATTATAGCGGGCCCACTATATTGATTTCTTATTCTTTTTTTTACTATTTAATTTATTATTTTTTCAGGTAATAAAACAAATAAAAAAGTTACTTCAATGAAGTACTACGCCCCCCGATTGATGATTAGACGTAATTAGGATAACTATATCCTTCGATATCGTCAACTGTGCCTTCAATACGTCGTGGATATGTACGCCAAGGTTGAAAACAAGCATTTGCGATTTATTCGATACAACCAGGCTAAATAACGATCGGAGGAATACATCCTCTTACGAGATACTGTTATCGGCAAGTATTTATGAAAATTTAAACGCCAATGATATCGGTAATGCATTTATTTTACCTTCAAGCTACATCGGCAGTTCACGGAACATGCAGGAATATATACAAGATGCGATGACTTACGTACGTCATTATGGTCGTCCAGATTTGTTTATTACATTTACATGTAATCCGAATTGGGAGGAAATACAAACTTTGCTATTACCAGGCCATCAATCAATGCATCGTCATGATGTCACGGCACGTGTGTTCAAACAAAAATTAAAATCATTGATTGATTTAATCGTAAAACATTCAGTTTTCGGTAACACACGTTGCTATCTGTATTTGATTGAGTGGCAAAAGCGAGGTTTGCCTCATTCTCACATTTTGATTTGGCTTGAAGTTAAAATCCGTCCAGAAGAAATTGATGAAATAATTTCAGCCGAAATTCCGGACCCATTAATTGATCAAGAATTGTTTGATATTGTTACCAGTCACTCGATCCACGGACCGTGCGGTGCTTTTAACATGACATCGCCATGCATGGAAGGTGGAAAATGTAAGAAGCGTTTTCCAAAGGAATATACGAATGATACTATTACGGATATCGATGGTTATCCGTTGTATCGCCGCAGAAACGCTGAGAATGGTGGCCAAACATTTACAATGCGAATGTCAAATTCTAGAAACCAAGTTGAAATTGACAATCAGTGGGTGGTATCATACTCACCATTGCTTTCAAAAACGTATAAGGCTCATATTAATGTCGAGTTTTGCAGTTCTGTAAAATACATTAAGTACCTTTGCAAATATGTTAATAAAGGCAGTGATTTGGCCGTATTTGAAGTTCAAAATGTAAATAAAAATGACGAAATAACACGATACCAAATAGGTAGATACATCAGCAGCAACGAAGCTATCTGGCATATTTTTAGTTTTCGCACCCATGAAAGAGACCCTTCCATCCAGCCATCTTGCAATACATCTTGAAAACGGTCAACGTGTATATTTCACCGAAGAAAATATTTTCCAAAGAATACTTGAGCCACCAAAAACGACAAACCACAAACTGAATTTTTCACATTGTGTCAAAAATCTGATGTGTTCCGCCAATTCGCAAAAACATTATTATATACCGATGTTCCAAGCTATTTTTCATGGAACAAATTAGGTAAAAAATGGTAGCCACGTAAACAAGGAGAACCACATCCTTCGATCGCAGGCATATTCAAAGCAAAGACTTTCCACAGTGCATCCAAAACAACGTGAATGTTTCTTTCAGCGTTTGTTATTGGTGAATGTTCCCGGACCAGCTTCTTTCGAATGTTTACGAACAGTTAATGGTCGAGTGTTCAATACATGTCGAGTGTTCAATACATGTCAAGATGCATGTCGCGAGTTGCAGCTGCTGGTAGACAACAATTATTGGGACCTGACACTTGCTGATGCAGCGTTGACAGCCACGCCGAATAGTATTCGTCAAACTGTTTGCAATTATTTTGACAACATGTTATCCAACACAATCTTCGAGTTTGTGGGGAAAATATAAAAACAGTATGACTGAAGATATAACTGAAATTTCAGTTTATATAAATAAATAAAAAATAATTTTTTATTTATTTTATAAATATCAATTTTTATATAATTTCAATTAAGTAATTTGTAATGAAATGTAAATTAAAATTTTTTATGATCGTTTGTCCTTAATTTCAACTCTCCGTAACTCTTTACCAATTACATTTGAATTTCCAAATCGACTACAATGTTTTTGTCTTTATTAGTGAATATTAATTTGACTACTTGAGGAAGTTTAGAATAACATTAATCCAACGTACTATAATTAGTAAGTCACAGCAACGCGTGACCGGGTCAGCTAGTCTTATATATATAAAAATCTCGTGTCACGATGTTCGTCCGGGATGAACTCCGAAACTACATAACCGATTTAGATGAAATTTGGCTTAATGTGTGTAATTTAGTCCAACTTAAAAGATAGGATAGTTTTTATCTGGATTATAGACCTCAATATTTATTATTTGCGAAATAAATGTTCATTAAATGTTTGTCATAGGACAATGGTTTGTAATTATTTGTAAGCCACCAAGGCTAAGCGGTCTGCTGGCTAAGTGGTTAGGGCGTCTGACTGGAGATGGAAAGGTCCCCGGTTCGAGTCCCTGTCTCGGCGAGGATTTTTATAGACACTTAACCCGGCATTAACCCCCGGCGCAGCATGCTGTATGAGGTGAAATACGCCAGGACGGTACTGTGGTTCGGATTCGACGTTAAAATGTAGGTCCCCTGTACCAGGCAGGATGGGCGGGCTAGGTAAAGGCGGCTACGACAGGGGCAGAATGCCCAGCCAGTAGAAACCATGTCACCAGGTCATTACGACCACACGTAATTATTATTATAGTTCCATAAGTTTCTAACAGATGGCGATGTGTTAACTTATCTATACAACACTTGGTTAGCTAGGTTGGGTAATCATCCAGTAGATCACGTTCTGTTTCAATTTATTTATGCTACAGTTTATTCCTAACAGATGGCGGTGTGTTAATTTATCGAACCATCAAGTAGATGGCGTTGTATTTCGATTTATTTATGCTACGGTCTATTCCACGCCATATGTGTGAGTTTCTTCAATTTTAATTGTGCTGTGTATTGTGTTATAATTATACTGTATTGTTGTTCATCGTTTGTGTGTCTTTATACCTAGCGAAAAAGTAATTACACACATGAATATAACATTGAAGAAAACGTTACGATAAATTCGAATCGTGTAAGCATTTCTCGCTAGCTTATCATTTTTCTTCTTCTTTTTGTTATGGTCAGCTAGAGACCACGTGTCAATTTCAATGCCTCTCCTGTTGTTTTTTCTTTCTTCCTCCCCAGTACTCCTTCATTATTGCACTCCTCTCTACCTTTGAATCCATGCCATATTCAAAGTCTGCCATCGAAAAAATTTTCTTTCCATACAGTTCACTGGTATTATTTCGTTTCAAATCTTTCTAAACCTCTTGAAAGCCTGGTGTCATCCATGCTATAAATGTATCAAAAAAATATCATTCTTCTTTTCTGTTATTTTTTCAATGTTATTTTATATTTCCTCATTAGTTCTTAAATTCCATTTTACTGTATTTTTCAATGGACCCACTGTATTATAGTGTCTTATTTAAGGCTTTCAGAAAGGCACTTTTGTGTAATTCAAATATTTTTCAGTGAAATGTCGCCAAAGAATCTAACCTCGACAATGCGTGTAGCAGAGAGGCAAGACGCACGACGAGAGAGCTCATCAATCAGCAACACAAATCGCGGCAAGTAAGGAAGTTCAAAGAATCAGGACAGCTGAGCGTCGTATGCAAGAATCTCAAGAACAGCGTGATGAACGTCTGTGACAGAATATATCGAGAACAAGAGCGGCACGAGAACAGCACATAGCTACATTTAGTGAAAGAGAAAGAGAGAGACAGTAAATCAGCCGTGCTTTAACACGTGTATCATTTGTTCGTCTTGCGTTCCAATATGCACCAGCCATTGATTACTCTGCACATTCTAAAACTGCAATCGGTGCAATGAGCAAAATATGCCAGTATTATCAGGCGTTGAAATTCCGCAATGAAGCAGCCGGCATGTGTTGTGCATCAGGAAAAGATGTATTATTACCACTACCCAATCCACCAGAACATTTACAATCCTTCTTGCTGGCGAATCAAACGATTCGAAATTGTTTCTGCGCATGACACGCAAATTCAATTCTTGCTTCCAGATGACGTCTTTTGGGGCAACAAAAATTTGCGATCTTAGATCTGATGGACGTCATTTTGAAACTAAATTCAAAATACAAGGCCAGGTGTACCATAAGTTTGGGTCGTTGATACCGATGCCAAACGATGACCCGAAGTTTCTCCAAATCTATTGGAAATTGTGAGGAACGCTTGAAAACTAGGTTCCAGTATAATTTCATCGAACAAGCAGATGAGAGAGCAATTGTGGTATAGTTGGAAAATTGTTTGGAAAATAATAAACTTATTCAATTGTGTCGCCACAATTAAAAAATGACAACTATCAAATTGTCATCAAAGCTGACAAATTACCATCAGGACAACACGCTGGCAGATTCAACGCGCCAACCGTAGATGAAGTTGCAGTTTTTATGGTTGGTGACTCAGTTGATTAAAGTCACACGTCAAGATAGAACTGTTAGTATAATTTCGGATCTACACCGTTCGTATGACGCACTCCAGTATCCACTGATATTCTGGCAAGGGCAGAATGAATATCACATCAACATCAAACAGCGTGATCCAATTGCTGGTAAATTTAATATTCAACTATTGAATTCGTTATTTTATTAGTACAGTAGACCCGCGGTATTCCGACCAGGGGACGGATTATAGCGGGCCCACTATATTGATTTCTTATTCTTTTTTTTACTGTTTAATTTATTATTTTATCAGGTAATAAAACAAATAAAAAAGTTACTTCAATGAAGTACTACGTCTCCCGATTGATGATTAGACTTAATTAGGATAACTATATCCTTTGATATCGTCAACTGTGCCTTCAATACGTCTTGGATATGTACGCCAAGGTTGAAAACAAGCATTTGCGATTTATTCCATACAACCAGGCTAAATAACGATCGGAGGAATACATCCTCTTACGAGATACTGTTATCGGCAGTATTTATGAAAATTTAAACGCCAATGATATCGGTAATGCATTTATTTTACCTTCAAGCTACATCGGCAGTTCACGGAACATGCAGGAATATATACAAGATGCGATTACTTACGTCATTATGGTCGTCCAGATTTGTTTATTACATTTACATGTAATCCGAATTGGGAGGAAATACAAACTTTGCTATTACCAGGCCATCAATCAATGCATCGTCATGATGTCACGGCACGTGTGTTCAAACAAAAATTAAAATCATTGATTGATTTAATCGTAAAACATTCAGTTTTCGGTAACACACGTTGCTATCTGTATTTGATTGAGTGGCAAAAGCGAGGTTTGCCTTATTCTCACATTTTGATTTGGCTTGAAGTTAAAATCCGTCCAGAAGAAATTGATGAAATAAGTTCAGCCGAAATTCAGGACCCATTAATTGATCAAAAATTGTTTGATATTGTTACCAGTCACTCGATCCAGGGACCGTGCGGTGCTTTTAACATGACATCGCCATGCATGGAAGGTGGAAAATGTAAGAAGCGTTTTCCAGAGGAATATACGAATGATACTATTACGGATATCAATGGTTATCCGTTTTATCGCCGCAGAAACGCTGAGAATGGTGGCCAAACATTTACAATGCGAATGTCAAATTCTAGAAACCAAATTGAAATTGACAATCAGTGGGTGGTATCATACTCACCATTGCTTTCAATAACGTATAAGGCTCATATTAATGTCAAGTTTTGCAGTTTTGTAAAATACATTAAGTACCTTTGCAAATATGTTAATAAAGGCAGTAATTTGGCCGTATTTGAAGTTCAAAATGTAAATAAAAATGACGAAATAACACGATACCAAATAGGTAGATACATCAGCAGCAACGAAGCTATTTGGCATATTTTTAGTTTTCGCACCCATGAAAGTGACCCTTCCATCCACCATCTTGCAATACATCTTGAAAACGGTCAACGTGTATATTTCACCGAAGAAAATATTTTCCAAAGAATACTTGAGCCACCAAAAACGACAAACCACAAACTGAATTTTTCACATTGTGTCAAAAATCTGATGTGTTCCACCAATTCGCAAAAACATTATTATATACCGATGTTCCAAGCTATTTTTCATGGAACAAATTGGGTAAAAAATGGTAGCCACGTAAACAAGGAGAACCACATCCTTCGATCGGAGGCATATTCAAAGCAAAGACTTTCCACAGTGCATCCAAAACCACGTGAATGTTTCTTTCAGCGTTTGTTATTGGTGAATGTTCCCAGACCATCTTCTTTCGAATGTTTACGAACAGTTAATGGTCGAGTGTTCAATACATGTCGAGTGTTCAATACATGTCAAGATGCATGTCGCGAGTTGCAGCTGCTTGTAGACAACAATTATTGGGACCTGACACTTGCTGATGCAGCGTTGACAGCCACGCCAAATAGTATTCGTCAAACTGTTTGCAATTATTTTGACAACATGTTATCCAACACAATCTTCGAGTTTGTGGGGAAAATATAAAAACAGTATGACTGAAGATATAACTGAAATTTCAGTTTATATAAATAAATAAAAAATATTTTTTTATTTATTTTATAAATATCAATTTTTATATAATTTCAATTAAGTAATTTGTAATGAAATGTAAATTAAAATTTTTTATGATCGTTTGTCCTTAATTTCAACTCTCCGTAACTCTTTACCAATTACATTTGAATTTCCAAATCAACTACAATGTTTTTGTCTTTATTAGTGAATATTAATTTGACCACTTGAGGAAGTTTAGAATAACATTAATCCAACGTACTATAATTAGTAAGTCACAGCAACGTGTGACCGGGTCAGCTAGTAGATTATAAAGTATTATTCTATCTCAGTATTTTACACCAGACTTCTTTAAAATTTTGAACATCTTGTCCCATTTAACACTGTCAAAAGCTTTTTCTGTATCAACAAACGCCATTAAAGTATCTTTGTATTTCTTCATCGGCCCTCAAGTACTGACCTTAAAGCAAAAACTGCTTTTCTAGTACCACGGTTTTTCATAAACCCAAACTGACCTCACCTTCTATCTCTACTACTAGCCTTTATATTCTTCTGTGTACCATCCAGGTCAATAATTTTGAAGCACGTGAATTTAGGGTGTTTCTTTGGAAGCGTAAAGATAATACTTTTATTAAAGTCAGTTAGAATCTCTCCTTTCATAACTTTGATATCGGTTTGAATAGTCCTTGAATTCCTTCCTCTCATAGGGATTTAAGAAATTTTGCAGGAATATCATCAACTACCTAATTTGATTTCAAATCTTTGAAAGATCTATCAAAATCTGTTTTTAAAACAGAATATTCTGTCAGCAATGTCGGCATTGCTTTCTTTTACCAGTACACTGTTGTTTAACTCATACCCATCATACAGTTTCTCTGTTTATTTTTTGTATTGGTTAGCTCTGTCTTCTGAGTTTAAAAGATGTTTCCCATCAGCAGCTATAATGTTTGTACATCTTGTCTTCATTTCTCCAAAATTTCATTTGCTCCTCCTATAGGCCACATCTGCTTTACCTACAACCATTTCCTTTTCTACTTCCTAACACTTTTCTTTTTTGCACTTCCTGGTTATTTGATTTCTAAAATGTAAGTACAGCTCTCTTCCTATTTCATCGTGAGCATTTTTGTGCCTTCTCCTCTGATCCATCAGCTCCAAAATTCCTTCTGGAATTTGAGGTTTTCGGGCAGCTTGTTTCCTAAAGCCTAATGTTTCTTTACCAACTTTTTTTATTTCTCTATTCAGTGCATTCCACTTGTCCATAATTGACATCCCAGAGTTATTTCTTAGACCTATATCTACGATCTCTGCAAATTTTCTCATGTTAGATTGCTTCAATTTGTTCTCTTCCAGTCTGTTCTGTTTGTACTGCTTCTTTATTCTCTTGAATATCAGCCGACACTTTAAAACTATCAGATTATGTTTAGAGTCTATGTAAGCTACTGGGTATGCTTTACTGTCTATGTCGATGAACACATAGCTAAAAACAATTATTCCAGCAAAAAATCATAGGCACATTAGGCTCTAGCAATACCCCTGTTTGACTCGAATGTGGTGGTTTCACAATACCATGCATAGTTTTTTTTAAAATAATGCTATATATAGGCCCAAAAGATTCTTCAAAAATAAAAAAGAAGTCTTATAACAGGCTTGATTCCGTTAAAGTGTTTTCATTTTCACATCTTCTCATTATGATTTACTGTTATTATTAATCTGTGATTTTTTTTACAGTTAACATTACTGAATGCATTAGCAATATTCATAAAAAAATTGCATTTCGTGGCTTTTCTGTTCATGAATGTTCTCGAATGGATTTTGGAGATTTGTTCCAGGGACCTTTTTTTTTTTTTTTTTTAATTGAACTCTCCTTTCAAATTGGTGTGCTATTAAGAAATAGTATAGTCCACATAACTTGAAAAAATTTAACCGATTGTGTGGTCAAAAAGTTTACCTTCTATATGTGGTATTGATGATAGGCCATAATTTTTTCTATTGCAGAATCTAGAACGTTTTCTAATACTACCACAATTAAGATTTTCATACTCCATAAACTATTATTCGGTTCCCTACATCACCTCTTCCTCTTTAACCACTTTTAAAAGAAAAATCTGTGTATTTGATTGCATGAGACAGAGAAGTTAAAATACATTACATTATGTTTTTGTTCAAGTAAAACTAAGGCCGGGCGTAATACTGTTCTGTCTTTTCCACACACATCTGGTTCAGCATTTCTTCAAACTCATAAAATAAGTACAGCAATCCAGTAATGAGAGCTCTTTTGCATATACCTGTAATCAGCATTCCACACTCTAAAACATTAGACTACTATTAAAGCTATGGTATAAAATTTTAATTATTCACAATCGCTAAAATATTGTTTGATTTTCATCCTGTTGAAAGTGCTTTAGAATGCAGCAATTAATTAGTGTATCTGGAAATTGAGTTTATATGTGGCAACTAACATCGGACATTATGTATTTGCAGTTAACGTTGGACACTGAATATGTCAAGCAGACCGACGATATTAAGGTACAAAAATGGCCCGAATCGTTCGAGAATAAGAAGCGACTGACTCGTCTTTGCGGGCTCGTTGTGTGTCTATAGCCAGCTATTCTTAAACATTTAAATGCTAATGCGAGTTAAAAATAATTCTACAGACCACAAAACTTGAATGCAACTAATCTTTTACCTCTGTATATATTATTAATATTTTGGAAATATAACGTTGTACTAAATAAATACCAATTATTTGAAACGTCAATTATCAGCAGGACCTTTATTTTTGAGATTGTTCACTATTTTACAGAAATGTAAATTTCGTTCACATATATAGTACACTACATACACCCCTTTATGTTCGGGAATTCTATCTACTAACAAAGAACTAAGTACAAATGACATCAATCTTTTGTTATTGTATTACCGCCTCAGTATCCTCATGACCAACCGGATACTGGCCTTGGTGTTGAATATTTGTTGTAACCGCTATCAGACAACAATATTGAGTGTAATTATTCACATTCTTTCAATGCGCCGGTAGATTTGACAGAAATCTGAAACGCACCGTGTTTGTCCTGCACCTTCGTTATTGATTTGAATGTTTTCAACATGAATGGTTTAAAAAAAATTACTTATTGTAATATAATATGTTTACGAAAGTAATGATTATTTATTTTTAATCACTTTACATCAAATTTTTACGCCATTTTGGTAAACAAATTTCAATAATTTGCTGTGATTTTGAAGTTCTGAAGCACTAAAATATCTGAAAAAAGTTTAATGTGAGTTTGTCGCAGATGGTTTTATATCAGTGGCGTAACAATAAAGTGACAGGATGGGCAAACTGCCACGCGCCTCCAGCCGGAATGGTCCCCGGGGCAGTAGTAGCCCCGGTTTGCCTCTCTCCGGCCCCCCGCTCCCTCAGGGGGGGAGGGGCATCTCATTATTTTTCCAACGGGCCTCAACGGTATAGATACGTCACTGTTTTAAATATTAAGTAATCTTTATAAAAAATATTAAACACACATTTTTGTTCACATACATAATCTGTGATTTTTTTGTTTACTTATGGCTTTATGCCTCGTCGATGTTGAGGTCATTAGCGGCGGGAAAGAATTCGGCCATGGCCTTTTGATGGAAGCATCCCATCATTCACCTGGAATGATTTGGGGAAACCATGGAAAACCCAAATCTGGATGCCCAAATGGGGATTCGAACTGGCGTCCTTCCCAATGCAAGGCAAGAGCTTTAAACGCTCACCCACCACGCTCGGTTTGTGATATCTGATTCTAAAAATAATTAGTAACTATGGAAACAAATTTATGTTTTTTTTTGTCAGCTCATTGTTTCCTTCACTTTTTCTGTTGGGTAAGTTAGAGGGCTGCCGGTCGCAAAATTTTTGAAATACGTTCCTGGTTTATACTGAAGAACATCGACATAGATGGTTTTTGCATGATTAATGGAGGTAGTGCATGATATCTAGGAGACCAGTAAATCGAAATTAACTTGTTGTTCTGCGTGACGAGTGATACAGGCAATGAATGCTTCCTCCGGCATTTCCAAGAAAGGTAGAAATTAGTTCTGAAAATTTAAATGCAGAAATTTCTTAGATCAGTGTTATTTTGCCGCTCTTTCTTCAGATCAAGACAAAATGTAAGTGCGCTGTTTATTTTATAAGCAGGACACGAAATGGTGCAATAAGGAATATAAATCTGGTGCGTAGGTTCGGTAAACATTTCCATAGAGAAACCGGTTACGTGGGAAAGCAATACGTGATTCCTGAAGTAAAGTTGAGTCGAATACATACAAAATAATTTATAATACGGAACATTAAACGATCTTGAAACTTATCGCGTCTGTAATTTAACCGAAAAACTGTAGCTTTAAGTCGATTCTAATTTAAATACGGAGCTTACTTCATTCTTCGGTGTTATAATCTCTGACTTGAACGGTCAATTGGGAACGTTACCAGAGATAATAAATATGCATGTCACAGTCATTTGCCGTCCAGTCTAGGTTCAAATCGGTTGGTCTCTAATCGGCTACTATCAAGTAGAACGAGCTATTGTTCAAAGGAAGTGAGCATCGCTGTGATAACTTCTCGATGGCGCAGTATTCAGCTGATGACATGATTACTGCAGAGTTTGAGCAATTATGCTGCTCGCTTTTCAACCACTTTGATCATCTCAGCCAGGTCATTAAAACCAGGGCAAATACGCTGGAGACCATGATGAGGAACATCTTGGTGAGAATAATAGTACAATTATGGAACAAATGACGAAGTATTTCAGGTCTAAAGTAGAATTAGCAAATCTTTGGAATAATGACGGGGTCTATTTGAGATCGTGATTCCGTTACAACAAGAAGGAGTAATGACGTCATGATACTGCTGCAGTCAATCACAAGACGTCTTATTTTCACGCAGTAGTTCCGTTGTAATACAGCCTGAACCATTATTTTTAAGTGGAAATTAGGTTCTAATACAGCCTGGACCAGCATGACACTCTTAAATATATTTCCGAAAGTATTTATAGTGATGTCTTGCGGTTGACTACAGCAATCTGAGGACGTGAATTCCTAGCGGAATCGCGATCTCCAATAATCCCTGTAATACACCCTAGCATTGTTAAATGTACTTCGGAAAGTATTTCTTAAGTTTGACTACAGCAGAATTATGACGCTACCTCCTTGCGGAATCTTCATCTTCAGTAATCCCGGTTATTTTTTAGTATGAACTTATGCGAGAAATTCAGAGGCTAATATGTATCCTGTTGCTGTAATTGTAACTTTAGTGTATTCGCAAATGCCAGTCAAATTTGCGGGCAGAGTTTCAGACGAAACTTTTTTTTGTATCAGTGTGTGAGGCTTCGTCCTTAGCGCAGTGCAGAACTAGACCCTAGATATTGAACAAATGTATCCGTTAGTAGGTAAATATTATCGGAAATTTCTTCTCTAGTGACCAAATCGTCATGGTAGAAAATTTTTTTTCGTTAAGCTGCTCATTCTTATTTTCACCTGCAACTGTGCCCAAATAGTCGAAGGTCACGAAATGTAACGCTCAATGTTCTTCCTATCTTTGTGCAATCACTTTAAAGTGGCCTACAAACTTTCAGTTTAACTGTTTAGTTTATCACATGTAAAGTCATATCTGAGCGATAAACAGAGGAAGCTCCGTGCAGTTCAGAGGGGTTCTCAAGCGCCCCACACACAGTTAATCTGAAGGCACTAAACTGTCAATTTATTATAGTTGTACAATACAATACATTCATTTTTCATTGATCCCAATATAAGAGACTGGCTCTGTGGGATGTGGAAAGTTGTCAATTTACAGATAAATAATTGCATAAAAAAATAATAAGTACACCAGTAGATGTACAGGTCATAACATACATGGTAAATTAATTATGTAAACTACATTTACACAAGCTAATGGCAGTTATTTGTTAGATACCTTAGAAATAAATTCTCGACAGAGTAGAATGATTTGTCAAATGAAAATTCTTTCAATTATTTCCTGAATTTACTCTTATCATCTGCAAGACATTTAATATTTGTTGGGAGCTTATTGATGATATGTATCCCTGAATATTGGACCCCTTTTTTAACAAATGACATTGACTTGTAAACCTTGTGAAGATCATTTTTACTTCTAGTGCCATAATTGTGTATTTTACTATTTGTTTCATACAAAGCATAATTTGTGACTACAAAGGACATTAATGTGTATTTATACTCAGATTCTAATGTTAAAATCTCTAACTTCCTGAACTGTGGGCATCCACAAATTACGTGAGGTGTTTTTCCGGATTTCTGGCCCCCCCTCCCCCCTGGTGAGATTTCGTGAGATCTGGCCGGACCCCCCCCCCCTCTGGTGAGATCTGGTCCGTGAGAACCCCCCCCCCCCAGAAATCGCCCTCGAAACTTTCGTAGACCTTTTTTTTTTTTTTTTTTTTAAGGTCACACCCTAACTTTTTTGGCGAAATACCCTCCTAAAATCGACTTTGGCGCAAATTGTAGACGTCTCACGTGAGATTTCCGTAGACACCCCCCTCCCCCCTGGTGAGATTTCGCCGGACCCCCCCCTCCCCTATTTCACCTCACGTAATTTATGAATGCCCCCGTCAGCTCTCTACATGACGTTCTATTGCTAACCCCACACATAATTCTTATTACACACTTTTGATCTCTGAACACTTTATGTCTATGGGTAGAATTGCCCCAGAATATTATTCCATATCACAATAAAGAGTGGAAATAAGCAAAATAAACTAGCTGCCTCATACGGTGATCACCTATAGCTGAAATTGTACATATTGCAAATGTGGCTGCACCTAATCGCTTTAATAAGTCAGAAACATGTACTTTCCAATTTAAATTGTGATCAATAGACAAACCTAGAAATTTCACACTCTCTATCTCTTGAATGGACTGGCCTGCAAATTTTGTTGTCTATATCTTGTGTTAATCTGTATGATGTACTGAATTGCATATACTGAGTTTTATCAAAGTTTAAAGACAAGCCATTAGCAGTAAACCATTTATTAATAAGGTCAAAGACATAATTTGAAATATATCCTGCAGATAAATTGGGAGTATTTTTAATTTCCATGTTTATGTCATCTGCAAATTGGACAAATTTTGAGTTTTTAGATGAAACACAGGGTACGTCTCATATATATATAATAGTTGCCTCAATATAGAACCCTAAGATACTCCACATCTGATTTAATTCCCACTCAGAAAACAGAGGACCACATAAGGCAGCCTGAAAGTTCTCTATTGACACTTTCTGTTTTTATTCAGTAGGTAAAAAGTATGCCATTTATTAACAATGCCATCTATACTGTAATACTTTAATTTCTGTATCAGAATTTTATAATATACACAGTCAAATGCCTTAGATAAGTCACAAAAAATCCCCACAGGAATTGATTTATCATTTATTCCTCCTAAAATATTGTCAGGGAATGCAAATACTGCTTATTCTTCTGAATGTTCCTTTCGAAAACCAAATTGTTATTTAGTTACAACATTACTATTTTTAAAGTGTTCATAAACTTTATTGCACATTCCTTACTCAAAAACTTTGGAGAATGCTGTTAGTAATGAAATAGGATGGTAATTTGATATGGCTAACTTATCTCCCTTTTTATAGAGTGTTTTAACTATAGCACACTTAAGCCTTTCTGGAAAAGAACCCTAAAGCAAACATTTATTAAACAGATATCTTGGTATATAACTTAATTCTGTGGAGCACAATTTAATTAATCTACTGGAAATCCCATCATAACCACTTGAGTATTTTCTCTTAATGAGCTGGTACTTTTTGTTATTTCTTCTGGAATACCTAAATTTACAGACATAGTGTTAAATTTATATGGAAGCCTGTATTGAAAAAGTCCATATCGTGTGTCACTGAGCTATTGAAAGTCAATTTATCAGCAATAGATAAAAAAATGTTTATTAAATATATCAGCAATAAAAAAATTAGATTCTACTGAATTTTGTTTGATGAAAATTTCATTACTTGTTTGATTATTTTTTGTATTTCCTTTTTTAAAATATCGCATATTGTCACAGTTTAATTTTCAGAATCATGAGTTTTATGTTTGTAGTATATAATTTTATATTCTTTATTATCATTTTTCAGTATTTTGCAGTACTGTTTCAAATGTGTTTTAACAACAACATTCTGACTGTTCCTAGAGGCAATATACAACTTCCTTTTATAAATGCCAATTGTTATCCATGGTTTTAATTCTTTTCGTGAATCACTACACTTTTTCAAGGGGAAGCAACGTTCAAAGTAATTTAATACCATGCTACTGAAAATGTATTTTTTATCCATTCCTTGTGCACAGTAAACATGTTTCCAGTTTGTGGTATTGAGGCACTTTCTAAAACAAATATCTGACTCATCATTTACTACACGCTGGCATTTAAAAACCTTACTCTTACAGTTAATTCCTATTAAAGTGTTGATAGTTAATAATGGGGCTTCGTGATCTAAAAGTCTATTGGATAGATGTCTTGATTGTATAACTGAATTTTGAGGTACCTAGGAAATCATTTTCTATAGCTGAGAGGCTATTATTCATTATTCTATTTGGAAAATTAACTACCTGAATTACATTGAATGAACTGACTAATGATTCCAAAATGACTTTACAGGGTAAGTAATTTCAAAGATCTTCATTAAAACCACCACATACGACTATGTTAAATACTTTTCTGCTTAAAAATGTTAAGAGTTCAAATTAGTGCAGAGGGTTTGTATACTGTTACTATTATGAAGATTTCATTATTGAAATTTAGCCTTGTAGCACAGGTTTCAAAATGTCGATCAAAACAATACTTGCTAATACTTATATAATCAATACTATAATCATTTTTAATATAAGTGACAACTCCTCCTTTCTCCAGGTTTGTTCCAGGGTAATGAGAATCTAAACTACATTTGACATACCAATTCCTATAGTTATATGGTGTTCAAACAACCATAAAACATCAGTTCTATTGATATCATTTAAGTGAACTAGCAATTCATCCACTTTGATTGATAGCCCACTGATATTCTGATGTAATAAATTAATCCCTAAATAATTTTTAATTTTGGTATCGAAATATCATTATTTTTTAAGAAAAT
This sequence comes from Vandiemenella viatica, assembly GCA_031002005.1. Classification (NCBI taxonomy): domain Eukaryota; kingdom Metazoa; phylum Arthropoda; class Insecta; order Orthoptera; family Morabidae; genus Vandiemenella; species Vandiemenella viatica. The sequence goes on along the minus strand of CM061921.1, from coordinate 308,615,608 downwards.
CTCATCTCTGTTAAAACTCTATGCCTAATGCTTGACAAAAATCTCAAAAAGGAGCTGCCCTAACACTATTAATGACAGGAATCTTTTCATGAGAATTTGTGGCCCCCTATTAATTGTTTTGTTATCAGTTCCAAAATAATCCCTCTTCCCTCTACTATTGAGGTGTAGACCATGCCTAGTATAACCCCACCTTCCAACAGCATCTACAGGTACTAAAGCCCATGCCAGAGCCAATATCAGACATAAGAAGGCATTCCAGTTCCCGATTCACTCTCCTCACAGCAAAATTCATGTATGGTCGATTATAGTGTCTCAGGACTGACATCATACTGACAAAAGTGTGGCATGTTGGTTTTGCAAATTTCTCCAGATCACCTCTGATACTATAATTATCACCCCTGTCAAAAGTATTTGCCTCTCCTCCACAATCACCACATGATCCTGATGACTTGTGATGAATGAATGGACTTTGTAAACTGAAAAATTCATTAAAATATTTGTTATTCTTAGTTAAATTATCCATAAGTAACTGCTGTAGTTCACACAACAGTTTTGTGCGAATGATTATCTCTTTCTTGCAATCACTGTTTCATCCAAAACCTCTTTTTGCATCCTGATCTTGCAAGGAAACACATATTCAATATTGTAATAGAATAAATTCTTTTTTAAAAAAAGAAAATGCGAAAAATTATGTATATTTATTATATGTTAAAGAAATAGTAAATTTGAAATGCACTACTACACAGCATCCACTCGAGCTCATCGTTTATGAACTAGTCCTCTTGACTGAAATTCTGGATTTATAGTGAGTGGGATGCAGCACAGTCTATGGTGTGTACAGACTGCAGGCTACAGGCAGTTGCAGTTTGTGTGTGGTACTTTGAGATTTCAGCCTGCTGTTCATAACAGTCATTGTCCTACAGATTGTCTGAAAATATGTAGGGCACTGTTAGATAGTGATCCAAGGATCACATTAACATTCATGTGTGACTGTCAAGCACAGGTATCAAAAGTTACTTCAGTAGCCATATTGATGCATTGAAAGTGATACAGTTGATTTGTGAATTATTTCCTTTTATATCAGTGTCATGTGAAATGGAGTAATTATATATAGATTAGTACTAGACAATCGCAGTAGTGACAGCAAGTCAATGGATTTATTTCATTATTCTGTTTAGTCCCGTGGGAAGAAAATTAATAGTGCAGCTACAGATAGCAGATGTATGGCAAATATTTGTAGAAGTGAAATGTATTTTGATCCAATTATAAGGGCAAAATAAACATTTTTCATGATTTGGGAAACTATTGTGGATAGGATGAATTGCTGCCTGGAACTTTTACTACTACACTGGTAGATGCCATGGTTAAGTGTAACATTTAATAAATTGTAATTTTGTTGGGATTACTACTGAATTAAAGGTGTTAGCACAGTGTATGAGCTGCTCAGCATGGGTCAGTTGATCCAACTATCATGATAGCACCTGTCCATCTTAAACTGATGGTCTCCTCATATACTTTCAAATTGAAGGATTAGTTTATACAATAATCATCTCGGTGCATAATTGATATATGATATATACTATTAGTGCTACACATGTGTGTAAGTTGAAATCTTAGCATTGGGTAGTACGCAACCAGTGCAGTTAAACTAACCGACTTGTGACTGTGCATTAAATTTTGGAAAATTAGTTTTGGTGGTTTGAAATAAAGTTGCTTTATAATAATAATAATTGATAAAATTGCGATGGAGCACTTGCCCCGGTAGCAATCTCCCTACACAACCATCTTTTATCATTTCCCATTCCAATGTACTTTTGTCCCCTACTAATTTTTACTGTAAATGCTTGAAGTGTTTCTGGATAAATTATTGATCACTTCTCTTAACAAATTATTCCAGTCCCTTACACCTTTTCCAACAAAAGAAAATTTTCCCACACCCTTTTGCCTGAAATCAAGTGCCAGCTAGTAGTCATGGTCAACCTTACCCTTACCTTTCTTAATTTTTCCCACCAATAGCTTTCCATGCTTCATCTCCAGTACAGGCCTGGTCCACTCCAATGGCTCTCTTCACTCTCGTTCTATCCTTAAATGAATCCCACTCCAGCTCCTTTATCATACTAGTTGCCGATTGTGTTTTGTGGTAATTTCCAAAGACAAATCTGGTAGCCGTCCCCAGCACCCCCTCCAACTCCTGTATATGATACCCTAAATGTGGATCCCAAACTACACCACCATATTCCAGCAGTGGTCTGAACAAAGCTTTATTATCCAATTCCCTTACTTCTCCAGTGCATCCCCTCAAGACTCTTTCCAACAAGTAAAGGATTTTCAACCCTTTCCCTAGTATCTGTCCAAAGTGTCCTGTCCAGTTAAGTCTCCTATCAAATGTCATGCTAAATTATTTGTATTTCAAGTCTTCAATAAGTAGCTCCTTCCCTTGTTTATAATCATAATCAACCTTTAGCTCTTTATCTGTGTACCTAATAAGCAGATACTTCTTTGCATTTATCTTCTTCCCATGTTGACTCACCCAGCCAGTTATCCTATCTAGATCACCCTGACGCCGATTACAGCCTTTTATTGTATTGATCCGTTTATATAACATTATGTCAACTGCAAACAATCTGACTTTTGACAGAAGACCATTATCACAATCATTCATTAGAATAATGAATTAATAATGTTCCCAACACACTACGCAGTAGGACTCCCATATTCAGTCCTATTTCTTTTGATACTGCATTTCCTATCCTGAAATTTTGCTTTCTACCTTTCGGGACGTCTTCTATCCAGCGAATCATGTTTCTATCGGCTCTAATTGATTTTACCTTATTTAGCACCATTTCATGGCTCACTCTATCAAAGGCCTTTGAAAGATCTAGTGGTACACTATCAACTTGACCTCTCCTGCCCATTTCATAAGAAATATCTTGCATATAGCATACAAACAGTGATTCACATAAATATCCTTGTCTAAAGCCATCTTGCTGGCTTGAAAAACACTTATCTATCTCACAGACAATTCTAATATAATTGTATATTAATCTCTCCATTAATTTACCTACCACTGATGTCAAGCTGATTGGCCTAGAGTTTTTGACCCTATTTGTCACCCCTCTTTTATGGACCTTTACTACTATCACACTTTTCTAGTCATCTGGTAAACACCAAGTATCCATGCTCAATTTAAATAATGTTTCAAGGTAAGGAACAATGATGCATCCTACTATCTTTAATACATCTGTAGTAATGTTATCCACACCGAACCCCTTTACACTTTTTTAGATTCCTTAGTTCCTTTATGATATCTTCACATTTAATTAGAAGGTTTTTAATATGCTCACCTCCAACTGTGCCGATAGGCTCGTTTTCTGATATTAAGTTTGAATTATTGTCTTAATGGTCTCACCAAACCAGTTATTTATTAACTATGCCTTTTTTTTAACATCGTCAGTCACCACTTCCTCATCCTTCTCTCTAATTGTTTGAATACCCTCTCTTCCTCACAAGTTTCTTGATATAACTATAGAAATTTCTAGATGCATTAGTCTGAGGTCCCCCTGCACCAATAATATTCTTCATAAACTCATCCTTAGCCAGTTTCTTTGACATTATTAATTCCTTGGTTACTTGTTTTATGACTTCCCTGCCCTCTTGTTGTTTCTTAACTGTGATTATGTTCATGTCTCACCAATCTATTTAATTTCATCACCACCTTGTTATAGCATGAAGTGTCTTTACTTCTATTTATTCTCTGATTTGGAATAATATTTCTTTACAGTTTTTTTTATTATTTCCTTGAACTCTTCCCACTTTGTCACCACTGAACTTGTGCAATTCTTCCATTTAATAAAATCAACCCTAAAATATCTTTTAAGTTCCAAGATTTGTGCCTTTTTAAATTGTATCTATTTCCCCTTTCAATTTTGGCCACTGGTCTACTGAATCCCCTTATATCCATCAGACCTGCAATGTGATCACTTATTCCTTTGGTTACTTGACATCTGATTAGGTTATAATGAATTCTTTGTTTGTAGTACATACTTTTATATTCTTTAAATCAGTTTTCAGAATTTTGCAGTACTGTTTGTAATGTGTTTTAACATCAGCATTCTGACTGTTCCTAGAGGCAATATATAACTTCCTTTTACAAATGCATGATGTTCTAATGCCAATAGTTATCCATGGTTTTTATTCTTTTTATGAATCACTACACTTTTTCAAGGGGAAGCAACTTTGAAAGTTATTTAATATAATGCTACTGAAAATGTATTTTTTATTCATTCCTTGTGCACTGTAAACATGTTTCCAGTTTGTGGTATTGAGGCACTTTCTAAAACAAATATCTGACTCATCATTTATTACATGCTGGCGTTTAAAAACATTACTCTTACAGTTAATTCCTATTAAAGTGTTGATTGTTAATAATGGGGGTTTGTGATCTAAAAGTCTATTGATAGATGTCTTGATTGTATAACTGAATTTTGAGGTACCTAGGAAATCATTTTCTATAGCTGAGTGGCTATTATTCATTATTCTATTTGGAAAATTAACTACCTGAGTTACATTGAATGAACTGACTAATGATTCCAAAATGACTTTACAGTGTAAGTTGTTTCAAAGATCTTCATTAAAACCACCAAATACAACTATGTTAAATTCTTTTCTGCTTAAAAATGTTAAGAGTTCAAATTAGTGCAGAGGGTTCTCTGTATACTGTTACTATTATGAGGATTTCATTATTGAAATTTAGACTTGTAGCACAGGTTACAAAATGTTGATCAAAACAATACTTGCTAATACTTATATCATCAAAACTATATTCTTTTTTAATATAAGTGACAACTCCTCCTTTCTCCAGGTTTGTTCCAGGGTAATGAGAATGTTAACTACATTTGACAAACCTGTACCTGTAGTTATATGGTGTTCTAACAACCATAAAACATCAGTTCTATTGATATCATTTAAGTGAACTAGCAATTCATCCACTTTGTTTGATAGCCCACTGATATTCTGATGTAATAAATTAATCCCTATATAATTTTTAATTTTGGTATCGAAATATCATTATTTTTTAAGAAAATCTCATCTCTGTTAAAACTCTCTGCCTAATGCTTGACAAAAATCTCAAAAAGGAGCTGCCCTAACACTATTAAAGACAGTAATCTTTCATGAGAATTTGTGGCCCCCTTATAATTGTTTTGTTGTCAGTTCCAAAATAATCCCTCTTCCCTCTAATATCGAGGTGTAGACCATGCCTAGTATAACCCCACCTCCCAACAGCATCTACAGGTACTAAGCCCATGCCAGAGCCAATATCAGACGTAAGAAGGCATTCCAGTTCCCGATTCACTCTCCTCACCGCAAAATTCATGTATGGTCGATTATAGTGTCTCAGGACTGACATCATACTGACCCAAGTGGGGCATGTTGGTTTTGCAAATTTCTCCAGATCACCTCTGATACTATAATTATCACCCCTGTCAAAAGTATTTGCCTCTCCTCCACAATCACCACATGATCCTGATGACTTTGTGACGAATGAATGGACATTGTAAACTGAACAATTCATTAAAATTTTCGTTATTCTTGATTAAATTATCCATAAGTAACTGCTGTAGTTCACACAACAGTTTTGTGCGAATGATTATCACTTTCTTGCAATAACTGTTTCATCCAAAACCTCTTTTTGCATCGTGGTCTTGCAATTAAACACATATTCAGTATTGCAATAGAATAACTTCTTTTTTTAAAAAAAAGAAAATGCGAAAAATTATGAATATGAATTATATGTTAAACAAATAGTGAATTTGAAATGCACAACTACACAGCATCCACTCGAGCTCATCGTTTTTGAACTAGTCCTCTTGACTGAAGTTCTGGATTTATAGTGAGTGGGAAGCAGCACAGTCTATGGTGTGTACAGACTACAGGCCACAGGCAGTTGCAGTTTGTGTGTGGTACTTTGAGATTTCAGCCTGCTGTTCATCACAGGCATTGTCCTGCAGATTGTCTGTAAATATGTAGGGCACTTTTAGATAGTGATCCAAGGATCACATTAACATTCATGTGTGATTGTCAAGCACAGGTATCGAAAGTTACTTCAGTAGACATATTGATGCAATTACAATTGATAGAGTTGATTTGTGGATTATTTCCTTTTATATCAGTGTCATGTGAAATGGAGTAATTATATATAGATTAGTACTAGACAATCGCAGTAGTGACGGCAAGTCAATGGATTTATTTCATTAATCTGTTTAGTCCCGTGGGAAGAAAATTAATAGAGCAGCTACAGAAAGCAGATGTATGGCAAATATTTGTAGAAGTGAAATGTATTTTGATCCAATTATAAGGGCAAAATAAACATTTTTCATGATTTGGGGAACTATTGTGGATAGGATGAATTGCTGCCTGGAACTTTTACTACTACACTGGTAGATGCCACGGTTGAGTGTAACATTTAATAAATTGTAATTTTGTTGGGATTACTACTGAATTAAAGGTGTTAGCACAGTGTATGAGCTGCTCAGCATGGGTCAGTTGATGCAACTATCATTATAGCACCTGTCCATCTTAAACTGATGGTCTCAACATATACTTTCAAATTGAAGATTAGTTTATACAATAATCATCTCGGTGCATAATTAATATATGATATATACTATTAGTGCTACACATGTGTGTAACTTGAAATCATAGCATTGGGTAGTACGCAACCAGCGCAGTTGAACTAACCGACTTGCGACTGTGCATTAAATTTTGGAAAATATTCGAAATGCCTTACCTAGACTCAAATTCACTGACAGATGTCATCCAGGATTTTCCGAGGTAGTGACAGTTCATATAATGTTGGTGGTTTGAAATAAAGTTGCTTTATAATAATAATAATTGATAAAATTGCGATGGAGCTCTTGGCCCAGTGGCAATCTCCCAACACAACCATCTTTTATCATTTCCCATTCCAATGTACTTTTGTCTCCTACTAATTTTTACTTTAAATGCTTGAAGTGTTTCTGGTAAATTGTTGATCACTTCTCTTGACAATTTATTCCAGTCCCTTACACCTTTTCCAACGAAAGAAAATTTTCCCACACCCTTTTGCCTGAAATCAAGTACCAGCTAGTAGTCATGGTCAACCTTACCCTTACCTTTCTTAATTTTGCCCACCAATAGCTTTCCATGCTTCATCTCCAGTACAGGCCTTGTCCACTCCAATGGCTCTCTTCACTCTCATTCTATCCTCAAATGAATCCCACTCCAGCTCCTTTATCATACTAGTTGCCGATTGTGTTTTGTGGTAATTTCCAAAGACAAATCTGGTAGCTGACCCCTACACCCCCTCCAACTCCTGTATATGATACCCTAAATGTGGATCCCAAACTACACCACCATATTCCAGCAGTGGTCTGAACAAAGCTTTGTTATCCAAATCCCTTACTTCTCTAGTGCATCCCCTCAAGACTCTTTCCAACAAGTAAAGGATTTTCAACCCTTTCCCTAGCATCTGTCCAATGTGTCCTGTCCAGTTAAGTCTCCTATCAAATGTCATGCCAAATTATTTGTATTTCAAGTCTTCAATAAGTAGCTCCTTCCCTTGTTTATAATCATAATCAACCTTTAGCTCTTTATCTGTGTACCTAATAAGCTGACTCTTCTTTGCATTTATATTCATCCCATGTTGACTCACCCAGCCAGTTATCATATCTAGATCATCCTGACGCCGATTACAGCCTTTTATTGTATTGATCCGTTTATATAACATTATGTCAACTGCAAACAATCTGACTTCTGACAGAAGACCATTATCACAATCATTCATTAGAATAACGAATAATAATGGTCCCAACACACTACGCAGTAGGACTCCCATATTCAGTCCTATTTCTTTTGATACTGCGTTTCCTATCCTGAAATTTTGCTTTCTACCTTTCGGGACTTCTTCTATCCAGCGAATCATATTTCTATCGGCTCTAATTGATTTTACCTTATTTAGCACCATTTCATGGCTCACTCTATCAAAGGCCTTTGAAAGATCTAGTGGTACACTATCAACTTGACCTCTCCTGCCCATTTCATAAGAAATATCATGCATATAGCCTACAAACAGTGATTCGCGTGAATATCCTTGTCTAAAGCCATCTAGCTGGCTTGAAAAACACTTATCTACCTCACAGACACTCCTAATCTAATTGTATATTAATCTCTCCATTAATTTACCTACTACTGATGTCAAGCTGATTGGCCTACAGTTTTTGACCCTATTTGTCACCCCTCTTTTATAGACCTTTACTACTATCACACTTTTCTAGACATCTGGTAAACAACAAGTATCCATGCTCAATTTAAATAATGTTTCAAGGTAAGGAACAATGACGCATCCTACTATCGTTAATACATATGTAGTAATTTTATCCACACCGAACCCCTTTACACTTTTTTAGATTCCTTAGTTCCTTCATGATATCTTCACATTTAATTAGAAGGTTTTTAATATGCTTACCTCCAACTGTGCCGATAGGCTCGTTTTCTGATATAAAGCTTGAATTATTGTCTTAATGGTCTCACCGAACCAGTTACTTATTAACTATGCCTTCTTTTTAACATCCTCAGTCACCACTTCTTCATCCTTATCTCTAATTGTTTGAATACCCTCTCTTCCCCACAAGATTCTTGATATAACTATAGAAATTTTTAGATGCATTATTCTGAGGTCCCCCTGCACCAATAATATTCTTCATAAACTCATCCTTAGCCAGTTTCTTTGACATTATTAATTCCTTGGTTACTTGTTTTATGACTTCCCTGCCCCCTTGTTGTTTCTTAACTGTGTTATGTTCATGTCTCACCAATCTATTTAATTTCATCACCACCTTGTTATAGCATGAAGGTTCTTTACATCTATTTATTCTCTGATTTGGAATAAATATTTCTTCACACTTTTTTTTATTATTTCCTTGAACTCTTCCCACTTTGTCACCACTGAACTTGTGCAATTCATCCATTTAATAAAATCAACCCTAAAATATCTTTTAAGTTCCAAGATTTGTGCCTTTTTATAATTGTATCTATTTCCCCTTTCAATTTTGGCCACTGGTCTACTGAATCCCCTTAAATCCATCAGACCTGCCATGTGATCACTTTTTCCTTCGGTTACTTGACACCTGATTAGGTTATCATGAATATTATGTTTGTAGTACATACTTTTATATTCTTTAAATCAGTTTTCAGTATTTTGCAGTACTGTTTGTAATGTGTTTTAACATCAGCATTCTGACTGTTCCTAGAGGCAATATATAACTTCCTTTTACAAATGCATGATGTTCTGATGCCAATAGTTATCCATGGTTTTTATTCTTTTCATGAATCACTACACTTTTTCAAGGGGAAGCAACTTTCAAAGTAATTTAATACCATGCTACTGAAAATGTATTTTTTATCCATTCCTTGTGCACTGTAATCATGTTTCCAGTTTGTGGTATTGAGGCACTTTCTAAAACAAATATCTGACTCATCATTTATTACACGCTGGTGTTTAAAAACATTACTCTTACAGTTAATTCCTATTAAAGTGTTGATAGTTAATAATGGGGCTTTGTGATCTAAAAGTCTATTGATAGATGTCTTGATTGTATAACTGAATTTTGAGGTACCTAGGAAATCATTTTCTATAGCTGAGTGGCTATTATTCATTATTCTATTTGGAAAATTAACTACCTGACTTACATTGAATGAACTGACTAATGATTCCAAAATGACTTTACAGGGTAAGTTGTTTCAAAGATCTT
>CM061921.1:308482283-308604820 GCA_031002005.1 Vandiemenella viatica | reverse complement strand
TAATAAGGTAAAAACAATTAGAGCCAATAGAAACATGATTCAGCTGGATAAAATAATTCCCGAAAGGTAGAATGCAGATATTTATGGTAGGAAATACAGTATCAAAAGAAGTAGGACTGAATATGGGAGTCCCACTGGGTAGTGTATTTGGACCATTGTTATTCAAATATTCTAGTGAATGATTGTGATATGATCTTCTGTCAGAAGTCAGATTGTTTGCAGTTGACATAATGTTATATAAACGGTATCAAAACAATAAAAGACTGTAATGAACGAGTGTCAGGGTGATCTAGATAGGATAACTGGCTGGGTGAGTCAACATGGGATGAAGATTAATGCAAAGAAGAGCCAGCTTATTAGGGTAACTACAGATAAAGAGCTAAAGGTTGATTATGATTATAAAGAGAGGAAGGAGCTACTTATTGAAGACTTGAAATACAAATAATTTTGGCATGACAATTTGATAGGAGACTTAACTGGACAGGACACATTGGACAGATGCTAGGGAAAAAGTTCAAAATCCTTCACCTGTTGGAAAGAGTCATGAGGCGATATACTAGAGATGTAAGGGAATTGGAGTACAAAAATTTAGGTCCGACCACTGCTGGAATTTGGTGGTGTACTTTGGGATCCACATTTTCGGTATCATATACAGGAGTTTGAGGTGGTGCAGAGGAGGGCTACCAGATTTGTCTTTTGGAAATTACCACAAAACACAATTGGCAACTAGTATGATAAAGGGAGCTGGAGTGGGATTCATTGGAGGATAAAATGAGAGTGAAGAGAGCCATGTGAGTGGACAAGGCCTGTACTTGAGATGAAGCATGGAAAGCTATTGGTGGGATAAATTAATAAAGGTAAGGGTAAGGTTCAACATGACAAAAAGCTGGCACTTGATTTTAGGCATAAGGGTGTGGGAAAATTTTCTTTCGTAGGAAAGGTTGTAAGGGACTGGAATAAATTGTCAAGAGAAGTGATCAACAATTTACTAGAAACACTTCAAGCATTTAAAGTAAAAATTAGTATGGGACAAAAGTACATTGGAAGGGGAAATGATAAAGATGGTTGTGTAGGGAGATGCTACCGGAGCAGGCGCTCCATCGCAATTTTAGCAATTATTATCATTATGAAGTAACTTTATTTCAAACCACCAAGACTATATGAACTGTCACTACCTTGGAAAATCCTGGATGACATCTGTCAGTGAATTTGATTCTAGGTAAGACATGTCGAATATTTTCCAAAATGTAATTCACAGTCGCAAGTCGGTTAGTTCCACTGCGCTGACTGCCTACAACCCAATGCTATGATTTCAAGTTACACATGTCTAGCATTAATAGTGTATGTGATATATATATATATTAAACACCAAGATGATTAATGTATAAACTAATCCTTCAATTTGAAAGTATATGTGGAGATCATCAGTTTAAGATGGACTGGTGCTATCGTGATAGTTGGATCAACTGACCCATACCGAGCAGCTCATACACTGTGCTAACACCTTTAATTCAGTAGTAATCCCATCAAATTTATAATTTATTAAATATCACTCTTAACCATGGCATCTTCCAGTGTAGTAGCAAACGTTCCAGGCAGCAATTCATCCTATCCAGAATAGTTCCCCAAATTAAGAAAAATGGTTAAATTTCCCTTATAATTGGATCAAAATACATTTCACTTCTACAAATATTTGCCATACATCTGCCTTTTGTAGCTGCTCTATTAACTTTCTTCCCACAAGACTAAACAAAATAATGAAATATATCCATTGACTTGCCATCACTATTGCGATTGTCCAGTACTAATCTATATATAACTTACTCCATTTCAGATGACACTGATATAAAAGGAAATAATTCTCAAATCAACTTCAACACTTGTCATTCCATCAATATGTCTACTGAAGTACCTATCGATACCTGTGTGCTTGACAGTCACACATGAATGTTAATGTGATCCTTGGATCACTATCTAAAAGTGCCCTACATATTTACAGACAATCTGCAGGCCAATGCCTGTTATGAACAGCAGGCTTAAATCTCAAAGTACCACACACAAACTGCAACTGCCTATAGCCTGTAGTCTGTACACATCATACCCTGTGCTTCTGCCCACTCACTATAAATCCAGAACTTCAGTCATGAGGACTAGTTTAAAAACGATGATCTCGCATGGATGCTGTGTAGTTGTTCATTTCAAATTCACTATTTCTTTAACATATAATCCATATTCATAATTTGTTGCATTTTCTTTTTAAAAAAATGAAGTTATGCTACGCAATATTGAATATGTTTCTTCTTGCAAGACCGCGATGCAAAAAGAGGTTTTGGATGAAACAGTGATTGCAAGAAGGAGATAATAATTCCCACAAAACTGTTGTGTGAACTACAGCAGTTACTTATGGATAATTTAATCACAAATAATATAAAATTTAATGAATTGTTCAGTTTACAAAGTCCATTCATTCATCACAAAGTCATCAGGATCATGTGGTGATAGTGGAGAAGAGGCAAATACTTTTGACAGGGGTCATAATTATAGTATCTGAGGTGAACTGGAGAAATTAGCAAAACCAACATGCCACACTCGGGTCAGTATGATGTCAGACCTGACATATTATAATCGACAATACATGAATTTTGCTGTGAGGCGAGTGAATCGGGAACTGGAACGCCTTCTTATATCTGATTTTGGCTCTGGCATGGGCTTGGTACCTGAAGATGCTGTTGAAAGGTGGGGTTATACTAGGTATGGTCTACACCTCAATGGTAGAGGGAAGAGGGATTGTTTTGGAACTGATAACAAAATAATTAATAGGGGGCAAACCCAGTTCTCTTGAAAAGATTCCTGTCATTAACTGTGTTAGGGCAGCTCCTTTTTGAGATTTTGTCAAACATAAGGCAGAGAGTTTTTAACAGAGATTTACATAAATAATAGTGATTTTTCACATACCAAAATTAAAAGTTATGTAGGGATTAATTTATTACATCAAAATATCAGTGGGCTATCAAACAAATTGGATGAATTGCTAGTTCACATAAATGATATCTAAAGAACTGATGTTTTATGGTTGTTTGAACACCATATAACTACAGGAATAGGTATGTCAAATGTCGTTTAGATTCTGATTACTCTGGAACAAACCTTGAGAAAGGAGGAGTTGTCACTTATATTAAAAATGATTTTAGTATTGATGATATAAGTATTAGCAAGTATTGTTTTGATCAACATTTTGAAGCCTGTGCTACAAGGCTAATTTTCAATAATGAAATCTTCATAATAGTATCAGCATACAGCGAACCCTCTGCACTATTTTGAACTCTTAACATGTTTAAGCAGAAAAGAATTTAACATAGTCGTATGTGGTGGTTTTAATGAAGATCTTTGAAATAACTTACCCTGTAAATTCATTTTGGAATCATTAGTCATTTCTTTCAATGTAACTCAGGTAGTTAATTTTCCAAATAGAATAATGAATAATAGCCACTCAGTTATAGAAAATGAAAGTGGAAATAGATACAATTATAAAAAGGCACAAATCTTGGAACTGAAAAGATATTTTAGGGTTGATTTTATCAAATGGAAGAATTGCACAAGTTCACTGGTGACAAAGTGGGAAGAGTTTATGGAAATAATAAAAAAAATTGAAGAAATATTTATTCTAAAACAGAGAATAAATAGAAGTAAAGAACCTTCATGCTATAACAAGGTGGTAATGAGGTTAAATAGATTGGTGAGACATGAACATAATAGAGTTAAGAAACAACAATGGGGTAGGGAAGTCATAAAACAAGTAACCAAGGAATTAATAATGTCAAAGAAACTGGCTAAGGATGAGTTTATGAAGAATATTATTGGTGCAGGGGGACCTCACACTAATGTATATAGAAATTTCTATAGTTATAGCAGGAAATGTGAGGGGAAGAGAGGGTATTCAAACAAATAGAGATAAGGATGAAGAAGAAGTGACTGAGGATTTTTTTTAAGAAAAAGGGCACAGTTAATAAGTAACTGGTTCAGTGAGACCATTAGGGACAATAATTCAGGGGTTATATCAGAACACGAGCCTATCCGCACAGTTGGAGGTGAGCATATTTGAAAACTTGTAATTAAATGTGAAGATATCATGAAGGAACTAAGGAATCTAAAAAGGTGTAAAGGGGTCGGTATGGATAAAATTACTACAGATGTATTAGAGATAGTAGGATGGGTCATTGTTCCTTACCTTCAAAATTATTTAAACTGAGCCAGGATACTTGTTGTTTACCAGATGACTGGAAAAGTGCGATAGTAGTACAGGTCCATAAAAGAGGGGTGATAAATTGAGTCAAATCTGTAGGCCAGTCAGCTTGACATCAGTGGTAGGTAAATTAATGGTGAGATTAATATACAACGATATTAGAAGTGTCTGTGAGGTAGATATGTGTTTTTCATGCCAGCAAGATGGCTTTTGACAAGGATATTCATGTGAATCACAGTTAGTGGGCTTTATGCAAGATATTTCGGATGAATTGGTCAGGGGAGGTCAAGTTGATAGTGTAGCACTAGATCTTTCATAGGCCTTTGATAGAGTGAGTCATAAAATGGTGCTAAATAAGGTAAAAACAATTAGAGCCAATAGAAACATGATTCGCTGGATAAAATAATTCCCGAAAGGTAGAAAGGAGAAATTTAGGTTAGGAAATGCAGTATCAAAGAAGTAAGACTGAATATGGGAGTCCAACTGGGTAGTGTATTTGGACCATTTTTATTCGTTATTCTAGTGAATGATTGTGATAATGGTCTTCTGTCAGAAGTCAGATAGTTTGCAGTTGACAAAATGTTATATAAATGGATCAAAACAATAAAAGACTGTAAAGAGCGAGCGTCAGGGTGATCTAGATAGGATAACTGACTGGGTGAGTCAACATGGGATGAAGATAAATACAAAGAAGAGCCAACTTATTAGGTACACAGATAAGGGCTAAAGGTTGATTATGATTATAAAGAGGTGAAGGAGCTACTTATTAAAAACTTGAAATACAAATAATTTGGCATGACATTTGATAGGAGACTTAACTGGACAGGACACATTTGACAGATAGTAGGGAAAGGAAACGGTTCAATATCCTTCCCCAAATCATGAAAAATGGTTATATTTACCTTATAATTGGATCAAAATCACACTTCTACAAATATTTGCCATACATCTGCCTTTTGTAGCTGCTCTATTAACTTTCTTCCCACAAGACTAAACAAAATAATGAAATAAATCCATCGACTTGCCGTCACCATTGCGATTGTCCAGTACTAATCAATATATAACTTACTCCATTTCAGATGAAACTGATATAATAGGAAATAATTTTCAAACAACTTCAACACTTGTCATTGCATCAATATGTCTACTGAAGTACCTATCGATACTTGTGTGCTTGACAGTCACACATGAATGTTAATGTGATCCTTGGATCACTATCTAAAAGTGCCCTACATATTTACAGACAATCTGCAGGCCAATGCCTGTGATGAACAGCAGGCTGAAATCTCAAAGTACCACACACAAACTGCAACTGCCTATAGCCTGTAGTCTGTACACACCATACACTGTGCTTCTGCCCACTCACTATAAATCCAGAACTTCAGTCATGAGGACTAGTTCAAAAACGAAGAGCTCGCATGGATGCTGTGTAGTTGTGCATTTAAAATTCACTATTTCATTACCATATAATAATATTCATAATTTTTTAATTGCAAGAAGGAGATAATCATTCCCACAAGACTGTTGTGTGAACTACAGTAATTACATATGGATAATTTAATTAAGAATAACGAAAATTTTAATAAATTGTTAACATTACTAAGTCCATTCATTCATCACAAAGTCTTCATGATCATGTAGTGATAATGGGAGGAGAGGGAAATACTTTTGGCAGTGGTTATGATTATAGTTTCAGAGGTTGTCTGGAAAAATTAGTGAAACCAACATACCACACTCAGGTCAGTATGATGTCAGTCCTTAGACGCTCTAATCTGGTGTGAGGCAAGTGAATTTAGAACAGTAACGCTTTCTTATGTCTGATATTGGCTCTGGCAAGGGATTGGTACCTGCAGCTGCTATTTAAAGGTGGGGTTATGCTGGGCATGGTCTATACAACAATTGTAGAGGAAAGAGGGATTATTTCAGAACTGATAACAAAACAATTAATAGGAGGCCACAAATTCCCATTAAAAGATTCCTATCGTTAATGGTTTTAGGGCACCTCCTTTTTGAGATTATTGTCAAGCATTAGACAGAGAGTTTCAACAGAGATTTGCTTAAAAAATAATGATTTTTCAGATACCAAAATTAAAAATTATGTAGGGATTAATTTCTTACATCAAAATATCAGTAGGCTATCAAACAAAGTGGATGAATTGCTAGTTCACATAAATGATATCAATAGGACTGATGTTTTATGGTTGTTTGAACACCATATAACTACAGGACTAGGTATGCCAAATGTAGTTTAGATTCTGATTACTCTGGAACAAACCTGCAGAAAGGAGGAGTTGTCACTTATATTATAAATGATTATAGTTTTGATGATACAAGTACCTATTAGCAAGTATTGTTTTGATCAAAAATTTGAACCCTGTGCTACAAGGCTTAATTTCAATAATGAAATCTTGATAATAGTAACAGTATACAGAGAACCCTCTGAACTAATTTGAACTCTTAACATTTTTAAGCAGAAAATAATTTAACACAGTCGTATGTGGTGGTTTTAATGAAGAGCTTTGAAATAATTGACCCTGTTAAGTCACTTTGGAATCGTTAGTCAATTCATCAATGTAACTCAGGTAGTTAATTTTCCAAATAGAATAATGAATAATAGCCACTCAGCTATAGACAATGTTTTCCTAGATACCTCAAAATTCAGTTGTGCCATCTAGTCATCCATCAATGGACTTTCAGATAACGAAGCCCAGTTATTAACCATCAATATTTCAATAGGAACTAGCTCTAAGAGTAATGTTTTTAAAAGTCAATGTGTAATAAATGATGAGTCAGTTGCTTGTTTTAGAAAATGCCTCAATACCACAAACTGGGAACACATTTGCAGTGCACAAGGTATGGATGAAAAAACAACTTTTTTAGTAGCATGGTATTATTAAATTACTTTGAAAGTTGCTTCTCTGAGTAAAAGCTTAGTGATTCATGAATAGAATAAAAACCATAGATAACTATTGGCATTAGAACATCATGCATTTATAAAAGGAAGTTGTATATTGCCTCTAGGAGCAGTGAGAATGCTAATGTCAAAACACATTACAAACAGTACTGCAAAATACTGAAAAAGTTTATTAAAGAAGCTAAAAGTATGTACTACAAATATAAAATTCATGATTATGAAAATAAAATTAAGACAATATGGGACATTGTAAAACAGGAAATAGAAAAAAAAATGAAATAAGTAATGATATTTTTATCAAAGAAAATTCAGTAGAGTCTAATATTTTAATTGATGATATATTTAATAAACATTTTTTATCTGTTGATGATAAATTGACTGGCAAAAGCTCAGTGACACACGATATTGACTTTTTCAATACAGGCTTTCAAGAAAAATATAACACTATGTCTGTAAATTTAGGTACTCCAGAAGAAATAACAAAAAGTATCAGGTCCATTAAGAGAAAATACTCAAGTGGTTATGATGGGATTTCCAGCAGATTAATTAAATTGTGCTCCACAGAATTAAGTTATATACCAAGATATCTGTTTGATATATGTTTACTTGAGGGTTCTTTTCCAGAAAGGCTTAAGTGAGCTGTTGTTAAACCACTCTATAAAAAGGGAGATAAGTTAGCCATATCAAATTACCATCTTATTTCATTACTAACAGCATTCTCCAAAGTTTTTGAGAAAGCAATGTGCAATAAAGTTTATGAATACTTTAAAAATAGTCATGTTGTAACTAAATCACAATTTGGTTTTCAAAAGGGTCATTCAACAGAACAAGCTATATTTGTATTCACTGACAATATTTTAGAAGGAATAAATGATAAATTAATTCCTGTGGGAATTTTTTTGTGACTTATCTAAGGCACTTGACTGTGTAGACCATCAAATTCTGATACAGAATGTAAAGTATTATGGTATATTTGGCATTGTTAATAAATGGCTTAGTTCTTACCTTCTAAATAGAAAACAGAAAGTATGAATGGAGAATTTTAAGGATGTCTTAAGAGGTCCACTGTTTTCTGAGTGGAAATTAATCAGATGTGGAGTACCTCAGGGTTCTTTATTGGGGCGACTATTATATATATATATATATATATATATACCTTGTGTTTCATCTAAAAACTCAAAATTTTTCCAATTTGCAGATGACATAAACATAGGAATTAAAAATACTCCAAATTTATCTCTAGGATATATTTCAAATTATGTCTTTGAACTAATTAATAAATGTTTTACAGCTAATGGCTTGTCTTTAAACTTTGATAAATCTCAGTACATGGAATTCTGTACATCATACAGATTAACACAAGATATAGACATAAAATTTGCAGGCCAGTCAATTCAAGAGGTAGAGAGTGTGAAATTTCTAGGTTTGTATATTTATCACAATTTAAATTGGAAACTACATGTTTCTGACTTATTAAAGCGATTAGGTGCAGTACGTACAATTTCAGCAATAGGTGATCACCATATGAGGCAGCTTGTTTATTTTGCTTATTTTCTCTCTTTATTGTCATATGGAATAATATTCTTCAGCAATTCTACCCATAGAGGCAAAGTGTTCAGAGCCCAAAAGCGTGTAATAAGATTTAAGTTTGGGGTTAGCAATAGAACGTCATGTAGAGCGCTGTTCAGGAAGTTGGGGATTTTAACAGTAGTGTCTGAGCATATATACACATTAATGTCCTTGTAGTCACAATTATGCTTTGTTTCAAACAAATAGTCAAATACACAATTATGGCAAAAGAAGTAAAAATGATCTTTACAAGGATTACAAGTCATTGTCATTTGTTCAAAAATGGGTCCAATATTCAATAAGCTCCCAACCCATATTAAATGTCTAGCAGATGATAAGAGTAAATTCAGGAAAAAATCCAAATAATTTTTAATTGACAAATCCTTCTACTCTGTCGAGAATAAATAATTAATTTACCATGTATGCTATGACTGTGCAGCTCCTGGTGTATGTATTATTTTGCTATGCAATTGCTTGCGGTACCATGTATGCTATGACTCTACATCTTGTGGTGTATGTATTATTTTGCTATGGAAGTTTTTAATGTACCATGTATGCTATGACTGTACTTCTACTGGTGTACTTATTATTTTGTTATGCAATTTTTTATCTGTAAATTGACAACTTTCCACATCTCACAGAGCCAGTCTCTTATATTGGGATCAATAAAAATGAATGTATTGTATTAACAGTTTAGTGCCTTCAGATTAACTTTGTGTGGGGCGCTTGAGAACCCCTCTGAACTGCACAGAGCTTCCCCTGTTTATTGCTCAGATATGACTTCACATGTGATAAAATGAACAGTTAAACTGAAAGTTTGTAGGCCCCTTTAAAGTGATTGCACAAAGATAGAAAGAACATAGAGTGATACATTTCGTGACCTTCAACTATTTGGGCACAGTTGCATGTGAAAATAGGAATGAGCAGGTTATTGAATTTTTTTTTATGTACTCTGACGATTTGGTCACTAGAGAAGAAATTTCCGATAATATTTACCTACTAATGCATACATTTGTTCAATATCTAGGGTCTAGTTCTGCACTGCGCTAAGGACTAAGCCTCACACACTGATACAAAAAAAAAAGTTTTGTCTGAAACTATGCCCACAAATTTGACTGGCATTTGCGAATACACTAAAGTTACAATTACAGCAACAGAATACATATTAACCTCTGAATTTCTCGCATAAGTACATACGTAAAAATAACTGGGATTACTGAAGATCTAGATTCCGCAAGGAGGTAGCGTCATAATACTGCTGTAATCAAACTTAAGAAATACTTTACGAAGTACATTTAACAATGCCATGCTGATCCAGGGTGTATTACAGGGATTATTGGAGATCGCGATTCCGCAAGGAATTCACGTCTTCAGATTGCTCTAGTCAACCGCAAGACATCACTAGAAATGCTTTGGGAAATATATTTAAGAGTGTCATGCTGGTCCAGGCTGTATTAGAACCTAATTTCAACTTAAATATAATGGTCCAGGCTGTATTACAACGGAATTACTGCGTGAAAATAAGACGTCTTGTGATTGACTGCAGCAGTATCATGACGTCATTACTCAATGTTGTAGTAACGGAATCACAATCTAAAATAGACCCCGTCATTATTCCAAAGATTTGCTAATTCTACTTTAGACCTGAAATACTTCGTCATTTGTTCCATAAGTGTACTATTATTCTCACCAAGATGTCCCTCATCTTAGTCTCCAGCATATTTGCCCTGGTTTTAATTACTTGGCTGAGGTGATCAAAGTGGTTGAATAGCGAGCAGCATAAGTGCTCAAACTCTTCAGTAATCATGTCATCAGTTGAACACTGCGCCATCGAGAAGTGATCACAGCGATGCTCACTTCCTTTGAACAATAGCTCGTTCTACTTGATAGTAGCCGACTAGAGACCAACCGACTTGAACCTAGACTGATCGGCAAATGACTGTGAAATGCATATTTATTATCTCTGGTAACATGTTCCCAATTGACCATTCAAGTCAGAGATTATAACCCCGAAGAATGAAGTAAGCTCCGTATTTAAATTAGAATCGACATAAAGCTACAGTTTTTCAGTTAAATTACTGATGCGATAAATTTCAAGATCGTTTGAATTTCCGTATTATAAATTATATTATATGTTTTCGACTCAACTTTGCTTCAGGAATCACGTATTACTTTCCCACGTAAGCGGTTTCTCTATGGAAATATTTACCAAACCTACGCACCAGATTTATATTCGTTATTGCCCCATTTCGTGTCCTGCTTATAAAATAAACAGCTCACTTACATTTTGTCTTGATTTGAAGAAAGAGCGGCAAAATAACACTGATCTAAGAAATTTTTGCATTTAAATTTTCAGAACTAATTTCTACCTTTCTTGGAAATGCCAGAGGAAGCATTGCCTGTATCACTCGTCACGCAGAACAACAAGTTAATTTCGATGTACTGGTCTACTAGAGATCCAGCACTACCTCCATTAATCATGCAAAAACCATCTATGTCGATGTTCTTCAGTATAAACCAGGAACGTATTTCAAAAAATTTGCGTCCGGCCGCCCCTCTAACTTACCCAACAGAAACAGTGAAGGAAACAATGAGCTGACAAAAAAACCTTACATTTGTTTCTATAGTTACTAATTATTTTTAGAATCAGATATCACAAGCTGAGCGTGGTGGGTGAGCGTTTAAAGCTATTACCTCGCATTGGGGAGGACGGCAGTTCGAATCCCCAACTGGGCATCCAGATTCAGGTTTCCATGGTTTCCCCAAATCATTCCAGGCGAATGATGGGATGCTTCCATCAAAAGGCCATGGCCGAATTCCTCCCCGCCGCTAATTACCAAAACATCGACGAGGCATAAAGCCATAAGTAAACAAAAAAATCACAGATTATGTATGTGAACAAAAATGTGTGTTTAATATTTTTTTTAAAGATTACTTAATATTTAAAACAGTGACGTATCTATACCGTTGAGCCCGTTGGAAAAATAATGAGATGCCCCCCCCCCCTGAGTGCCGTATCTGAGGGAGCGGGGGGCCGGAGAGAGGCAAACCGGGGCTCTGCCCCGGGGACCATTCCGGCTGGAGGCGCGTGGCAGTTTGCCCATCCTGTCACTTTATTGTTACGCCACTGATATAAAACCATCTGCGACAAACTCACATTAAACTTTGGTCAGATATTTTAGTGCTTCAGAACTTCAAAAATCACAGCAAATTATTGAAATTTGTTTACCAAAATGGCGTAAAACTTTGATGTAAAGTGATTAAAAAATAAATAATCATTACTTTCGTAAACATATTATATTACAATAAGTAATTTTTTTAAAGCATTCATGTTGAAAACATTCAAATCAATAACGAAGGTGCAGGACAAACACGGTGCGTTTCAGATTTCTGTCAAATCTACCGGCGCATTGAAAGAATGTGAATAATTACACTCATTATTGCTGTCTGATAGCGGTTACAACAAATATTCAACACCAAGGCCAGTATCCGGTTGGTCATGAGGATACTGAGGCGGTAATACAATAACAAAAGATTGATGTCATTTGTACTTAGTTCTTTGTTAGTAGATAGAATTCCCGAACATAAAGGGGTGTATGTAGTGTACTATATATGTGAACGAAATTTACATTTCTGTAAAATAGTGAACAATCTCAAAAATAAAGGTCCTGCTGATAATTGACGTTTCAAATAATTGGTATTTATTTAGTACAACGTTATATTTCCAAAATATTAATAATATATACAGAGGTAAAAGATTAGTTGCATTCAAGTTTTGTGGTCTGTAGAATTATTTTTAACTCGCATTAGCATTTAAATGTTTAAGAACGACACACAACGAGCCCGCAAAGACGAGTCAGTCGCATCTTTTCCTCGAAGCGATTCGGGCCATTTGTGTACCTTAATATCGTCGGTCTGCTTGACATATTCAGTGTCCAACGTTAACTGCAAATACATAATGTCCGATGTTAGTTGCCACATATAAACTCAATTTCCAGATACTCTAATTAATTGCTGCATTTTAAAGCAATTTCAACAGGATGAAAATCGAGCAATATTTTAGCGATTTGTGAATAATTAAAATTTTGTACCATAGTTTTAATAGTAATGTTTCAGAGTGTGAAATGCTGATTCTATGCAAAAGAGCTCTTATTCCTGGATTGCTGTATTTATTTTATGTGTTTGAAGAAATGCTGATCGAGATGTGTTGTGGCGACTCAAAGGTAGAGTGCCACAAGAACTTCCGAGTTCGTCTTCGATCAACCACTCCCTGGTTAGTTTTACCAAAGATATGTGATTCTATGACCGAAGCGATCACGTGCCTACTAACATATATTATGTAGTAAATTGGTGAATGCGATAAATAAGCGCATTTAGAAGGTTGACTGACTTTAATAATTGAAAAATGAAGAGTACGTGAGAACATACATGAAATACTTCTTGAAAATAACTGGTATATACTAGTTACCTATCTCACTGCAAACCATCAGCCAAAGTAACCTTCCCAGCCAGCAGAGAGAGAGAGTTGGATCACAGTACCTTGCCATAAAGCCAATTACGTTCACTCTGGTGATCTTACATGCTGCATGGCTCACAAAACACACCTCTCGAAGTCTGGACTCTAACTGCGCTCCGCGCAGCCCAGGGAGGTGGAGGGGCATAGCGCGCGTCTTTGGTTGGCTGAAAAGGCCTTACCATGCGTTTTTCAAAGCCAAGGTTAAGGTGCCCTTTCTCACGGGACGCTCTTGCTAGCCTCTCGACTAAGCTGAGTATCAAGAATCGGGTTACGTCTCTGTGCGAGGCCTGGGAATAATTACCTTCACTGACATACTTTAATTCTACTGAAAATCCTTACAATCAATACACCTACCCCCGTGGGAAAAGAGTCGAGCCCGGCCTTAACCGAGGTGCAGACTCTTACCTTTAATGCGTTGCATCATGGCATTCAAGTGCTTAAACAGAAAGACAAACAATTTATATACATTTGAAGTAATTGATTACTCTAATTAACTGCTACATACATGGTCAACATAAAATGATCTTTGATTGTTTCATTTCCTTATCCTAACCTACTGATTATACTCTCTTAATGCTAATAAAATTGTTTCTTATGTTTTGTTACTACAATCATTACAATGATTCAAAAGCGTTTCTAATAAACATAGTTGAAACAGAGAAATTACATATATATGTGAAATATCAAGATATTTATCTCCGATCAAAATGTGATTTAACTGACACTTGGTCAAGATCGGCTTGTCTTTGTCCAACAGATGAATGAGGTCTTTCAAACACAATCATATCATCATCATTAAGTTCATTGTTTAAATCACTGTTAGCGTGAATAAGTCGACGACCTCTTATACGCGTTAACTCAGTACCTGTTGTTTGATTCACAATTGTTGTTTTTACACAAATCTGCTTACAACATTCACCTGCGGTATTCGCCATAAGTACTTAAAACAATTACGTAACAACCGCAATGTTTACATACACAAATTATAGTAATACAAAGGATTAAATTACACAAACATACGATAAAATCGAATAATGAGACAAGGGAATGAATTATAGAGGCATTTCTCTCTTGTTGCTCAATTTGATCCTTTAGTTGATCAATTTTGAATCCTGCCATACGTAAATCATCGAAGTTTTTGACAATATTTTTCCATTGGAAGATTTAACTGTAATTCTGAGATATTACGTTTCTCCTTGTTTATAATACAACAGTTAAGTTCTAAGTTTAGGTTGGGTACAATATCCTTGCTCGTGATATTCGTCCTTATCATTTGCTCAGCTTCAATCAGAATCTTGGTTCCATACCCCCCTACATCTCTGAAAGAATCGAATTTTGCCGGTTGCTTTGAATATGGGTATCAGTTGGCTGATTGTCGCCACATAGAATGGTTATCCCCTCCTCTTTAGGAGCTACGAATAGCCATTCATTGTTACTTAATTTAGTGAACTAACTTTCGTTTAAGGAGTAAACCTTATCTCGCATGGAGCAGATTCGAATGAAGTGGCTAAAATAAAATTCTGTTTACAAATACTAAGATCAGATGTTAACTGCTTACATTTTAATCATGATAGTTCACCTTAGCATACATTCTGCGAGAATCATCAATAATCAAAGTATCCTTGTCTGGTAAGATAACAAATAATTGTAATTGTTACCAACTTCAATAGGTAATGGGAGATTCTGTAAATGTTAAACTGATTGTTATTTGTGAGAGGAACACTCAGATACATAAGACAAAATGTGTTGTGACAAAATACATCTAAGTCTATCATTTTTAATAACAAGTAACCGTTTTCTTCGGTAAGAGGAAAAGGAAATCTTTTATCTTTAAATATCATCTCTAATTAATTTTAAATAGCTAACAACTTGTGATGGGTTGATAATAAGTGGTTGCAGTATTCCATACTGTGCATTTACAATAGATATATCAGCCATTGTTATTAACTTGTACTCAAATATACGGATAAGTTTTCTAATGGAGTGTTCTCTGTGACTTGAATTTACTTATACCTTATGTGGAATTGCCGTCATCCCCGAAAACAAACTATTTACGTGAGTAATGTATCTTAATCTGCCCAATCAAATTGTGTGACTGTTTTAATTTGTTAATATGCCAGAGTATCTCTTGAGCCATTTCATCACATTCATGTGTTGCTACATTTAATTCAATCAATTTGTTTATGCAAAAAGCGATAGGCCTAGTTGCATAATTCTCCCAACCTTCACATGCGTCGTCTAGTTCTTTCAAATTCACGTAGGTGACGATTTTCCAGTTCAGCGTGTAAACTTGAGCACCAGTTACATGGTCGAAGTATAACCCAGTGTCGCGGTAGCTGATTTTATATAGATGTTAGTATAGAGTTTAGTAATAATGAAGGCAGAGTACTTCCACGCCAGCACGGTAGCAGGAAAGTTACACCGGTAGTACACGACACCGGAGCCAAGGTCGCTGGGCTGGCAGTTCTTACTGTAGGAACGTGGTACAGCACAACCAGTACATGAGGCTAACACACTATGGGCACGTGATACACATGCGTGTTCGTAGTGACTGTCAGCCAATCAGAGGAAGGCTTTCCCCACCTTCCGGAATCGAGGGCGCCTCTTTGCGCGCACGATTCGCCCCAGTCCGCGATGTGATTTTCAGTGGTGAGAACCTGTTACGGTCTAATCAAACCATTTTGGGCATCTTTCCAAGAATCCTGCCTCTGCTGGCTTGTAACGCATTCTGTCTCAACATTCGGATCCTATGGTCCATCATCTTAATGCCAGGAATGTTGATTTCATGTACCAGTCGATTGTAATTGTACCATACAACTGCTCTCGCCGAATAAATCAAGTAACCGCAATTCTTTACATTATTCAAGGAGCACCTACGTCCCAATTTTAGGCCAGTTAAGTCTCTGTGCATGTACCTTTGTCCCAGCTAGGAACTTACAGATGCCGGCTGGAAACCGGAAGTACCTCAGTTGGCAGTAAGTAGACGCTGGAACGGACCCACAGTGGGTAAGTTCGCTACTCGCGGTCAACACGCGACATACCCACATAAAATTGGTGTGCAGATCTGGGGTTTCAATTACCGCATACTAATTTGGAACAAAGTTCCACTTAGCATAGCAGAGGAAGAAATTATTTCTCTCGCTATACCTAACACAGAGACTAGTTAATCACAGAGGGAGTGATAGGCAAGAGAAGGATCAAGAAAGAAGAAGACGTTCCGGAATCATTTGGTGAGCGACGCAGATTCGCCATCGCGGGCGGCAGAGCGACCTGGACGCAGCAGAAAAGATCGCGACTCGAGAAGGGACGGCGGCATCCGCTAGAGGCGCTGACCGGCCACGGCGCGCATCGCAGAGCACTACAGCAATTGCAGCAGCAAAAGTGAGTAAAGTGAAAAACAGTGCCTAACAAGTGTTCAAAATGCCCACCGACAAGCTACGAGTGCGGAAAGTGTGCGTGAATCAAGTAGTGTGAAAATTTCAGTCACAGATGCACTAAAATTAATTCCCTACAATTTTAGCGGAGATAAATCAGAACTGAGATCCTTTATTGATAATGTGTCGACAGCTTTCTCTTTAGTAGCTGTAGAGGAGCATGATGTATTGTTACAGTTTGTCAAAAGCAAAATAGTTTCGAACGCAAGGTCAAAAATTCTTGTCAGAGACCAGACAAAAGATTGGCCTTCGATCAAAGCTATTTTGATAGAAAATTACGGGGAGCAGAGATCCTTGGATTATTACGCATATCAATTATTCTTGGCTAAGCAGAAAAGTAACGAAACAATAGCAGAATGGGCTTCTCGTGTGACGCATTGGAACATGATTTCCGGCAAGCCACTGTAAATGAAATGAAGGCCGCGGATGTTGAGGGAAGTCTTGCATTAATAGAAAAGCTGACTAGGCGACCTTCGTCAAGGTTTGAAAGACGAAAGAATACAGACAATTGTCAGAGCACAGGGTAAAAAGGCGACCCTGCCAAAAGTCGTTGACTTAGCCCTTACGGAAGAATCAGCAATTCTATCGCAACGCGAAAAATATTCACATAACAAAACAGACACCAAAACGACACAGTTCAGACACAATAGGGGTACATTCGTGACTTGCAATTCCTGTGGAAGAATCGGGCACTAAGTAGGGAATGTCGAAGCGCCATAACTTGTCAAATTTGCAATCGTACTGGCCACAGTGCCAAAGATTGTAGAAGCAATGCAACATTCAAAAGAGTCCAGTACATTACGTGCAGCTACTGCCGAAATTCCGGCCACAAAGTAGCTGATTGTCGAACCAAAAGAAACAAATGCGCAAGGTGCAATGAGATCGGGCATTTCCCATCTAAATGTAAAGCAAATCTTGGGGGAAAAACACACTCAAACAAACAGGGAAACGGTGCCCGGGTGCAGGAGTAGACAACCATCTTAGCACTCGGAATTATGGATCTGTATATGCCGTAGGTTGTCAGTATGCTAGTGATTATATAAAACTGCCTTGCCCTAGCATACTCAATCAAAATATTCCATATTTACTTGACAGTGGGGCACAATTAAGTCTTATAAATCAATCAGCTTTGAAGCCAAATACTCCTATAAACAGGCAACAGACAATCCAAATCAAGGGGATCTCACCTCAACTGGTTAGAACTCAAGGAACAGTTATGCTGAGATTGTATTTAACTCCCAACCATTACCTAACTCATAAATTTCATGTTGTATCCGGAAAGGTTGATATTAGCGAGCAAGGGTTACTAGGAAGAGATTTTATGCTCC
This sequence comes from Vandiemenella viatica, assembly GCA_031002005.1. NCBI lineage: Eukaryota > Metazoa > Arthropoda > Insecta > Orthoptera > Morabidae > Vandiemenella > Vandiemenella viatica. The sequence continues at coordinate 308,586,816 of CM061921.1, read as the reverse complement.
AGCATGGAATAGTAATTAATTATAAGAACAGAACAGTTTACGTTAAAGGTCATAACATTCCCATGTTGTCAAGGAAGGAAAAGAGTTTAACAGACCAGAAGGCCAGGGTAATAAATGCAAATGCTTTCCCAAAGTACAAGTGTAAGCAGAGTAATTATCATGCTAGAAATTCACAAAACAATTTCACTCAAAAGACAACCAAACACTCGGCATTCGCACAAGGCAATTCGAAACAACAGAAAGCAAAAAACACTCATGTTTCCGCAGAAAACAATGCAGTGCCTAATCGGAGAGTCACTGACAACGGGAGCAAAAATCAAAACAAACAACATTTTCGACCAGAGCAACCTAACAAGTCAAAACAAACCACTGCAGATGAAGAAGAGCATTTAATTAAAGTAGGTCCTAGAGAGGAGAGAGTTTTGCGAATAAAAGTACAAGGTAAAAGGAACTCAGAGGCTATAATAGGTAAACAAGATCTAATTTCCGGTGTCCATGTACCCGAATCAATTGTTAAAGTAAAAAACGATGAGTGTGTTATTCCTGTTTTGAATACTAGAGAGGAGGAAGTAGAATTTTACTATACAGCTTTGGAAACACAACCGTATACAGAGCTGTCAGCTGATGCTGACATGCCCAGCCCACGCGTACGTTATGTTGATAAGCCGCCGGATCATATGACGCAGCGGTCAACCAAAACAAAGCCACGTGCTAACTTGCTTAAAGAGAATCTGAGACTTGAACATCTTAACCCAGAGGAAAGACAGTCCATTATGGAATTATGCTTAACATACAACGATCTCTTTTTCCTTCCAGGCGATAAGCTTACACATACAGACACTGTGAGACATGAAATTAAACTTAAACCTGAAGCGGCAGGAACTGTTATTAACTGTAGTCGTACCGAACACCTGAAGCTTTAAAGCCCATATTAGATGAAGAGATTAATAACATGTTAGAACAGGGAATCATTACAGAATCAACCAGTGGTTGGAATTTCCCTATACTTTTAATTCCCAAGAAGCAGACGCCAGTGGAAAGCAAAAATACCGGGTAGTAGTAGATTTTAGGAAGCTCAATGAAATTACCGAGGGATCAACCTTCCCAATACCCCTAATCTCAGAGATTCTAGACTCCTTAGGTAAGGCTAAGTACTTTTCTACACTCGATTTGGTGAGGGGCTATCACCAAGGGCTAATTGATGAGAAAGATAGAGAGATGACCTCCTTCAGTACAAACAAAGGAAAATTCCATTTCGCAAAGATGCCAATGGGGTTATCCACATCCGGTAGTACGTTCCAGAAATTGATGAACCAGGTTCTTTTGGGGATCAATGGTGATAAATCTCTAGTGTACCTAGATGACGTTTTAATTTACGGCAGTAGTTTGGTCGAACATCAGGAGAGGTTGGCAGAAGTCTTTTCCAGGCTCCGAAAACACAACTTAAAATGGGAGCCAGCTAAATGTGAATACCTTCGTAAGGAGATTATCTATTTAGGCCATAAGATAACGAGTTCAGGAGTTTATCCTGACCCTGCGAAAACCGAAAAGGTTAAAAATTACCCTCAGCCAGAAACCACAAAACAACTCAAAACATTTTTAGGCCTCACCGGTTATTATCGAAGATTCATAGAAAATTACAGCAGAATTGCGAAGCCATTATATGATCTTCTCAAGAAAGGCGTCAAATTCGAATGGAACCCTAAAGCTGAACAGGCATTCCAGACCCTTAAGGGAGAAATTAATTACGCCACTTGTGTTACAATACCCACGATTCGGAGAGGAATTTTTAATTACTGTCGATGCCAGTGGGGAAAGCCTCGGTGCTGTCTTATCGCAAGGGAAAATAGGAGAAGATTTACTTATAGCTTACGCGTCGAGAACGCTGAATAAAGCAGAAAGGAGCTACTCGGTGAGCGAACATGAGTGTCTTGCCAGCTTGTTTGGGTGCAAGGTATTCCGTCCTTATGTATTTGGGACTCATTTTAAGATAATAAGCGACCATCAGCCTCTTGTATGGATTTTAATGTCAAGGACCCATCCTCTAGATTGTTGAAATTCCTATTAAAACTCTCTGAGTACAATTTCCAGTTGATTTATAAACGTGGAAAGGTAAACTCGAATGCTGACGCCCTCAGTCGAATCAGAGAAATTCACCCAGTCCCAGATACTCCTACCAATGAAGATTATGACGCCAGTGAAGATATGGACACCTCAGAGAACACTAATACCACACACACTCAAACACAAAAGGTCGAAGCGCGGACACAGACTACTGAGGATGAGTTTCCTGAACTAGATGAGGCTGAAAAACAAGCAATCCTACGGGAATGCCACCAGTCACCGGTGGCTGGCCAGACAGGTGTAAACAAAACAATAGAGAAGGTGAAAAGATACATTCAATGGAAGGGTATGGAACAGGATATCAGAGAATACATTAGGAAATGTCATAGCTGTCAACAAAATAAATTAACAACGCGCAACACACAAATGTCGCTTGTGCTAACCCAAACACCAGAACAAGTCTTTGAAAGATGTGCCATCGATATCGTGCGGCCGTTCCCCATTTCTCACCAAGGTAACAAATACTTACTCACATTCGTTGATAGTCTATCGAAGTTTATGGCCGCGGTTGCGGTTCCCTCACAAGACTCGCGAACTGTTGCCAAGGCTCTTGTCGAGGAAATTATACTACACTACGGGATTCCTTCAGAATTGTTGTCTGACCGGGGTGGTTGTTTCCTTAGTGACACCCTAAAACAAGTGTGCCAACTTCTGAAGATAGAGAGAATCCACACCACGGCATACTCGCCATTTAGTAATGGCTCGCTTGAACGCCAACATCGCACTATCGCAGAATACCTTATGCACTACATAGATAACGATCAGCTGGACTGGGATTCCTGGGTCCCATTTGCTATCTTTGTAATAAACACTAATATTCACTCAGCGACAGGTTTCTCACCTTTTGAACTATTCTCTGGACACGTGCCTAATATACCGGGCATTCTGCAAAGCGACCCTACCGAAGTTGTTTACTCATATGAGGACTATGATACAGAGCTAAAGGCTAGGCTACAAAGTTTGCACAAGCGAGCCAGAGAAATTAACAAAGAGGTCAAGGAGAAAAATAAGGAATACTTTGATAGAACCCAAAACGCCGTTGAATTTATGGTCGGGGATAAGGTTCTCCTCAAGGACGAATCCATCCGCAGGGGACGAAGCCAGAAACTAGGAACCCTTTTTGTTGGCCCATATAAAATATTGGAGCTTGATCTACCGAACTTAGTTATCCAAAAGGGGCGTTATAAACGAGAGAAGGTACACGCTAATCGTTTGAAACCATATAAATAATCATTTTAGTCTTTGACCCCGCAAGCATAACCTAATAGCAGTGTCCAAGCCATGCAAATAACGGAAAACGGGGCTCCGATACGATTAATAGGACAGAAGTTTTTAGTAAACACAGCCACGTGGCCTGTATGTTAACAAACGCACGTGCTCGGGGGGCTCGACCCCACACGTCACAGATAACAGCGTCAAGCCAAGATGGCTGCGGGGCTCACGTTGCGTACCGCAAGCGATAAGCAAGGCCGCCTCTGATATCACAGCAGGACAACGAGCCAGCTGAGCTCAACTCTGATAAGGCTCGCACACTCGCCCAAGTCAGCGGCAATATCACGAAGCCTTCCATCCCGAACTAACACACAGTACACGCATTGCCAACCTTTTGCGTACTATACCAGTATAATATTCTATAAGGAATTTACACAAGGGAACTTCTAAGGGATTTTGTTCTATTTTTGCAGATGATTTGGCTACGCTTCCTCCTGATATTCCTTCCTCCGGCCGTTGCACTCCAAGATTACCGCCAGCGTATACAACTATCAACGGTCTCTTGGCGGATTTTGAGCTATTTCAACTTAGGAGAACTCCAGGAGACACTGAATGAGGTAGAACATTATTCAACGCAATCTATAGCGTTTTGCAAAAACAAATTAGTGGAACTCAACCTGTCAGTAGACGAGTGTAATGAAATGGCTCTAGAACTACTATGGCACATAAACAACATCAAACTCTCCCAGAAACTAATAGGACAATTAACAAGTCATCAGCCAAGCCGCAGGAAGAGGGGGGTGCTAAATTTCATAGGCTAGATCGCCCAGGTACTTTTTGGTGTCGTAATCGATAGCGATTTCGAGTACTACAAATCCAAGATAAACACAGTAGAGACTGAGCAGCTGAAACTGCTAAAACTTAACAAAGAGCATCTCACAATTGTGAAGACATTTTTGTGGAACTTCAATCATTCAGTGGCGAGTGTAAGCCGAAATCAGGAAGTTCTAATGAATGGCATGAGAAAAATGCAGCGTTATGTCCAAAAATTTTCTAATCATACCGATATCGCCGTTCGACGGTTGTCAATAATGGTCGCAAGTAATGAACATTTAATTCGAGCAGTAGCCATTCTCCAGGGCATCCAACGGGAGTACGATCTCTTAGTCAATGCTATTGTTAATTCCCAAAGGGGATTGCTTCAACCACACCTTATTAATCCGGTACAAGTTGTTCAGTATTTGAATCTAATTAGGAACGACATCGGGGACTAGAAGTTTCCGATTCCGTTGACTGAAGAAAATGGTTACTTGCTACTGAGAATAATTGATATCGATGTATTCTTGTACAAAAATATTTTGACTTATGTGTTAAATGTACCTTTAGCTGAAAATAATGAATTCAACCTATACAGAATACTTCCGTTACCTATAGAAGTAAGTGAACAAGGTCACTACTTGTTTTTACAGGCTGAGAAGGAATTCTTATTGATTGCTCAATCCAAAAGACTTTAAGCCAAACTAGACAGTGGACAATTAAAATGACAGACACTTTAAGTATTTGTAAACAAAATTTCATATTGCAAGCTACCCAAGATGGTTCCCCTTGCGAGGTGCAACTCTTACAACCGATTCGGGCGATTCCTCCTGATTGTGTAAGGAAAGTAGTCGCTCTGAATCACAGCATCTGGACCGCCCTTGGCCATAATGAATGGATTTTTGTCGCCCCAAGAGATGAGGGCTTAACTATTTTATGCAATAACGGCCATCCCACAGACGTCATATTTAAAGGGACCGGAAAGTTAAAGTTTTTCAACAAATGCCGAGGTTCTGGGGCCCAGATGCTAATTCAGTCGGAGTTAACACTTAGAACCAATGTAACCAGTCAACACATAATTCCTAATTTTAAGTTAGAGTTAGATTGTTGTGTAGTGAATAGTGAAAAACTCAATATTACCGAGCTCCCATTAAATTGGAATATTGAACCTGTTGGTAAACACCTCAGTGATTTAACAGTAGCCGGTTACAAGATTGAGGAGCTACAGGAGGAAATATCTAAACAAGAACAATTCAAAACAAATTCATACCATATGTCGACATACTCTATTATTTCTTACGTTAGCATAATTTGTATAGCTGTAATTGTCATCTTCTGCATCTGTAAACATTGCAAGACATGCCGAGAGTGTTTCAAATATATCTGGCGCAGTACAGATCAGTGCTGTAGCAGGATTTGTATTAATAATACAGTCTTGACCCCATCTAACGTAACAGAAGTAAGGCATGTTCGGCATGTGAAGTCCAGACGACCTCTACATAGGGATGTGGAGATACAAACAGATGAAGAAGATGACATTGTAGTTTTTGAGCGTGAAGATACAGTGCCTCAGCGTAGTCTGGAGGTACCAGATCCTGAACCACGAACCTCCAGATCACGCAGGCGTTGAGCATAAGTAAGGAATTCTTACTATGGGGGTAGTATGAACTTAGCAACAAACTTGGTAGATTATAAAGTTGTATGATTATAAATATTGTAGATTTTAGTTCTTGTTAATTTTTCATTTTTTAAAATTAACACTCGCGGAAGATTTTTCGTCTGTAAAGACGACGAAAAATCTTTTCCACGCGGCGGAGCTGTCACGGTAGCTGATTTTATATAGATGTTAGTATAGAGTTTAGTAATAATGAAGGCAGAGTACTTCCAAGCCAGCACGGTAGCAGGAAAGTTACACCGGTAGTACACGACACCGGAGCCAAGATCGCTGGGCTGGCAGTTTTTACTGTAGGAACGCGGTACAGCACAACCAGTAAATGAGGCTAACACACTATGGGCACGTGATACACATGCGTGTGCGTAGTGAATGTCAGCCAATCAGAGGAAGGCTTTCCCCACCTTCCGGAATCGAGGGCGCCTCTTTGCGCGCACGATTCGCCCAAGTCCGCGATGTGATTTTCAGTGGTGAGAACCTGTTACGGCCTAATCAAACCATTTTGGGCATCTTTCCAAGAATCCTCCCTCTGCTGGCTTGTAACGCATTCTGTCTCAACATTGGATCCTATGGTCCATCATCTTAATTCCAGGAATGTTGATTTCATGTACCAGTCGATTGTAATTGTACCATACAACTGCTCTCGCCGAATAAATCAAGTAACCGCAATTCTTTACATTATTCAAGGAGCACCTACGTCCCAATTTTAGGCCAGTTAAGTCTCTGTGCATATCTGTGCCCCAGCTAGGAACTTACAGATGCCGGCTGGAAACCGGAAGTACCTCAGTTGGCAGTAAGTAGACGCTGGAACGGACCCACAGTGGGTAAGTTGCTACTAGCTCGGTCAACACGCGACACCAGGACTCGAGCTAAATTTTTTCGATTAGTCGATTGCATAGCTAGACTGGTGTGAATCATTAACAGAAGACCGTTCAATAGGTTCATCTGAAAAGCAAAATTAATTCTTAGTAAAGTATACTATGGCAATTCATCAAACAATTGTGTAAGTTTGTCTGCAATGGTGAAAGTGTGTGATGTATTATTACGCTCGCCGCGTTCGACTGCACGAACGTGTGAGCATTTAAAAGGCTGTCTCGCTATCAGTTAAATGCCCGGTGCGCGTAGGAGCGTCTCAGCTGGTGTTATCGCAACCGCCGCGTCACAAGGACGCCGGGGGCTCGTCCGCTGATAAGCCTAGCCGCCATCATGGACTGTGCTCTTATAAACTCGCGTGGGCGAGCCATGTGCTCGGCCGCCACGTGCTTATGTTTACAATCCATTCGCCCGTAAGGCCTTTCACTCGCTTGCTTTGAATGCGGTTTTCTCTTTCTATACCTAAATTAAACTTACTGTAACTTACCTAACCTTACTCTATGCTGTCTTATAACCACTAAAGACTCCCTCTTAATTGTTAACCTCAATTAATTAATGATAGGGCTTCAGTCTGTTTGCATGTACTGTAAGTCTCTTGTATCGACCGAGTTGGAGTGTAACATTGGCGCCACGCTTCCCAATAACAACAAATGGTCCGCGCCAACTACTGTCCAACTTTTGTGATCTACCCTGACGAACCGATTGATCTTTCAACAGTACTTTAGATCCAATCGCAAATTCTCGCGGATTCTGTGTTTTATCATAATATTGTTTGTTTTTTTCCTTCAACCCTTGATTCAATTCACTAGCCAGCTTGTGCAGCGTCTGTAAGATTGCTCGTAACTCCTCTGCATATTGATCATACGAATAACATACTTCCTTAGGATCAGCTTGTAATATTCCGGGGACATTTGGAATTCTACCGAACATTAATTCGTGTGGAGTGTATCCTGTTGCACTATGAACACTGGTATTGAATACAAATACGAAATAAGGCAACCAGTCGTCCCACGTGCTCTGGTTCTTGTCAATGTAGTGTCGTAAGTACTCTGAAAGTCCTCTGTGCATCCTCTCGATGAAGTTACTCTGTGGATGGTATGCAGTAGTTTGTATCTTATTTATCTTTAAGAGTTTACACACTCGCTGCAACGTTTCGCTGATAAAACAGCTACCGTTATCCGAGATAAGTATTTGTGGACAGCCAAAGCGTAAAATGACCTCTAATACCAACGCACGAGTTATTGTGTCCGCGTCTTGCCTAGCGATGGAAATCGCCATAATAAACTTTGTCAATTCGTTTTGAAATGTAAGCACGAATCTGTTCCCATTATTTGAAACCGGAAGTGGCCCAACCACGTCTGTAGCACATCGTTCGAACACGTATTCAGGTGCCTTAGTGAGCTCCAATGGCATTTTTGTATGTGGGACTTGTGACGGTTCTAGGGCTTTACAGAGTGTATTCTAAGACATTTGTCTGAGTTTTATTATAAAAATTATGTATTGCGAGCGTGGTGTAATATTGGGATCCATGCATAGCCACAGGTATTGCGACACAATCCTGGCGTTTTGGTAAGTGTTGCATCAAGAACCAGCGTCAGTATAAAAAGACGAGACGCCACCTAGCGTGGCTTTTTCGTCACCAGTCTTCATCGCAGTCGGACCTTCGGTCCAGAGCAGAGTTTACATTTGTGTGGCAGTGGGTGACTTCTAGGTGTTTGCGGTACCGTCTGAGTTTGTCTTTTGGTTTTGTTCAGGGAGTAAGTGAGTCGTCTGGTTTTTATTTTTGTTATTCATCGAAAGAGAGGATTTTAGTATAATCACTCAAATTAGGTTTTTTTCGTCGAAACTAGCAAGAGCTAAGTTTACTTAAAGTGTGTCAGGTTAGGGAAGCAATAATAATACCAGCGAAATTTCTTATTAGTCGACACTCAGCGGTTTAAATTGTTTAAATTTGCAACGTCTATTCCACTGTTTTAAATTCCGTTCCAGTTTAGAAGTTGAATATCAGCCATCAAGTATTGATTTTATAATTTATAATTGTGCAACAAGTGTGCAAGAAATTGATAGGAACTTTAGAAATTTGAAATCGTAAATTTCCAATGTTGCGCAATTTGTGTGATGTTCAAAGAAATGGTTAGGGATTGTTAGCGGAAAGTATTAAGAAATTCAAGGGATTATTTGCGGTCGTAGCAGAACTGTCTTCTGATTTTTTTTTGGAGAAGAAGTAATTATTTACCTGGTGAAAAATCTGTTGTGTAAGGAATCTTCTGATAGAAATTTAAATAATATACCGGTCGGTGGGTCTAACAAAATTTCAGGAAAGCTGTGCATTAAAGACTTGAAAGAAAATCATTTAATCTATGATTTAGTAGTTTTGAGATACCCTTCTAACCTTTTATATATTTCAGAGAAGGTTTGAAGTGACCACCGCCGAAGAGAAAGAACATTGTATGTTGTTAATTACTTGATGCTTTCCAGGTAGGCATAAGTAAACGCCACGAGAACAAGAAAAATTATTTTTTGGTAACTGCACAGACCATAAAGTGAGTGATTGTTACATTATATTTTAACAACATATAAAGTGCCGGGTTCTTTCAGAGACTGTGTGTTTGTTTTTCTGACAACTATCGCAGTGTTTAACATAATTTTCGATGTATGACTTCATGCCTGGCCACTTAACATACCTCCTAATCCTTTCATAAGTTGTAGCTATTCCTTGGTGCCCAGCTAAAGGACTGTCGTGAGCTTCCTTAAGTATTGCCCGTTTTTCCTCCTCCGTTAACGTGTGGAATTCATTCTCGTTTGTTTGAATTTGCGCATCAGCTGTGGGTGACGATGTATCTCCACTAGTGTCCATTGTTTCATCTGTGACAGATTCTGGCTGCGATGTTTCCTGCACTTCCCTCACTTCCTAATCCTACTAAGTGCGTCTGCAACTGTGTTGGACTTCCCCTTTCGGTAAACAATAGTGTAATCATATTCCTCGAGTTTCAACCTAAATCTGAGCAATCTGGACGATGGGTCCTTGACACTAAAGATCCATATTAATGGGCGGTGGTCAGTATATACGGTAAAGTGTCTGCCAAAGACATATGGCCTGAATTGTTTTATGGCCCATTTCAGCGAAAGAGCCTCTTTTTCCGAGGTCGAATATCCGGTTTCCGCTTTATTCAATGTTCTAGAAATATATGCTATAGGTCTATCTGACCCTAATTGACCTTGGGAAAGCACAACTCCTATCGCGTACGAACTGGCGTCTGTGCTAACGATATAGGGAAGGTCTGGATCGGGATACGCTAGGACTGGCGCTGAAGTCAATTTTTCCTTGAGAGTTTGAAAAGCGTTATCAGTTTTCTGACTCCACTCGTACGGTACATTTTTCTTCAACAACTCATACAATGGTTTGGCTGTCTTGCTGAAATTCGCTATGAAACGACGGTAATAACTAACGAACCCAAGAAATGTTTTTAATTCTTTTGTAGTTCGAGGAGTTGGGTAATTCTGAACCTTCCCAATTTTTTGTGGATGGGGGAAACACTATTTTCTGTCAGCTTGTGTCCCAAGTAAGTTACCTCCTTTCGTAAGAATTCACATTTGTTTGGCTGAAGGCGAAGGTTGTGAGTTCTTAATCTATCAAAAATATTTCTTAATCTCTCATTGTGGGATTCCAAATTTGGACCGAAACAAATTACATTGTCAAGATATACAAAACAACGATCTCCCTGCAGTCCAGTAAGAACAATAGACATCATTTTCTGAAAACTAGCCGGCGCCGAGGTCAAACCCTGAGCCATTCTCCGAAACATGTAGTGACCTTGACCCGTACTGAATGCGGTCATAGGTTGATCAGATTCCTTAATCAATATTTGGTGATAACCCTGTGCTAAGTCTAAAGTTGAAAAGTACTTTGCCTTCCCCAGTGAGTCAAGAATTTCTGAAATTAGTGGTAATGGAAAAACTGTACCTACAGTGATATCATTTAATTTGCGAAAATCTACCACGACTCTATAACGTTGCTTACCACTGGCATCCGGCTTCTTAGGTAAAATAATCAATGGAAAGTTCCAAGCACTAGTAGATGGAACAATAATTTCGTCTTCAAGCATTTTATGTTAGGGTAATAAACGTTATACGGTTTGCTATTCCTGATGAGTCACTAACTGGAGTAGCACAGGTTTTTTGCCAGGAACTTACAGTTTTGTTTGTTGTCCCTGTTTCCTTTTTCACTATGTCCCAAACTGCATTTAATTAAATGATTAAATGCATGAATTTATAATTTTCCTATTATTATAGATTTTCTTGGCCTCTGCTATGGGTTTTGATACACTTTTTAGTTATTTCTGTGATTAACTAGGAAGGATTGGAAGCCATGTTTTTCTTCTTTCATGTACGTACTTCTCAGATTTTAGGATAAAATGTTTATCCCATTAATAATCCACTTGTTTTTACTTTGATCAGAAGTGGAGAGTGTGAGTACTTTGTAAATCACTTTCCATACCTTGGCTTGGCTTTAATATATTTGTTTATGATCTGCCAGATTTAAATTAATAATAAGGTCTGATGGAACACAGTTTTCTACATTTATATTACAGTAATTCGCATCCAGCTTTGTTAGGACAAAATCAATAGAAAATTCAGAATTAGATATAACTACTGTTGCCCTTCTACCAGGGAAGATATACCATCTGAACACAGTATACAAATTTATTGTAGTCTGATCTTTGATTTATAGTAGGATCAACCTAATTTTGAGAATAATATGTCAATTTCTGAGTTAGGTGATCAATATATACAGATGATTACAATTTTACTGGGTTTTTGAGTTGATTGATACATTTAACTCATTGATTTTGTTTCAAACAGAGATTTGATTCGCTGTTGCAAATCGCTGGTGCTTACCTGTGATACTTTTGGGCATCAGGTGAATTTCTGTCTTCTTTGGTTTGGTTGTGAGGATCTCTCACTAAGGACATTTTTGCATTCCCAGTTTGAAAAATAAATAGAATATATTAGCTCTTGGTGTTGATTTTTTGTGTCTAAAATTCCTTGTTTTATATTTACATATTTTTTTGCTTTTTTTATGTTGCATATTTCAGAAAATAGATTCCTCAAAAATAAATATACAGATGGTATCGTCAAAAGTGTTATACCTCTAAAAATTTTCCTCCACCAATGTTGAATCTGTCAAATCTTTTATTACTAATATTGCTCTCTTTTGAACTTTGAATGTCCTTTATTTCTAAGTTAAATTTCCCACAAAAAAAACAACAACGTATTTCCATAAGCTATGTATATATCAGTAATAAACTTGTAATATTTCTTCCAAAGAGCAACAACTTCAAGCAGTCTTAAAATATAACAACATTCTTTTATTTAATCACTCAATACATTTAGCTTTGCTTAAATGTTTATAAAAACTTATTCTTAAAAAAATTTAAACATGACTTTGTTTGGTATAGGCATCTTCCATCTTAACCAAATTATTACTGTTATTCTTGTTCATTATATTACTGAAGCTAATCCACAGTGTGTTTTCATTGATTCAATCAGGAAATTATCTTTGAACCTCTTTCCCACTACTTTTGCTGTTGATATAATTTCCTGTTGTAGGACAAATTCACTATGACATTTTAATATAATACTAATATCATATGCAAACAATACTTTATCTGCTGTTATTAAATGATTTGGTAAATGATTTATATAGAACCACTTTTACACTTCTTAATAAATGATTTTGTGAACATTTCTATAGTTTTTTTGTGTTAATCTGTGTTCATCTTTATGTTTTCCTCATTCATATTCTTTACTCTCATTCAGTATTCAATGGTATCTGGTGGAGAGATAATTCAAATGAGTAATGTGCTTTGCCACATTTACTATAATTGTATAATTTTTAATAGTACAAAGACACGTCTAATAAGGTCAAAGGAATTGTACACATCTAAATATAACCAACTGTTTATTATACCCTTATCTATTGCGTGACATCTGCAATCAGAGAATTGTAAATACCTATATCCATTGTAGTAAATACAATAAAGGCGGAAAAAGGGAGGGGGAATTATTATTAATAATTCTGAAAATTAAAATTACATTAAAATATAATGAAGGGGAGCTAAAAGGAACCAGAACCATGAATATTAGACACAAAATAATATCCCATTTATTGATTCTTATGGCTTATACAAGGCCGGGTAATAATTAACTTTACGTTAAACATAGTTCGACCAACAAAAACAAGCAATACCCGACGTTTACAATCCGCCGATGAAAGCAAACAAAAATTGAATGAAATATTTCAACAAATAAAAACAGCAAAGTTAACATTGAACAACGTGGCAACATAGGCCATCAAATTGAAGCTAACATTTTACTGTAACAAAGGGTTATCCCAGGGGCGCCGTATAAAGTTAAAGAAAAGCATCAAAATGAATTTACAAATAGCAAGATGCTTGAAATATTACAGTAAAACATAAAATCAACTAGCTCAGTAATTTAGTGGCGGGAGTAGAGTCTTAGCCCAGTGCCGCTTAAGGGTTCACAAGTCCGTTAAAACCCAATGAATAGTGACCGTCTGTATCCCGTACATTACCATAAAAGCATCGCCGTGAAGTAGTGTGACATGCTCAATGTCACTGCAGCTGTGGAAGCCAAATAAGCGGGTACGACCGCGTTATTAGAACGACTTCCAGATAATGGCAGGCATGCCATATAACCTCTCGCTTCCCAAAGCAAGAGTGTGATCACAACCAGACAATGATCACCAGACGAGAGCGTGTCGGCTGACACGTCTGTTCATCAACTCGTCCAGGCAGCAAGTGTCGCTTAAGATGGCTTCTTCCTTCTTCCTCCGAAAGTCGCCGCTCCACATGTAACAAACTCCCTAGAATTAGTATTGTGGACCCCAATAAATGTTCATGATGGCTATCTACACATGTCCGTCGTCACGTGTATTATCTCGCGCTTCGCATTCACTGCATCCCTCCGCGCGTTTTCTGCATGGCCTTCAGTGCAGTAGCGGAGAGGGGTGAGGTCAGCGCCCGCCTAACGGAAGATAGCCGTTGTGAAGCTGTGGCGCCACCAGGTCGGCGAGGTCCCCTTTGTCCCACTCTCGAGCGTCCGAAAATGGCAGTTTCCAGCCTCCAATATTCACCACCTTACTGAGCCACGAGTTTTACAGAAAATAAATTTACAACAATTCTACCTCTGGCTGCCCTGGTTTAACATATGTTTAATCTATCCAGACAACCCCCATTATTTACACGTCACAAGATTGAATATAATTAATAAAATTGAATATAATTAGTAAAATTATGAATATAATTAATAACAATTTAATTATATTCATTGTGGGTGACGCTGTCACACCACACCATTGACCTTTTTATTTATACCAATGCTGTGTGACGTCAAGAATTTTGTTCCTATTAAAAAAAAAATCAGTATGTCAAGGTTTTTCTATTTCAATTTCTTTAAGAAAGCTAAGAACAAACAATCCAGGCCTGTAATTCTTTAAATCATGTTTGTCACACACTGTGTAATGTGAAGTTACCACAGAAGACTTTTCATCCATTAAAAATATTCCTATACAAAATGAGTCATTTATGATATATGAAACATTTGATGATATGTTTCCTGAGATATACTTAATGTTTCTATCTGGGATACTATCAATACTGCTAAACATTTTATTTTTTAGTTTGAAAATTGCATTTTTTCTGCTATTAAAACAACTGGATACAAAAACATAGTAGGCTATTTTCATTCATATAGATATTTGTAGTTGAATTTGAATTTTATATCTTGTTAGCAAATTTTCTTCCTGTGTTTGTACAGTGTTCACTGAAAATGGCAGTAATATTCACCATCCATACTGTTTTTATACCGTAGCAATTTTTTTTTTTTTAATTGCTTGTATTTATAGTTACAATCATCCAAACTGATTTAAATTTGCTTCATTTGATATGTGTACATATTTTTGATGCTGGTATTTCTACAAATTTTTCTACATTATTTTGAATTTGTGGCTTATTTTGTTGTATTATTTAGAATTCTAAGAGTTGATTGTAATTTGATGTGATTGCTTTGCTTGTAATTGTATCTCTCTTTAATGGGAATACAAATACATAACAATACCTATATTTAGACATAAAACATTTAAATATATCATCTATGTCTATATGTAAATTTTATTGGGTATGTTCCTTAGAGACACCAGCGTGTGGTGTTATGGTGTTTTAGTCATGCCCGCCGCTAGCTGTTTGAGGGCCCGCGTGCAATACCGATAATGCCACCCCCTGTCTAACTACAGCCAGTGGTGGATCAGAAAATTTCCGAACCGGGTCAAAAAACTTTGAGATTGCCACCTCTTCGAACATTATTTGCCACCCCCATTGTTGCCATCCCTAGTGTCGCTGGCCGCCCGAAGCAGCTGTTGAGCTAAAAAAAGGTAAAAAAAAAAAAAGTTGCCTGTTACATAATACGCTGCAAATTTCGTCGCGGCGACAATGGAGTGGCAACTATCGCGGGGCGGCGACTGTCGATCACTCGTTTTGCCGCCCCCCCCCTCGATGTGCCGCTCGCGTGCGGTGCATGCCTTGCACGCCCTCTTACGGCGGCCCTGGTTATAGTTACATAATTCCTAGTTGATAAATATTTCTCTGGTTGCATTTTTTATACCCATTCCCAGACCTGATGGCACCATAGACATTTTATCATTTTATATGGCATAAGCAAATTTACTGTTAGTTGTTTTCTTATTCTGAAGTCAACTTTAAAGTTTTCAGATAACATTGGGTAATTCGATTGATAAGTCAATTTGCTTAAAAGATGTTCTATGTTTACAAAAACAATGTAAAGTTGTCTCATGGTGATACATGCACAAATACACACACTATAGCAATTTTACTTCTATAAGTACACATACAGAGTAATACAATTCCTTTTCAGAATAATTAAATCTTTTTTTCTTCATCTCCAAAGTTGATTTTAAATATATATGCCTACATGTCCCACCATATTTGTAGGTTTCCCTGCAGAAACCACATTCCATTTCAAAACCGTGAGCTGAACTTGTTTGTAATTCCTGTTACTAGAGTGAATTTAGACATTAGACTAACAGTTAATTTAGACTATTATTTAACAGTACTTTAAATTCTTATACCTTGCTCATTTTGATACTGAACTGTTAATATGTTTTTACATCCTATCTGACGTGTGATCCTGTAACTATGTTGAACATTGTGGGATGATGTAATTTTTCAGTGTGGCCACAAATTCACTTGTTGATAATAGAGGCCTTTCTTTTTTAAGTTTTTCTCTCCTCACTATGACTATTTAACATTTAGTAGCAATCAGAGGAGTTTTGGTAGCTTTTTGAGGTCCACCTGTTGAAAATTTCTATATTTGGATGCTGCTGTTCCTTGGACCACTTTTTTGGCAACAGATTATTCTGTAAAGTCCATAATTCTTATTTCCTGTATACATGGTTTTCACTTGGCACACTGATTACAGTTCTTTCATTCTGAAATTTTAGTTTCCAAACAAAATCACACTGTACCTGAATTTGAAACCAACCACAAGAAAACACTCAAATAAATTAAACAAAACTTTAAGTTAAGCCAAAAACAATGCAATATAATAGATTTATTTGTAATTCCACTAACATATGTAAAGTTGTATGGGATGTGATAAGAGAAACAGGAAAAATTAAAAAAGGTGGACTCATATATTTCTTTTTGTATAATGAGGATGTGAATAATAACCTATCTGTAGTAACAAACATTTTCAACAATTATTTTACAACTCTTCCAGTAGAACTATTAATACATTATTTCATACTATACAAAATTAGGGGCGAATAAGATAAGAACATGTGCTGGAACACTTGTTGTTAATACTGTCCTACGAGAAGTCCCATAAAAGTTCTAAAGCATACACGTGCAGGAATTGAATTAGGGCAGTAGAGATAATTTGGCATAACAGATTACTTAGAGAAGATATAAACCATGATAAATACTCTGGGTAAAGCGGTAGCTTTAGAGACCAGATGGTAACAAGATAGCAATAAGATCGGGCGAGTGAGAGAACAAATTTATCAGCATCCTTCTATAGGAACTTTATTTTAAATGCTCAAGTTATACTTCTTTTTGTTATTCCTCTAGAACAATATATAAACCTGAAAAATTCAATTTTACTTCCTGAGTAACAGAATTCACTTACTTCTCCTATTGTATCCAGTCATACTTTCCTATTTAACCTAATATTATTGCTATCATTTCTACTACATTTAATCACTTTTGTCTTTTTTTTTTAAATTTGGTCTGAACTCTTCCTTCAGTCTTTTGTTCATGTCATTCAGTAACTTCACAAGATGTATAGTCTGTTCTGCTAACAGGACAATATCATCAGCCAATCATAATATAATGATTGTTTCTCTTAGAACACTCATATTCATATTTATTTTTTTCTCCAGTAGTCAATATAGCATTGAAATAGGATTTGCCATATACAAATTACAATTATAAATACATGTTAATACAAATAATCATAAAATATTAATAATGTTAGAAAATTTAGATTGTCTTAGATAATTCCTTACTTTTATATGGACAATTTGCAATGATAATTCCTTATTACTAATTCTGAATTTATTTATTCTCAGATTTTTAGCAGATGGTTGAAGAATCTGATTCCCATTGACTTAATACTACTTTTAGTTATACTAAGTGAGCAATATTCAATTGTTATTTTGTGTTTAATTCAAGTGTTATAATCATTTACATGATGGTGGCTTCTAATGATATGTTAATATTGATATATATATACAAGCTAGTGTCGTAATTAATAGCTTTAAGAATAATTCCTTTCAATATGTTCATGGTAATGCATGTAGCATTGCTTTTTTTTTTTTTTTTTTTTTTTTTTTTGTAGGACAAAGACACACTGAGTACATACTAGCTCCACAAAGGATAGTTCCAGACAGGCAGGAGTGGACAAAACCATAATAAATAGAGAGTGTTATATCAGCTCTCTGTGTACCTTTAACTGTCCAAATCATGGGAATTCCTTTCATGACTGTATTTGATATGAGTATAATTTTATCTGCCATCTTAATTTTGACTGTATAATTGTTCCCAAGAACTTCACAGAATTACAGATAGAGTAGCTTTTTAAGGATATATGAAGGTAGTGTGTTTTTTTCTTTGTTAAGCAATGGCTTGTCGGCATTACACAAGATAAAGCAGAGTCACATTTGATGAAAATATGTCATCATTTGTAGTTATAGCAGAACTTAGTTTTACACACAGATCATCTGCATACTTATATCATTTGGAGTTCCCATTTTCAAAAATATGTAATAGGTCACTGATATTCAGAGTAAACCATATGACGCCAAGAATAAATCCCTAAGGAACACTATGCCCTACCTCCCTAAGATAGGATATTTAGTTCAAAGTATTTATTGATTTGGAGACTGATAAGCATTTTATTAATATTTAATATAATTAGGACAAGGCATATTGGAATATTATTACAGAAGGATTCCTTTCTCTCTTTTTATAAACTGGTATCACCTTAGATAACTGAAAAAAATTCCACTGTCAAAGCAGCAATTTAAACCTTTGTTATCATTTCTAATATAAAGTAACTACTAGCTTGACAATTTCTGAGTTTAGGTTAAAGACAGCAATTGACACTATTTCTTAAGCACAAAATTGCGGCGTGGATATACTGTACGGAAGTCTCTCCTTGTTAACATCCCCTTCTTTCTTTACCACACTATTGTTCAAAAAAATCACTGTCGCACAGATTCTGAGTGTATTCCTTCTATTGGTCAAACCATTTCTTCCAAGGCCAAAAGAGGTATCTCATCAGCAGTCTTATAGTTTATACATCTTTTCTTCATTTCACAAAAATTTTGATTAATTCTCCTGTTGGCCACATTTACGTTTATATGAACATTTCCTTATCGACTTCTTTGCATCTTTCTTGCAGCCACTTTTCTGTTGATTTCTTGCATTCTTGTTTATTTGATTTTTAAAAATGCCTGTTCTTCTATTTTCCTGCTTAATCCTTGAGCATTTGACTACTTTCCCCTCTCATTCATCAACTCAAAACTTTCTTCTGCGATCCAAGTTATCGAGACAGCTTTTTTCCTTAAGCCTAATATTTCTTTATGATCTTCGATTTTTTTCTCTCTACAGCGAACACCGTTCGTCCTCAGTTGTGCACCTTTTAGACCTCCTGGATGTGCTGTACTATCGAGAACTGGACTCCTGAAACTCTGTATGGCAACGATATGATCTAGCTGATATATTCCTTTATTCCGTTGATGTTTCCAGTTTTATATCAGTCACATATGTGTCTTATATAGTTTATTCGCCACAATTAGTGTATATTTTTAACAAGATTCCAACAACTTGCTTCCTCGTACATTTCTTTCTACAAGACTAAAACTTCCGATTGCATAACCATCTTTTCCTTCTCCTACTACCACATCCCAGTCACTGAGAATTACTAGACTTTTCTCCCACTTCACATATTGAAATTATTTCTAATTTCCATTGTATATCTTCTCTATTTCTTCACCAGCCATTTTCAGACTTACATAACATTCTATGTTCTAACTTGTAGAATGTTTCATATCCATTGCGATGACTCCTCACTGAGAGGTCCCAACAGTGGGACTTCTAATATCTGGAATATCCCAGGAAGGAGTTATCATTCAGTATACAATTTTAAAGAATTACAAGACCTCAGGATACCCTTTAGGTTTTTAATGGTGTGTCTATTAGCAAGCAGATAATGACTGCAGGTACCAGGAATCATTCATTCCACAGACCCTCGTCAATGCAAACCGGGTGCACTACATGAAGGAGAGAGATCTTTTATAACTGTCTTTATTTATTATAGAACTAACTTCGAGAAAGGGGCAGTAGTCACTTATGTATCAGAAAAAGTTATATATTTGATGATATAATTGTCAGAAAATATTTTCTATAACTATATTTTGTAATCTGGGCTTCAGTGAAGGTAATTTCATGGTAGTAACTGAATACAGAGATTTATTTAACATGTTTTCCCTTTTTCTGAACCTTAATAACCTTTATTAAATCTCAGCCTTCTGTGGCGATGTTAATGTAGATTTTATTTGGGTGTACGGCAGTGCACCCGCCAAGTCGAGTCAACGGCGGCACTGCCTACCCTTTTCTCGAAGCGATTCGGGCAATTTTTGAACCTCAATTTCTTCAGTCATATTTATGCTACATGTCTCAAATTTCTGTTATACATAGATATCAGCGATCTTAGCAAACGTACTTAATTTTATTTTATTACTGTTCTTAGTTCGTAAGTTATTCGGATGCAAACTTCAGAGATTTTGTCACTCACTCACTCACTGACTGACTGATGATCATCAAAATTCTCAGGCACTTCCCATAACCGTAGAAAGCTGAAATTTGGTACACAGATAAAATTTTAGCCACATATTATCAGAAAAGTTTGAAACTCGTAAATTTTCATATACCTACCCCCTTTCCTACCCCTAACGTAAAAACACTTTCTACCCTAATTACTGTATAAAGCTCTAATTTTCACTGTAGAGTGAGCTTAATATGTTTAACTAAACTGTTTAATTATACTTCTTTCATTTTCTTACTTTTGAAGTTATTGAAATTCAAAATTTTATTTCGGCACAACACCCCGATATCAAAATTCCACTGTACTTACAGTAATCCTAGAAACAAGTAATTTGGTACACATATATGGATTCATCCCAAAATCATAAGAAAAATCTGATATTGGAGTTTTTCCCCGTATTTATCTATATATAAAAAGTTGAATGTTTGTTTGTTTATTCTAAATATAAATCCACAGTTTTCATCCGATTTCGATAAAACTTTGCACACTTATCCTTTGAAACATGGAGAAAAATACTGTTTACATTTGGTTGAACAATTTCCTGTCATATTGTCACATAATTTTGAAAAATTACCGAAACGAACATAGACCGACTTTTAGGATGTGGAAGACTTTGTAGTTCCATACACATTTGTGGGCTGGTGGCCCATTTGTTAACGCGCTTGCTTAATAATTTGTATACCACCGGATCAAATCCCAAGGTAGGCAAAGATTTTTAAAAATTGTTTTTGATCGTAAGAGTCACGCCAGGACCGTCGGTTATTCGGATTGAATGATAAACTGTAGATATCACAAACTTAGGGGTGCAATGCGAGGAAAATCGTAAGTAGTCTTGCAATGCTGTAAGTGCACACTTTATTACGTTATATTGATCCCTGAAGGGTGATTCGCAGTCAGTGTGCGTGTGCTCTGCAGTAATAATACTATAAATGCGGAAGTAGGTCTCTTTCTTTTTGTTACGTTTTGACGACTAAATGACTATTCCGGTATTGAGGAAATTGAACAAGAAAATCTGTAGGCAGAGTATAGAACATTTTTTTTGGTATGATTGACAGTTGTAGTCACGAAATTTTGAGAACTTGTCGAATGGAGACAGAGAGACGGATGTGTGTGTTAGTCTGTAATGTTAGGTCGGTTGCTCAAGGTGTGTTTCTCGCGCATTATGTTAGTGAATAATTTCTTAATAAATTACGTTTAGAGAAAAAAACGTATTATTTAGTATAGATGTAGATTTTCTCTGTCCTCTTACTTTGCGTCTGTATAAATGTTTCTGGCACCAGTTTATTTTGCCTTCTTTTTTGACATGACTTGCGGGCGTAAACTAGCCTTAGTTGTAGCTTTAGCAGAGCACGAGCAGCTAAAATTATTATAACCCAAGAATCGGATGCTCATGCTGAAAAAAGAAGAAAAGACCTACCTGAAATAAACCTGCCCTTAGTTAACACCACCGCCCCCCAATCCCAACACCTTCGTTTTTTCTATTATTTGTTTTTAAATATATTGGGATCCTTTTTTCCTCAAGAGACAGGTTCGACGGTAGAATGATATAGTGATGGCTTTCCTGTCATATTATGCCGATTTGGTGTTGTTTGGGACCAATCCTTCGATACCAAAAACTTTCTATATTCAATTCTGGCAAAGAAATTTTTAATCCACGCCTACGAAATCGCAGGTATCAGCTAATTGAATTATAATCACAAACATGAAAAATTCTGGCACATATTTGCGGCTTAATTACTTTGCTCCAGATGAAGCTATAAACCTGAAAATTCTATACTATATTGAGGCAAACAAGTTTTTTTTTTAAAAAAAAAGCTTTATATTTTACCTTGTTCCTATGGTTAGTTTGGAAGTTACATGTTATTTATTT
Source organism: Vandiemenella viatica (assembly GCA_031002005.1). Classification (NCBI taxonomy): domain Eukaryota; kingdom Metazoa; phylum Arthropoda; class Insecta; order Orthoptera; family Morabidae; genus Vandiemenella; species Vandiemenella viatica. The sequence goes on along the minus strand of CM061921.1, from coordinate 308,564,824 downwards.
GAGGTGGTAGATAAACCAGCGGCAATGCTCATTGCTAGGCTACGACGTACATTAATTGTTTCCAGAGATTGGGGCATTGTTGGAAATAATGTTGCTCATTTTCCTTGTATTTATTCAATGGAAACCCAAACGTGAAACGTGCCGGTACATATTTGCAGGTTAATTGCTTTGTTCTGGATGAATCAGTATGCTCAAACCGTTGAACGTGTCTCATGAAGAGAATCAATTTCCAACATATTTAAAAACAGAAAAACAAAAGAAGGTGGGGGGAGGGTGTGCGGGGATGTGTGTGTGTTTGTGTGTATGTGTGTGTGTGTGAGGGAGGGGGGGGTGTTTAACTAAGGGCAGCTTTAGTTCAGCTTGGTTTTTTCTTCTTTCTTTAGCATGAGCATCCAATTCTTGGGTTCTAATAACTTTAGCTGCTCGCGTTCTGCTAGAGCTACACTATAGGCTAGGTCTAAGCCAGCAAGCAATGTCAAAATAGAATACAAAATAAACTGGTGCCAGTAACTTTTAAGCAGACACAAAATAATAGTACAGTGTAGAGCAAATCGAGCTCTATACTAAATAATACGATTTATCTCTAAACGAAATTTAATAACAAATCATACACTAACAAATCGCGCGAGAAGTACAGCTTGAGCAACCGATGTAACATTACAAACTAACACACGTCACCATTCGATAAATTCTAAACATTTCGTGAATACAACTGTTATTCATACCGAAAAAATATTTCCGGTTTCCTTCCTACAGATACATAGTATTTCCTTGTCAAATTCCATCATTATTGGTATAGCCACTAAGACGTCAAAACGTAACAAGTCGACTCAACGGCGGCACTGCCTACCCTTTTCTCGAAGCGATTCGGGCCATTTTTGAACCTAAATTTCTTCGGTCGTATTTATGCTACATGTATCAAACTTCTGTTGTGCATAGATATCAGCAATCTTAGCAAACGTACTAAATTTTTTTTCGATAGTGTTCTTAGTTCGGTTGTTGTTAGGATGCAAACTACAGCGATTTTGTAACTCATTCACTCACTGACTGACTGGTGATCATCAAATCTCTAAGGTTCTTCCCGTAGTTGTGGAAAGCTGAAATTTGCTACACAGATAAAATTTTACTCACATACATACCCACAAACTCGTAAATTTCCATATATCTACCCCTTACTTACCCTTAACGTGAAATCGCTTCCTATCCTAATAACTTTATACACTTCAGATTTCAATTGTAGAGTGAGCTTACTAAGTTCAACTAATGTGTTAAATTTTACTTATTTGCTTTTCTTATTCTGGAAGTTACTGAAATTCAAAATTTTATTTCGACCACGACACCCCGATATCAAAATTCTACTGTACCTCCAGTCATCCCAGAAACAGGTAATTTGGTATACATATATGATTTCATCCCAATATCATGATAAAATTCTAATATTGGAGTTTTCTCCCGTATTTATTTAATTAAAATCCCAAACATGAAAAATTCTGGTACATATTTGCGGCTTAATTGCTTTGCTCCCGATGAAGCTACATGGCTAAAAAAAAATTTAATGCTAAGAGATAAGCAAGTTTAAGTGATATCTTAAATTTTACTTTCGTCCTATGTTTAGTTTGGAAGTTATTAGTAATTTATTTATGGGGGTAGTTAAGCCAGCGGCAATCTGCATTGCTCGGTTATCGGGCACATCAATTGTATTCAGTGATTGGGTCATTGTTGGTAAACGTATATTTATGTCTTAAAATCTGAAATGTTCTTAAAAACCGATTTTCAAGTGGAATCATTACATTTGATCGGTGATTCAGGATAAGCGATAAACTTACAAAAAGAAATGAGATCCCACAAAAACAATTCTTGTAAACATAGGCCAAGTCTCGTGTTCGTGCAGTGACAAAAAGTTATGAGATCTTCTTCTGAGCCAAGTCTACACTTTACAGTGTGTATTCACTTCACTTTATGAAACAGAATGGTTTTTTTTTTCGGTATCATAGATCGTTTATTTAAGATAAAAAATCTGATGACTTGGCCATTGTGCACGACATGTTTTAGCTAACCTACACAAACTTATAAAAACGTAAAAGCCAAGATTTCCCTCGCTATTATTCTAATTTGACAAGTATATATATTATTCCCTCAATTTAAGTTCAAATTATGACATGCATATGGCCAAGTCATCAGATTTTTTATCTTAAATAAACGATCTATGATACCGAAAAAAAAAAACATTCTGTTTCATAAAGTGAAGTGAATACACTCTGTAAAGTGTAGACTTGGCTCAGAATAAGATCTCATAACTTTTTGTCACTGCACCAACATGAGACTTGGACTATTTTTACAAGAATTGTTTTTGTGGGATAAATAACTTACTCGCTCATGTAATGTTGGATTCATTAGTCAACTGATACATTCTAAATAAGGTAGTTAAATTTCCCACTGGAATATACATTAAAATTTTTGTTGAGCAATGGATAAAGTTTTTATTGGAACATCAGGATTCGTTTATACAGGCAAGACAACTATTAATGGCCTTTCAGATCAATATGACTGTTCATCAACAACTTAATATCGCTAAGATTCATGATTAATGCTTTTTAATACCAGAAAACAATAAGTGATGATTCAACTAATTTATTATTTGCCATAAAACACAAAATTTCAACATGTTAACAATATACAAGGTATACATGAAAAATAAAATATTTTTATCCGAATTTTCTTAAATTATTTTAAAATTTGTTACCATACAAAAAGATGTTTGTCTTGAAGAAAATCCATGATCAATTGTGGGTATTACTCGTAGTGCATCTAGGAACGGTCATAAAATTATCAGGTTGGTAAAGACTATTATTTCACAGAAAATTCAGAATAATCAATTTTTTGTTGATATATACAATATACAGTAATTAACTGTGGCCAAAATCTTCGCTACCAATAGTTCAGTGATTCACTGTATGGATTTTATTGACACAAGTTTCCAAGTAAAATTGGACACAACATCTAAAATTAGCTACTCTAAAAGAAATGATAAAAGGTATCATGTCTTTTAAGAGAATATACATGAGTGGTTATGAAGGTATTTTGGCCAGATTAATTAAACTGCGCTCCACAGAATTGAGTAATGTACTAAGTTATCTTTACTTTAGGGTACCTTCCCAGAAACTGTTCTAAGTATACTACCCTATAAAAAGTAGTATAAGATAGCGCTATAGAATTACCGACCTATTTCATTACTACAAACCTTCTGCAAAATATTTGTACAATTAATGTAGAAGAGAGTTAACCATTATCTCTAAAATAAAAATATTCTAATTCAATCACAATTTTGTTTCAGAAGGACCGTTCAACAGAACAAACTATATTTGCATTCATTCATAAAGTTTCCGAGGGATTAAATGATAAATTACTGCCTGTAAAAAATTTTGTGACTTGTCTAAAGTATTGGACTGAGTTGATGATAAAATTCTAATGGAAAAATTCAGGTATTAAAGAATAGATGGTGCTATTAATATTTTATTAGTTTCAATGGAACATTTTAATGTAGTACTATATGGTTCACTTTTTTCTGAGAGTGGATTTTTCAGATAGGGAATACCTTAAGGTTCTATGGTGTGGCAAAACAGTTGGTTTTAATATATGAATGATCTACTCTGTGTTTCAACTGAAAACTAAAAAATTTGTCCTCCTTGAAGATGGAACTGGTAGGAGTTAAAATTACTCCCATTTTCCCAGGCAAACATATTTCAAATTATGTCTCTGATATATTAATAACTGGTTAACTGTTAAAGGCTCATCTTTAAAGTTTGATAAAATTCCAATTACCTTGTTCAGATTAAAACCAGACACAGACTTAAATTTACAGGCCTTTTCATTTAAGAGGCAGAGAGAGTAAAATTTTTAGTTTTGCATATTGTTCATAATTTCAGTTAGACGATGCATGTATCTGACTTACTAAAAATATTAGGTGCAGGTAAGATTGCAAATAATACAGTTTCTGCAATAGGTGATTTCTGTATAATGAAACTAGTTTATTTTTCGTATTTTATTGTCATTTGATCAATAAGCTCCAACTCATCTTAAATGTCTATTTCTATTAGGTGATAAGTAGAACTTCAGGAAAAATTAAAATAATTTATCATTGACAACTGCTTCTACTCCATTGAAGAATTTATTTCTAAGGTAACTGAAAAATAATTGCCAATAGTTTATACATATGTTGTTGACGTAATTTATTTACCATGTATACTGAGACTGTACATCTTCTGGCATATTCATCTACAGGGTATTTTACAATGCAAAATTGAAAGGTATGTATGGAAACATATCGCGTTTTGTGATGCTATTCAATAAATAGAGGAAAAATTACCAATATTTGAGCTTTCTTCCAATTTGCTGGTGAATACCCACAAATTGAACCAAATTATCTGTTTCGAGAAGAATAGTGAAATTATGGTGTCAGGACGTTATAGTCGAAAATAAATAAGTTGAGCTTCACTAACTTCACCAAAAAGAGGAGAAATATGTTTTAAGACGTCAACAAAACTTGGCTTTATCTATAATACAAACCCCTAACACATAAAGTGATTAATGCACAAACCAGCGTTACGATTATTGCAGATAAGGGTAGTTATAAATAAATTTATGTGTTTTGACTATTGCTGAAATTGGGTTTACAATTTTGTATGTGTACTAATCTTTTGCTATCTACAACTACATGATATTCCTTGGGATTTTGATGGTCTTCAGTCAGTAAGGAATATGTTATTGGCACAATCCGTGAAATTTGTAGAGGAATAACATCCAAACTATAAACAGGAACGAGATCAAATTTAGGTTGTTGCTAAGATTCCTGATGTCTATATATAAAAGTAACTTCTGTTATGTACCATCATTAAGATCGAAAACATTTTCCATAGAAATAATCCGAATCTCTTTGAGAAAAAGCTAGCAGGTGCCGCCATTGAATCGCCTTTGTGAATGCACTGCCATTCGCCCATTTCACCTGAAGGCTCTATTGGGGGCAGCTGCCAACTGGAAATTGATAGTAATTCAAATACAACTTTAGCTGTAATAATATATAGTCTATAGTGGGAAATAATCCTTACAGGATATTTGTTCAGCACCCAACTCACATCAGCAAAACTAATTAATCAGATTAATAATAACAATACATTTGTAAATACTCCCTTCTATGATGCTTTTATGGTATAAATATACTTACCAGTTGAGATAAAGGTTTTGTCGTATGTAGGCCTACACAGTACAAGGCATACCCTAAAAGATATTTTTTCTGTATAAGAACTGAATAGAAAGCACTACTATTATTACCACTGTTATGCTGAAAGATGATTTTGACTCAAAAGAACTGATCATATATGACACGAAATTTTAGATCGCTTTGAAAGTTGATATATCAGGCATTGGTTTATGTTGGAAATTAGTTAAACTGTGTTTCACAGAAAAACGTTTGTGCTGTTGTTTTTATATGCTGTGCTGTGTTGCTTTTTAAAAAAACGTAAATGAAATAGGTTGGTAATTAATAATATATTGCCCTTCACTTTTTGTGTATGGTACCATAATATTCGGTTTCAAACAAGTAGAAAAATATCCACTATTAAAAATCCAGTCAATAAGAAGGCACAGTGGCAACACTCTTGGATCCGATAATTGTTTCATAATAAAAATTGATATTGCAGAGACCGCAATCGTCCCCAGCTTTCGAGTGACTTAATATTTTAAATGGAATTAATTATATCTTTTACCGCTATTTCATTTAGCAAAACTATGTAGGCAAATTACCAAATATTTGGTTCAGTAGAATGTCACTAACTTTGTTAAATATTCCATTAACTTGTGGGTTCCGAAGACAACTAGAGGAAACAAACCCCATATAAAATTCATTTGAAGTTAGCCATTCGTCCTCAATGTTTGTTTTATTTATGCCTTTACATATTTCATTTTTATATTCTACTGAGCAGCTTTATATTATTTCTGTGAGTATAAGATGTAATAAGCATTTGTATTAAATATTGTTAATCTGATTAATGACTCTCAGTTATTTCTTAAGTTAAAATATTTCATTTCGTAATATATTTGTGATTTATTATACAGTATCATAAGATAAAATTTTAGTTCCTGCAGATGGGGCACAAAGCAATTATGTAACATAATGGAGCTCCTTTTTATATATTTTGCCTTCGTTTCAGTATTAAGTTAGGACAGCATTCGCTGAATGTTTTAGAAATCACTTGAACACACTTGGTCTAAGAAAATTATATAATGATCCAATCTACTGACATATATTTTTTTAAATATTTAATATTTATACTTACAAGAATTGTAACATCCACAATTCTATCATCAGTATATACAGAGAATACAGTTTCTAGATTATGTCCTACACTGTTACAAACAGATAAACGAAAGTATTGAACAATATTAACGTGTGCTGATGTGTGTCTTTATTTGAAGTGATACTGTCGAAACAAAGAAATAAGAAATGCTCCACTACCGCCCTGGGCGGTCAATGAGTGAAGAATGGGTGATAATAGTTTTTGTGGCGGTATTCGGGGTGGCAACCATGGAGGCGCCAAATCCAATCATATCTCTTAAGTGTCTTTTTTGTAACTGCTTTACGTCTCTCAACAGTGAGGTCATTGGAGACGGGAAAGGATGGGGACAAGGAATGGGAAGGAATTCGGCCATGGCCTTTTTAAGGAAGCATCCCGGCATTTGCCTGGAGTGATTTGGGAAACCATGGAAAACCCAAATCTGGATGCCCGGACGGGGATTCGAATCGCCGTCCTCCCGAATGCGAGGCCAGAACGCTATACTTAAGTGTCAGCAATTTCACTTTCCTTGCCCTGGCTCGGAAAATTCCTAGCTCCGTCATTACGCTTATATTACACTCATTTTTAACCATGGAACTCAGTGAATTCTATTTCAAAATCTAAATTTGTACAGACCATAGCAACATCAATTCCACAGAAACTTTAAATAATTGCATTTGTTAAATTGGTGTACCGCTACAACACAATTATTTTCAACCAAAATGATCCTCGTGTTCAATGCCACACAGGATAGTATTTTATACAATATTTCTCCTAATTGAAAATGTTTTGACTGAAAGAAAAACTTCTAAACTGGCTTATTTCCAACAATCTCTTATTCTACAAAAAGAGTTAATATTTTCTGCTTCTCCTTTATTAATTGCGCAACCATCGGAAATAAATGGTTTCTACAGAAATCTCACAGTTTTGTTTCCAAACTGAGAGAATTTGTCGTATGGTAAAATTTAGTCCTGTGAGGGAATCAATTTATTCGAATTTGATGGTGGAATTAATAAAAAGATAATATGATTTGGAGTTTGGAAAGAAATAGTGATCCCTGATAGAATATATGATTTAATATAATATTTAGTAGTCTCTCTTTCCTGTGCCATTAACTTCTCATTGAATGAAATAATCACCACAGTTCTTATATATGCCACAAATTAAAGACAACACAAACACTGGAGCCATGTATTACCTAACTTAATGAAGTACTAATGTGATAAACAGATGGCAGTATGTGCGCCAACCGTCTGTTTACTCATACGCAGAGAACATGGCTGTGTTATAAAATTTTTAATTGGTATGGACCCCCATGACACTTTCCCTACACATTTATGTATTATTCATACATAGGGTAATCTTAAAATCATTCGCAGTCTCTGGTATATTGTTCAGTATCCCATTTCGCAATTTTCTCATTTGAAGTAATAGCGTGTGATTTTTAGTCACAAAAAACCATTAGTAATATATATATATATATATATATATATATATATATATATATATATATATATATATAAAATCTCGTTTACTTCAACTTATTTTTAAATAGCTGAAAAAATATCGCATTATATTGTGATAATTAAAGCAAAACCAGTCATTTTTGTTAGATTAATAATTTACAAATAATTTTTTATATCAATCCAGGATATAGTTTACTAGCGCAAAGCACGTTATACGTAGCTCTTTATAGATATAATTTTTTGGAATCTGGTGTTATCCCTACAAATGCAAGTAAAAATAATCATTGCCTAAGGCCAAAAAAAAATAAGAAAAATTTTTCTGGGCTTACTCAGTTATCATTCATTTACACTCAAAATTGTATAGACACGTCCTCAGTACTGAATTGATTACGTATCTACACTGAACTTCTATTCACAAATCTGGAAGTTCCAGGAATCGAACCCATGTTCTCCAGATTGTGTGGCCACTCAGCATCACGATACTGTACATATCGGCGATTGCTATGCCCTCAAAAGAGTTATTTCACTTTAACACTCTTGTAATTATTGATGAGTTTTCGTGTTTGTAACTGTTAAAAATTTTTATGTTGATATTTACCTAAGCTACTTTAATAATAAAGAATAAAGAGTTTTTTTAAAAAATGCCGTCTAGTGTATTTAAAATTAAAACTTTTTTGGGGCATATACTATTAATTTCAATGATAATCGTTGGTAATATAGAAAAAGATATGTACATGACATAATATTGTTATAGTATGTTTCTGTAAACGCTAATAATAGTAGTAATTACTCGTTAAACGTTTGCTACAAGTACAGTTTTAATTTCCATATTATAAATTAGCCATGAAATGTTTTATTTGAGATTTATGTTTACTTCATTTATTTAACATATTTTTCATTTTATTACTAGACTATTTTATTTTCTCATATACATATATGTAATGGGACTTTCTGTTCATATCTCATAGGAATATAAAATGAAGTTCCAGGTAACCTTTCAATGAATAGCTCTCTGTCCTGATACTTTTATATAAATGTTCCTAATTGGTTTAATTAAAAGTTAAGTAGATAAAATGATTTATAAAAGCATGTAAGATAATATATCATGTCGCCAGTACTTGTCTTATAAGAATATTAAGCTTTATAAACATTTGCCTGCATAAAGTTCTTGGTTTCATCCTACTAATCAACCCGATAGCTTTTATCTCTAATATGACAAATCTTACTTTTAGAAGAGATTTCCGTAGTAATTAAACCATAAAACATGAGTGGTAAGGGGATGTCAGTATATCGGGATTAATCCATGAGATCTATAAATTCTTTATTTCTAAATAAGGCAGTATTTCATTTTCCTCAGTAGTAATATGATATATTCCTTCTAGTAGTATGCCAAGCCAAGTAATTTTGTAAATGATGTTCTTATTTTTTTTTGTATATATGTTTTAAATTAAGAATTGTTTTCTAGAAGTGTATATTTGAAAAGGAATGGAATATGGTTATCAAATTTTGATAAGTTTACCCAATACCACAATACAACTTCACTAAATTCTTAATTATATGGGATTTTAGTTCACTGTTTTATTTCCTTCAGTCCATTTAGAATCATCCAAAAATTAAATAAGATGTAAAAAAGACAAGATGGCGAAGCAAACAGTATGACTCGGTATATATCCAATTCATTAGGAAGAGCAAGCCATATAGTGAACGGAAACAATCTTGAAACCATTGGAATGAATCCAAATGCAAAGATTTGAGGAAATACTCATGAGTACACAGTGCCAGCATTGATAATGTGATATCAGGGACTGTGCGAGGAAAATCAGGATGGAAAGTGAATATGGTTCAGATATGGTTCAGACAACATCGCTGTCCATAATGATAATGAATTGTTCAACTGTAGGTTAATAGTAGAAAGAAACTGTTTGCAGATTACAGAATTACATTTAGAGAGGGTTATAAAAAGCTGAACATGATATCCACATATATTGGTTAGTATGAAATATATAATTGGCACAAGAAGTTAGATTTTCATGTGCACTTTTAGATAATGATATTATAGATAATTATAGTATATATATGACGAAGCCTATTTCAGTATTGTATTGACTAATGATGAATAAAAGGATATGATATGATATGGTCATATTTGGGTAATTAGACAAAAAGTAATCATGTGATATACTTTTACAAATGTGCAGCTGCAAAGGACACAACAAGCTGACTTTTATAAACAAAGTTTCTTATTTGAGGTATACAACCAGGTTTCAGTGATCACTTTGCTCAAATACTAACTATGTATACAAAAGAAAAAATATACACAATGCCACAAAGAAATAAAAAGTAGATCATTTAGTGAAGAAAATACTGCAGGCTACAATTATTTATTAAGTAAGGAATCATGCGCAGATATTTTTAAAATAGAAAATTTAAATAAGAAATTCAATATGTTTATTAGCTATTAAAATATTATTTTTGTAGCATTTCCTCTAAAAATAAAAATAATAAATACCTCATACCACCTGGATAAAAACAGGAATAAAAAATTCATGCCAAAAAAAGGGACTGTTTCACAATGTATATAAACAGAATCACACCACACCTGAATTTGAGGACTACTATAAAAAATACTCAACTATATTAAACAAAGTTATAAAACAAGCCAAAAACTTTCAAAATGATAGATTTATTTATAACTCCACTGAAAAAAGCAAATATATGTTGGATGTTATAAGAAATGAAACAGGTAAATTTAAAAATTAGTTGATGAAATTTAATTAAAATATTGGAATAATGTAATTAGTAATCCAACTGCTGTAACAAATCTTTTCAATGATTATTTTACTGGTATTACAGAAGAACGATTTAAAGAAATTAAATATCATTTAAAAATAGGTGATAATAAGATAAGAACATATGGTGGATCGCTTAATATTAATAATGAACAATAGAAAGAAATTATCATTGCCTCAAAATAACTAAAGACTAAATTCTGTTCAGGAATTGATGGAATTCCCGATACAATCCTAAGGAAATGTGCTGGATGCATAATTCGACCACTAACCCATTTATGAAATAGTTTATTACAATGTGGTACTTTCCCAGAAACACTAAAGTTAACAAAAGTTATTTCAATACATAAGAAGGTAGAAACAGATAAACTAGAAACCTATCGCCCTATCACCACCCCATCTGAAATCTCTAAAATACTAGAGAAGATTATGTATAAAAAGTTAACAAGCTTCGTTAACAAAAATAATATATTATCTGATTCACAATATGGTTTTAAAACTGGGAAATCAACCCAGTCAGCTATTTATGCTTGCCTTAACAGTATATTATAAATAACTGATAAAAAAGAGATAGTAACTGGCATATTTCTAGATTTGTCTAAAGCTTTTGATGTAGTAGATCATGAAATCCTCTAAACTTTATCATTATGGTATCAGGGATGTAGCATACAAATGTTTCAATGATTAAAAGAAATAGGTTGTCACCTTAAAACTTAAAGATACAGAATGTTAAATAATCAGACATTAGAAGTATTAAACATGGTATTCCATATGGTTTGGTTCTTGGACCCCTCGTGTTTCTTTTGTATATCAATTACATTAGTTAAAATATTGAGTCAAATGATAATATTCTCTTGCAGATCACCAATACTTTTAACGAAATGTGAAAATGAAGAAGTTCTTCAGCAAAGTATTAATAAATACACTAAAAAGCTATTTGTATGATCCAAACACTGCCATTTAATAATAAAATGTAATAAAACAATTACAGTAAATTACCACACTGCTCGAAACAGGAACCCTGCAAACCCAAATATTATTTTGAAAAATCAGACTTTAGCATGCAGATAAGACTCAAAATTTTTGCTTTATTGATTCAATCTGATCTTAAATTGAATAGACATATTCAATGTTTGAACTCTAAATTAAATCAAACCTGTTATGCAATACGTATTTTAAAATTAACCAGTAGTAAACAAACTTTCAAAAATGCATACTTTGCCCATTTTCATTCACAAATAAAGTATGGAATTATATTCTGGGGTTCATCAACAGATGCATTAAGTACTTCCAAAATTCATAAGAGAGCAATAAGAATAATGAAAAATCACAAAACATTTTAATTTGTAGACCCTTATACAAATATATCAATATTCTCCCACTGCCGAGCATTTACATCTTTGAAACCATTCTTTTTTTTAGAAACAATGTCATAGGTAAAACTGCAGCTCTAAAACCAAATTATGATGTACATGAACTTTTTACAAAGAAACAATTAGATTTGCATATTATGCATACAAAAACCAAAATGTAACATTTCACATAGAAATTAAGCTTTTCAATAAATTACCCAATAATACAATAGCTGAGAAATTGTTGAAGTTATATCTTCAATAAAACTTCTTTCATTCTTTAGAAGAATATTTGAAATGTACTAACTGAAATAATTGAATGAAAATATCTTAATTTATAATTGACGTGTCTGATAGCATTATGTATAATGTACATGGAAATGATTTATAGGAAAAATAAAATATTTTTACTACTACTATCACCCTACAACTCGCACTCTGGGCTTCAAAATATGTGTTTCGATTCACTATATTGTTACTAAAATCTAATTGAATATAAATTATCATATTATTAAAATGACATGTCCAACTTTGAAATCTTATTCCGTTTAAGTGCTAGAGACTTATAACAGATATGCAGACACGAATTGTTAGTAATAGTAATGAAAATCTCAAAATTTCGCCTACAAAATGATGAATATTAAAAAATTAATAGATGGCTTCCTTACTGACTGTTATAATAGAAGATAATCCTCAACTCTAGTTTCAATTAGAGTTATTCTGAACATAAAATGTGAAAATGTAAAAAAATAAGAAATGGTAACTTCTGCAATGTCATTGATGGATGGCAACATTTCAGATGTGCTATTATAAAATTAGATGATATATCAGATGAATTTTTGAAATAGACGTTTTGAAAGTATCTGTAGCTAAGCGGATAATAACGAGGGATACCAGCTGTCAGAAATTAAAAGTTAAGTTCATTACTGGAAATTATTTAATTTCTGCATGAGGATATACAGTTCCCGAACCTCTATGTACCTCTAGTAACCTCTATGGAACGTTACGCGACTACTGTATAAACCGATTTGCCAAACTGAGATGTCAACGAGTGACTATAGAGAAAAAATTAACTAAAGGCTGTCCGCAAGGATCGGTGTGTGGACCAGTGTTCTGGGACGTAACATTCGAAATGGCCATAGAAAGCATGATTGGGCAAGAAGGACTCCTGGGGCTTGTTGCCTTCGCGGATGACCTTCTACTGCTGATACAAGGCGGAACAAGGGACGAAGTAGAGACTAGAAGCAGAATGGCATTAAGACATTTACAAAACTGGTGCTCCAAAGTGAAATTAACCCTTGCACCACACAAGACTCAATTCATGGTTCTCAGTGGCCGCCCCAAGCGAAATCCAATAATAAGAGTTAACGACGTCTCCATAAAAAGAGTTAGAACTTGTAAATACCTGGGAGTCACGCTAGACGAGCGACTAAATTTTACTGACCATATAACGGAGGTGTGCAGTCGTGCCAAAATAGTGATGAACAAACTGATCAGTATTGGGCAAAGAAGATTTCATCTTCCAACGTCCATAATAAGGAGGTATCACGACAGTATATTATCCTCGATTGTGGGATATTCTGCTAGCAGTTGGGCGCATAAGTTACGACAAGTTAAACCTCGCCAGGCACTAAGAAGTGTACAAAGAAGCATACTGATAAGATTAAGTGGTGCATATAGCACAACAGCGACCGACTCTCTGCTGGTTGCGTTGGGCGTTTGGCCACTTGACCTAGAAGTTAGAAAGAGAGGGGCACACTATTGGCTACGAACCGGTGACGCCGACAAAGTAGAACAAATTTTAGGAAGACTGGTTACAGAAGCACGGGAGATAAAAACAGTCTTGATGGAAGAATGGCAACAACAGTGGTCACGTAGTACAACTGGCAGGAGAACCTACAATATTTGGCCAACAATTGAAGAGAGATTAAACCTTCGCCACCTAGATCCGTCAACCGGACTTGTTCATTACATCACTGGACACGGGCCATATCCCAGCCTACTACATAAAAGAGGACTAAAAGACACAAGCTTGTGTGAGTGCGGGGAAGAGGGTACACCCGAACACATCGTCTGGGATTGCACACAAATGGCAGAAGCCAGAAACGAAGGATTTCATGAACTAGCTGTCCATCCCAAATTATAAATTAAGCTCTCATTTCTGCAGATGTAAAATGGAGAAAGGGGGAGTTGCCATTTTTGTTAAAAATAATATTGAATGCAGTAGTGTAGTTGTAAGTAAGTATTGTATAGAACAACACTTTGAATGTTGTGTTACTAAACTAGAATATGATAAGGAAGAGCTGATAGTGATAGCAATTTACAGGGCCCCCTCAGGTAATTTCAGACTGTTTTTATCTCATTTAGAGTCTTTGCTACTAAGTTTTATAAATAGCAAACAAATAGTATTATGTGGAGATTTCAATGTTGACTTTCTGAATCACAGCAATGATAGATTAGATATGGAAACCTTGATGTTGTCTTTTAACTTAACAGCACTTGTAAATTTTCCTACGAGAATACAAAATAATAGCAGGACTGCAATTGATAATTTTTTTATGGATATTTCTCAGTGCAGTAATTACAGCATACATCCAGTAATAAATGGTATCTCAGATCATGATGCCCAGCTATTATGTATCGAGTCCAGGAACACTGTTAAACAGATAAAGAAAAGCTGGGTTTATAGAAGAAATATTAGTGAAAATAATATAAAACACTTCATAGATACCTTAAACAATGAAAACTGGTTAGAAGTATATAATGCGCAGGGTGTTAATGCGAAATTTGATTCCTTTCTTAATATATTTCTAACACTTTTTGAAGGTAGTTTCAAAAAAAGGAAAATTCTCAACACTCCAAACAATGAACTGGGCATGGGATGGATAACAAAGGGTATTAGAATCTCTAGTAAAACAAAGAGGGACCTTTATTTAAAAATGAGAGAATCGGATAGCTATGCGCTGAAAGTTCACTATAAACTTTATTCTAAAATATTAAGAAATGTAATAAGGAAGGCCAAGAACAGGTACATATCGGCGAAAATAGAAAATTCAGATAATAAAATGAGAACAATATGGAATATAATAAAGATTGAAACAGGAAAAACTGTAAATCACTCTAAAGACATAAAAATAGAACAAAATGGATATGTGTATAGCGAAGTAGGGGAAGTTTGTGAAATATTTAACAAACATTTTACGTCAGTATTAGATAAATTAGGCATAGAAAAGCAATCCCCACATAGTGCTCTAAGGCTTCTTGAGACTGCTTTCCCAAATAGCTTTGTGGAGATGAAATTGCCACCAGTAACAGTCTCAGAAATAAATAAACTCATTAAACAATTAAAACCTAAAAATTCTTCCAGCTATGACAATATTTCAAGTAAATTACTGAAAAGATGTTCAGACTGTATCAGTCATGTACTTGCTCACATTTGTAATGAATCCTTAATACAAGGTGTTTTTCCCGATAGACTAAAATATGCTGTTGTAAAACCATTATTTAAAAAAGGAGAAGTAACATGTGTAGACAACTATCGTCCCATTTCATTACTTTCAACATTCTCAAAGGTTTTTGAAAAAGTCATGTATAGAAGAGTAATAAAACATGTTACACACTATAATATCCTCACTAATTCACAATTTGGGTTCAAAAAAGGATCATCCATAGAAATGGCTATATATTCATTTTTAAATAACACATTTGAGGAACTGAATAATAAAATGAATCCTGTAGGAATATTTTGTGATCTTGCAAAAGCATTTGACTGTGTAAATCATGAATTACTTTTGAAAAAAATGGAATACTATGGTATTTTTGGGACCGCAGGTAAATGGTTTAAATCATACATTGAAAGCCGAATGCAAAAAGTTTCAATTTTTGATTCTAAAATAAGTAAAGATGCTTCATCAGACTGGGAGAAAATAAAACATGGAATTCCACAAGGCTCTGTCTTAGGTCCCCTCCTCTTTCTGTTATACATCAATGACCTTCCTAGAAATTTATCCGACAAAGTTAAGAGTGTTTTATTTGCAGATGACACTAACCTGACTGTGCGTAAAACACCAAACAGTACTATAGAATTTAATGTAAATGAAGTACTTAGAGTAGTAGCAAATTGGTTTAAGGCAAATTCATTAAAATTAAATTTTGAAAAAACACATTATATTAGGTTTAAAACAAAAAACTATGCACAGCCAGATATATGTGTAAACTATAAAAACAACACAATCTTAGAAACAGAGAGTATAAAATTTCTTGGTATTAAAATAGATCAGAAACTCTGTTGGCATGATCATATCACTACACTACTGGCAAAGTTAAGTAGTGCCACCTTTGCAATACGAACACTTTCTCTAACAGCAGATCTAGAATTAATGAAACAGGTGTACTACTCATATTTTCATTCAGTAATGTCATATGGCATAATTTTTTGGGGAAACTCTTCACAAAGTAAAAAAGTTTTCATAGCACAGAAAAGAGCTATTAGGTTTCTGTGTAGGGTAAAACCAAGAACTTCTTGCAGACAACTCTTTAAGAAACTCAATATTCTTACAATGTATTCTCAGTATATATATTCTCTCATGAGCTTTGTCATAGAAAATTTTAACCTGTTTACACCTAATTCACAGGTACACAGTTTCAATACAAGAAACAGAAATAACTTGCATAAAACACAAACATCTCTGTCATTAGTACAAAGAGGAGTTAATTATTCTGGGATACATCTGTTTAATAAACTACCTAATCGTATAAAACAGCTTTCAGATAATAAAGATGTATTCAAACAAAAACTTAGAGATTATCTTATTGGCAACTCCTTCTACTCCATTCAAGAATTTGAAGAAAATAATTAATTGTACTCATTATGACGTTTGCAAAACTCAGTTGCAAAAATGTATGTTTATTATTTCTTGTATTTGTAAAATATGTATATATATATATTTACTATGATATGACTCATATTATGTGTATATGTATCAACAATGACATGTTTCACATCCCAGAAGTATTTCCTCAGCAGGGATCCATGGAACAAGATTGATAAATAAAATAAATAAATAAATAAGAAACATGAAAACGGAAGACATACTAAAAAATGAGCAACTTTGGCGCAAACTAGACGAAGTGACGCAGAATATATCCAAACTGCAAAAGGAGAGATTCATGCAATGTTTAGTGACAGCAAGAGGAAGGCCAAGTCAAGCCGACTATGACGTCACAGAGTAACACCCGAGAGCTGCCACAAGCGAATGCGTGTCTAAGCACTCAATCAGCGAATCATATATCGTGCTGAAAACGCAACCAGCTGGTCTGCGGAGAGGAGTGTTTAAACCATATTAAAGACTTTAAATGGACCACTTCGCAGCAACACCACTGGAGATTCTACCTACAAACAAGAACTTGCTGAAGCAACACGTATAAAAGTATATATGCATAAAATGTGGTCTGACATTGCAATAACACAAATAATAGATAATAGTTGCAGTCTCGAGCCGCTTCTGAAGTAAAACATTGTTATCTCTTAAAATATGTAAAAATGTTAATAGTTAGTTAAGAGTAAAAGTTGTAAATTATGTAGCCAATAATCTTAAAATAGGAATTTGTTCAAATATTGAAAATAACAAATCCCGGCAGTATATGTTAAACTAATCTAGTTCACATGTGAAACGAACAACCTACTAGCCGGATATTAAAGACTCCTTACTTCTAAAATTACATATATGTCATTGAAAATTAGTTCTCACAACCAGTGTTGGAGGTGGCCAGGCTCCCGATGGGCGGCCTTCTCGGTCACTTTGGCTGCCAGAGAGACTGAGAACGTGCGCTATTCCGGGAGATTTGGAATTCGGATTACCGCACCGATACCAATGCTGGAAAATGCTTTCTTAGATGGTAGAGTAGTAGATAGTAAAAATAGTTTAGTAATAGTAGTAGTGGTAGACGTACGAAGTGACAAAGTGAAATATTAAAAATTCTAACCATAAAGTGGACAGGAAACTGCAGACACCATACAAAACTAGAACACTATAATAAATCAATTATGACAAAATGCAGCAAGTTTAGAAAGTTATAATATATGTTAACAGCGGAACAAGCCTATGTATCGTGCCAACAAGAAAAGACTGTACAGATATTGCCAAAGCCATACATAACAAAAATTGAAATTATTCATTGTGAAATTATCTGTTGAAATACCAAATGTAAAACTGTTGTGTTAAATTAAGGCCTATTTTAGTTTCTAGATACTAGGCTGTAAAAATGTGTGCTAAATAAAAAAAATAAGTTCCCGAATGAAGAAAATTAAAAAATAAATAACAGCTTGAAGATCTGATCATCATATGTGCTTCGGTAATGAAGTACTGAGTAAGAAATTTAGGATTCAAGAAATAAACCTACAATTCATCTGAAATATAATCAGCCAAATAGTGAACACTACATAAAACTGATCACATACACAAGCATACAGCAAGTCATTAGTGCGACAAGATGTAATTTAATCAATTTGTACATCCAAACACAAAATCAGACGAAAGTTTAATTCATGTCGAAACTAAGAAATAACTACAGATTATAGTATAGGGTAAGGATGGGTAATCTGATAGTAAAAGAGTAAACAAGAGACTTAAGAACTGTCAGGACAGAATGCAACAGAAGAAGTAACTAAACATGGCTTTAATAACGGTACTGACGCAGATGGAATGACACAAGCACATAATTTTATGACTGTTGAATTAAATTAAGCATCTTGTTTGGAAACCTCATTAAGGACTGTTAGACAGGGAGGAAAATATCTGAGGAGGAGTTTTCCTATATAAGTGGCGATTAGTTCATTAGGTTATTAATAGTGTCTTCAAAGGATATTATAAAGGTTATAAAAGATTTAAATGGTTTGGTTCATCTAACATTACCATTGAGACATCCTCACTACTCCTTCAATGTAACAACAAGTGGTAAGGTTGGTTGACAAGTCGGTGATAAACATAAAATTTTGCGTGAGGTTATAAGGAAAGAGTGTGTAAACATAGACGCAGGGTCAGATTCATATTTAACGTTCAAGGTAAGAGGGCAAATGCAAATGATACTGTCACTCAAGCAAAGTTAAGAAAAAATGATATAACAATATGTCCAAAACCAACTTAACACGAATATATTTGTATGTTTAATAAACCCAGATTAGGATTAAAATAAAAATAGGACATTATAAATTCACTAAAGGAGAAGATGGGTCAACTTTCAGATGAAAATTACAGACTGAAGGAAACTAATGGTCAATGCCAGAAATATGGGCAAATGTAGTAAAAAATCATTTTTATTACATTATTTCGATCTACGGCAAAAATCTCTTAGCAAGAATCCCGGTAAGAAACTCGCGCTTTTTCAAGCATTTATGATCATAAATAGGCACCTGTGAAAAAAAAACCAGAAACAATTCAACAGAAATCTGATACAAAATCAAATTCTGCTAAACCATGGAAAATTTGTATATATTTGTGCAGCAACTGTTGGGCATTATCATCATCACTGCACCACATCAAGAACATGAAAGTGCCTTGGATAGTAAAACTGGGAGCTATATTATTAGAAGTCACCAATGAAGTAAAAGAAAAATTTGTCCAATGGACACCTGACATTTTGTGGTGATTATTGGTAAATCAAATAATGTCTACAACAATAAATAAAAAAGTGATTAAATATTTGAAATGTACCTTGCCAGCTATGACTCATGTCCATCTATTAGTACCATATTTCGCACAGACACGATTTATTAATAAAAAAAAAAGAAGAAGAAGAAAAAAAACCAATAATTGGTAAGCTTGGAAATGGATGCCGTATGTTTTAAGATTGTAGAAAATAGTAAACATTTCCAAATTACAAACAGTCGTATAGGCGTAAGCAATTGAAATGCCGGTTTACTCCACATGGCATACACTTGAATTAAATAGACAAAAATTATGTTCCTTCTGACGAAGGTTTAGCAAATGCATGGCATATTTTCAGTATAGCATCACAAGTATTTAAATAGTACTAGTAATATTGAACAAATGCAGAACCAAGTAATTATGAAAATAGATTAAAGTTTTACCGCCAAAATGATTAGTTCCTTTCACACAAAACCAATAAATTAATGGTCAAATTCCAGAAAACTCAGTTTTTTGTATGACAGGGCATTTGCTTAAAAGTGATCAGATGTTATAATAAAAATTGGAGAGTTGCGTTTTTCTTAGAAACAACTGATAAATTATCATGTATAATGGTATCGTCATTGTAATTATAGTATTTGAGGTATACATTTGAAAACTCATTTTTAAATGTATCATACATTAATATATATATATTTGTGTGTGTCTGTGTGTGTGCATGTATAAATTTTAGTACAATTTATCTATAACTATTGATTTATTAAACTAGGTTATTTTATATTATTTGACATATTTTAGGTAATCTTCTATAGAATATTAAACGTTTTCTACTACACACATCTTTAGCCTTTGTATCTGGAAATAATTTTTTGATAGCCTGGAATATGACTGGATGGCGCTGTATGTAGTAAATACTTACAAGTTATTTTTAGGTTTAGAAAAGGCTTAGAATAATGTTAAGACGGACAAAATTTTCAACATTTTAATGAAGTTAGGTATAAAATGACGAGATACCAGAATAATTTGTAATCTATGTAAGAACCAAATGGCTAAAATTAAAGTAGAGAATAATGAGAGACGTGTATCAGATTAAAAGGGAATAAGACAAGGTTGTAGTTTATCTCCATTACTATTTAGTATGTATGTGGAGGAAGCGATAAAGGAAGTTAAATTTTTTTAATGTGGCTTAAGTGTTCAACGGGAAATGATCAGTGTGCTGCGATTTGCCGATGACATTGTCCTTTAAGCAAAAAAGACTGAAGATATTGAGAAGTTACTGAATATCATAAATAAAATACTAAAGGTTGATTTTTAACTAAATATAAATTAAATCAAGATAAAAGTGATGAAATGCAATAGAAATAATAGCAGTAGCAGTGGATTAAACATAAGCTAATGATATGATGTGATAGGAAAAGTAAATGAATTGTGCTACTTAGGAAATAAAATTACAACTAACTGCCAGAAGCATAATAACACTAGCGAAAAAAGCTTTCATGAAAAACAGAAATCCTTTACTTTAAAATATTGTTCTAAGATTGAGAACGCAGTTTTTAAGACTCTATGATTAGAGCAAAGCACTTTGTGGCAGTGAAGCATGGACTTTAGGAATACCAGAAAGAAAGATAATTGAAGAATTTGAAATGTGGTCCTATAGAAGGACGCTGAAAATCAAGTGGCCAGATAAATTGTGAAATGACAGTGATGGGTGAGAAATGATGGATGGGAAAAGAAGTTTGTAGAAGAGTCTTACACAGAGAGGAGGCAGGATGGTGGGTCAGATTTTAAGACATGCGAAACTGGTTAATTTGTTAGTTGAGGGAACAATAGAAGGAAAAAACTGTAGAGTTGGAAAAAAGATTAGAATATATGAGCAGGTAATTGATTATGTAGGTTCTAAGCGATATATTGAGATGAAGATGTTAGCTCAAGATAGGAATGGATGGAGGATTGTATCAAACCAGTCAAGAGACTGATCACCGGAAATATCTACATATGAACAGGTACTTGGAAAGAGGTGATTTAGACAAAAATAGATCCCGTCAATACGACCATCGAACCTTGCTCCTAGTCATTCATAGACTTTTTTCTGCAATTGAATATCAAGTGTGAAGAAAGAGCGGTAACGCTGCAGCCTGCCTCATATACGGGAGCACGCGGATTCCAATCCTCGTCCGGCCATCCAGATTTGGGTTTTCCATGGTTTCTCCAAATAACTTCATGCGAAGGGGGGAATGGTTCGTTCAAAATATTTAACTGAATTCTTTCCCATTTATTTGAAAAAGATAAATATTTGAGTATGATATATGTAACTGCATAAAATACTGTATAAATAACGGTTGCAACAATGGCATCATACAAAACTGGGCGCAGGAAATAATTTAATTCTCAAAGATTTCAAACATGGAATTTTAGTATAAATTAAGATTATAATATAATGTAATAATCTGAAAAAGTACGTTATATTTCGTACAATGATAGAAATATATTAGCTCAAAACAGAATGAGATGGAGGATTGCATCAAATGATTCTATACACTGATATTACATGTAGTAGAAAATGTCGTATTGAAATGGGAACTGTTTCTCGTGGAATGATGTACCTTAGAAACGTTTTTTCAATGAAGATATGCTCATGGCTGTATCAATATGGGGCATTAAGACTGTTTTATATCATTAGACAAAACCTAGAGAACTTTCTACACGCATAATATTGCGAGTAACCATTCCGAATTGTTTCAGAATATTATTTCTAAGCAAAAACAGAGGAGATGTATTTTTATTGTTTTCACAGTTTTACTGTTTCGACAGTCACTGTTGAACCTTGAAAATCTTTAAAATTTTGTCTTGAAAAGCAAAAGAGGCATTAACACCATTGTTTATTAGACGTCATCGACGAAGTATTTGAGACGACCGATCATTGATACTATTTCTGAAACTGCACTAGAAGATAATTTCTTCCGATCAATTAATATTATCGCATAACTATTTTAAAAATATTTCTCTGATTTGAATTCGACGTTATCTCATAAGAAAAACTTCAGGTGTACTGAATTTACTATTAAAAAAATTTGGTGTTGCAATGCTGAGTATTAGGTTCAATTAGATTTTAGGCGCTTTTTTTTATTACATTATAAATTTACCGTACTTGACAGTGAATCCACGTCAATATTAACATTTTTGTGTGATTTTATATTTTTGTATATTTAATTTTCACAATACCTGTTTATCCATTAAAAATACTTATCGATTATGAATACATGCTTCTGCTGTTAGTAATTTCTTCCACAATACTGCCAGATGGGGCAAGATTATTTTAAAATTAAATCTGGCCGAAATTAAAAATGCATCATTCAATGATAATTTTATACATCGGTTCTCATATAATATTATCTTTTTATTGCGAAGGGAGAGATTATTCGCGTTAGAAATTAGAATTTATTCGTAAAGTTAACGTTGTAAATTCTCTTTTTATGACACCTAATTGTTCCAGGTTATACTCGTAATTTCTACAGGTATGTGAATTTTTTTTGAAATATATTTATATTAAAAAAACAGCTGCCGGCTGGAACTGGTAAGATGTACTTAGGCATTCTCTATAAATAGTCATTAATAGTAAATAATTCCAGAGATAAATGCGCTGTTCATGGTTAGTTATGTGGAGAAAATTTAATATATAATTCTTTTTATAGCTTAGGGCATCCAATTAAACCATACAGTTTGTATGAATAAGCTTTTATTCAGCAAGCTTTAACAGAAATAGCTTTTTGTCTGAGAAGTTAACTTTTATCTGTTTTTTATCACAGAAATTACATATTTTATACATAAGTAATAGGTACGTTGCGTTGGAATAGTTGTAAATCGAAAGAAAAAAAAAATTTCCCCAACATAGTTCCGAATCAACACCCACACCACTGCACCGTTTCTAGTCCATAACTTTAACCACTTTTTTTTTTTTTTGTGCCTCCTTCCTCCCCTTCAGCCCTACCTCTCGCTCACCAATAAGTAGGCTCTTTGCCTGGCTCTATGCCATTATTTATTAATTCATGGGGTGTTCTGTTCCCCTTTTATATAATGTGCTTATCATTGGTGTTTTCTAGTTTTGGTGTTTTCTTACTTTATTCGTTTATAAAAATTAAAAAATTGGCAAAGGAGCTTTTCTTTTGTCAATTTGTTGTATTCTTCTGTTAGGTAAAACCAGTATTCTAGTTTTGTTTTGCTCTTATTTGAGAATGTGTAGTAGATGGCGTGTCCTAGTAGCCTAGTCCTATGTAATCTGTACAAATGCTTAGGATAACAGTCGTGGTTGAATTTTAATCTAGTTGTGTACGATCTTTGGTACCACTGTTTTCTTGGTATCGTCGGGTGTTTGCCTTTATTTTCTATAGATTTCCTCAATATGTTTTTCCATTTTTCTGCTGTGGTGATCCTAATCTTAGATATTATGTCTGTCGCTGGGATTAATTGGTGGCGTATTCCTGATTTTATTGCCCTTTTGGCTGATGTATCTGCCAATTCATTTCTTTGGTATGCCTGTGTGAGCTTTGATCCAGTTCAAATGTACCTGTTTTTGGGCACCCTGTTGGTATTGTATTTGTTCCATAATTTTATACCCCAATATATTTCTCCCATTACCAGTGTGCAGATTGCGGAGTGTTTCGATAGTGCTTCTTGAGTCTGACCAGATGATAATCTTATTTTGCGGTGTATCTTGCACGTATTGTAATGCCTTTAGGATAGCTGTCATTTCTGCTTTGTATACTGTTGCTTCTTTCGGGAGTTTGTACTTGCCCACATTTGCAGTTTGTGTGTCTTCATATGCACACCCTATGCCCTCTTCAGTCTTGGAGCCATCCGTGTATATGTGATGTACATCATTTACTACGTCATTATGGTCGGCTAATAGATTTCTATTCAGCGCCGAGTTTTCCTAAATGGTATATTCAGTATAGTTGTAGGTTTCATGATTGTTTTGTCATAGCTAGCTTCGAAGCACAGGAGTTTCGACAGAGTATATATCATATTTTAATATAGTTTTAATTCGGAGTATGCCGTAGCTAGCAGAGGTGTCCGTTTCCGATTCCAGAAGTGGAGTGTTTGACAGTTTCCTTCCAATGTTCCTATCGCATTCGTCAATGTACTGTTAGGCGTTTGTAATTGTCTTAGCAAGAATTTGGAACTTATATATTGCCTTCGTATTTCCAGTGGCGGTTCCAGTGCTTCTAATAGGAGGGCATTTGTAGGCGTTGAAGGCATCTCACCAGCACACAGACGTATTGCCTTGTACTGGACTTTATCCAGTTGTTGGATCAAGCTATCTGATGCGCCTTCATAACATGTGCAACCATAGTCGAAGTGTGGGTGCACTAGCGTTCGATACAGTAGAATACTTGTTTGTGGATCCGTCCCCACCAATATCCAGTAGTAGCTCTCATTTTATTAATAGCTTTTTCACATTTTGTTAAGATACATTTTATGTGTTGTGACCAGGTCAGATTTGAGTCTATAATTAATCCTACGTATTTTACATTCTTTTTGTATGGTATTCTGTAGGGACCTATGCCGACTGAGTTTATGTTTGGTAGTCTGTGACGCGTATATATATAAGCTTCTGATTTTTCAGGGGCAATCGTCATTCCATTTTCCACTAACCATTTTTCAAGATTCCTCAGAATGGGGGCGAGGGCTTCCTTGACATCTAGTATGGTGTTGCCAATCGCATATATGCATAGGTCATCAGCATGTTGTAGTATGAATGGGTTCTCTGCTAATATCTTGGCTAAATGTGATGTGTATATATTAAACAGTCAGGGAGATAGTGTAGAACCTTGCGGTAGCCCAGTACTAGTCTCTCTTGGACCAGCCGTGCCTGTTTTACTGTTGACGATCAGAATTTTGTTTTGGAGTAGAATGCACAGATTTGCTATGAACCTATGAGAGATTCTCATGTATTTTAGCTTATTTGCCAATACTGGGATGACATTATCATACGCACTAGACAGATCGATATATACGGCGTATAGATATCTATTCCTACTCTGGCAATTTTGTATGACCGTTACCAGTTGCGCCAATAAATCATTGGTTCCTTTACCTTTCCGGAATCCCAACTAGTGTTCTGGTAGCAGATTGTGATTTTCGATATACTACTCCATCCTGTGTTTGATCATTTTTACTAGGATCTTGAGAGGGCACGGTAAGAGAGTTATTGGTCGATAGGAGGCTGCATCTTGTAGGTTCTTTCCTGGTTTTAGAAGGGGTACTATTCTGGCAGTTTTTAATTCAGGAGTGTACCTCCCTTCTTGCCATATGTTATTTAGTGCGCTTAGAAGAATGGCCTTTCCGGAGGTAGGAAGGTGTTTTAACATTGAATATGAGATATTATCAGGTCCGGGAACTGTATTGCTGCATTTTTATAGGGTCCTTTCCAACTCAGTCATGTCGAATAGTTTGAGGAGCAAGTGCTCCTGATTCGTGCCTGGTTGCAGCCATATGTGGTTGTGTGTTGCAGGGGGAGTCAGCCTGGCAAGTATTTTTTTCTGCGATATCTAACTTAATCTCTGGAATACCGTGGTAGTCTTCGACGGCTCGACGAAAGCTCTTCACTCGTTTCCATAATTGTGTCAAAGGTGTACATAAAACTACATAGTATTCATAGTTGCATGAATAAAATTATAATAATTACCTCGTATGGTTTCTGTAGGTTTTTAACATCCACGGATTGTTCGTCGTCTCTCGTTTTTTAATTTTCTTTTTCTAAAAAAAGATTAGGGCTAAAGTTTTGGCCGACTCAACCTCGACGTCCGTCATGCTTGCTTCTCCACAACATACAAGCGCACTGGCAAGCGTATGGATGACGATGTTTGGCTCCCCTAAATTAACCAAACGTTTATAGAGGATTGGAGTTTGTGACAAGCGCCAAACGTGTGGTCCAGGAGTAAAACTTCACTAACATGACTCCAAGTATCACTTACTTTTTTCCGTTATGGTCTTTATTCTTCTGGTACCAAATGCAGGGTTCTGCTTGGTAGCATTCGGGGAATTTTAAAGTACCCTTGTTGGGTCATTTATTCATTTTTCCTGCAGCACATCTATCACAACAAACAGGAACATATGTCTGTCCACCGATGTGCACAACTGATATAAAGTCCGCACAAACATGTAGACGCTTCTCAAGAGTTTTCCGCAAATGTCCTTTTATTTGTGCCAAAAAAAAAAAAAACCGATACTCGAAAGGATCAGCTATAAGTGCTAGTAATCCTACATAAGCCAAGCCAAACGACCTGTCCACATGTTTCAAATTGTGACGGCTTGTCGAGGTTTGGCAAGCGAGTGGACCCACCTTTAAATATTCGTAATTGTCGTCTTTGACAATTATTTGATTCTACAAGAACAATCTCTGTATCCCTAAAAATTGAATTCTTCTGAATGACAACTGTATAGAAAGCACTACAATAATTAACCAGAATAATTAACCAGTCTGACAGATGAATTTGACTCAAAAACACTGATCACGTATGACATGACATTTTGGATCCCTTTGAAAGTTGATAAATCAGGCGTTAATTTATACTGGCCACTGGATAAAATGTTATTTACAGAAAAACCTTTATACAGTTGTTTGTATATGCTGAGCAGTATTACATTTTAAAATACAGAAACAAGTGAAATAGGGCGATAATTATTGATATACTGTCCATCATTTTTTTTTGTACAATGGTACCATAATAGTCAGTTTCAACGAGTATGAAACTATCCAGTACTTAAAAATTCAGTTAATAAGAAGCGGCAACACTATCAGATTCGATAATTTTTTTATGATAAAAATTGATAATATAAAAACAGTAATTGTCTCTAGCTTTTGAGTAACTTAATATTTTAAATTGAATGAATTATATCAATTACCACTATTTCATCGAAACTGTGTGGGTAAATTACTATAGGTCTGATTCTGTAGAAGATCTCTAACTTTATCAAATATTCTATTTTCTCATGGGTGCCTATGACAACTAGGGGAAGGAAAACCCTTATTAAATTAATTTGGATTTACCTTTTGTCCTCAATGTTTGTTTTGTTTATACTTTTTCATATTTCAGTTTTATCATATTACAAGCAGCCTTACATTAGCAAATGAATGCGGGATCCCATAATCATTTGCTTTACATATTGCTAATTTCATTTATGCCTCGTAGTTACTTCTTAGATGTAATATTTCATTTATTTACTTATCAATCTTGTTACATGGATCCCTGTGAAACATATCATGGTTAATATACATACATACAGTATGAGTCATAGTCGTAGTGAAATAAATCAAATATTACAAAGAGAATAAAAATAGACATTAATTTTTACAACTGAGTTTTGCAAAAGGTCTTTTTGAATACAATTATTTATTTTGTTCAAATTCTTGAATGGAGTAGAAGGAAATGGAAAAAGATAACCTCTCAGATTTTCTTTAAATATATCTTTATTATCTGCAAACTATTTTATACTCTTGTGAAGTTTATTAAGCAGATGTATTCTCAGAGGCGTATATGAATATTAAGTAAATTATTATATGACATAAGGCGTTAGCTGATGGGGGCTTGCATCACGACCCGGCTGGGCAAACCAGGTCGCGAGAAGCGCTGATCGCTGACGAAGCAGGGGCGAAGCACGCAAGCAACGCCTGCAAGACAATGGGGACAGCGAGGTCTCTTAATAACTAATCGCTAGTTACCAGGCACTTGAACCTGTGATTCGGGACTGACACGAACGCCTCGGGCACGGCCACCGACCCCGCGCTACGACGCCATCTTCGCCGATACTTCCGTTAAGTCAGATACAGCAGTAGTACCTATCGCGGTGTGGACCGTACCTTTCGGGCGTAACTTGTACTGTAGTCTACTACAAATAAACCCGCTGTACATCACAGTCTCGACTTATTTCGTAGTAGAGCTAGAACCCTCTCCGCCGTTCAGACGACTGGTGTCGGACCTGATTATTCATGAGAGCGGCTTGTGCAAGTAAGTCCATTCATTCAACACTCGCCTTCCTGACTACTCTCGGGACCTGCACGCACACTGCAGAAACATCCCGTACAGTACACCAGAATAATTAACTCCTCTTTGTACTAATAAAAGAGGTGTTTGTGTTTTGTGCAAGTTATTTCTGTATCTTGTATTGAAATTGTGTACCTGTGAATTAGAAGTAAACAGGTTAGAATCATCTATGACAGAGCACATGAGAGAATATATATACTCAGAAGTCATTGTAAGAATATTGAGTTTTTAAAAAAGTTGTCTGCAAGAAGTTTTTGGTTTTATCCTACACAATATCCGACTAGCTCTTTTATGTGCTACGAAAACTTTTTTACTTTGTAAAGAGTTTCCCCAAATAATTACGCCATATGACATTACTGAATGAAAATATAAGGAGTAAACCTGTTTCGTTAATTCCAGATCTGCTTTTAGAGAAAGTGTTCGTATTGCAATGGTGGCACTACTTAACTTCTTTAGTAGTGAAGCGAGTTTTTCATCTGTTTTAATACCAAGGAATTTTATACTCTTTGTTTCTAATATTGTGTTATTTTTATTGCTTACTTGTAAATCTGGCTGTGCAAATTTATTTGTTTTAAACCTAATATAATGTGTTTTTCAAAAATTAGTTTTAATGAATTTGCTACTTCACTAAGTACTTCTTTTACATTAAATTCTAGATAGCTGTTTTTCTCACAGTTAGGTTAGTGTCGTCCGCAAATAAAAAACTCTTAACTTTGTCAGATAAGTTTCAAGGAAGGTCATTGATGTTCAACAAAAAGAGGAGGGGTCCTAGGACAGAACCTTATGGAATTCCATGTTTTATTTTTCCCCCGTCTGATGAAGAATCATTACATAGCTTAGAATCAAAAATGGAAACTTTTTGCAATCGACTTTCCACGTCTGATTTAAACCATTTTTTCCTGCGGTTCCATAAATAGCATACCTAGTATTCCTTTTTCTTCAAAAGTAATTCATGATTTACACAGTCAAATGCTTTTGCAAGATCACAAAATATTCCTACATGGCTCATTTTATTATTCATTTCCTCAAATGTGTTATTTAAAAGTGAGTATATAGCCATTTCTATACGTGATCCTTAGAACCCAAATTGTGATTTAGTGAGGATATTATTTTGTGTAACATGTTTTATTACTCTACAGTACATGACTTTTTCAAAAATCTTTGAGGATCCAGAAAGTAATAATATGGGACGATACATTAAGGATTGATTACAAATGTGGGCAAGTACACGATTGATACAATCTGAACATCTTTTAAGTAATTTGCTTGAAGTATTGTCATAGCTGTAAGAATTTTTAGGTTTTAGTTGTTTCATGAGTTTATTTATTTCTGAGACTGTTACTGGTGTCAATTGCATTTCCACAAATCTATTTGGGAAAGCAGTCTGAAGAAGTCTTAGGGCACTATGTGGGGATTCCTTTTCTATGCCTAATTTCTCTACAACTGAAGTAAAATGTTTGTTAAATATTTTACAAACTTCCCCTACTTCACTATGAACAGATCCATTTTGTTCTATTTTTATGTCTAGAGTAATTAACATATTTTCCTGTTTCAATTTTTATTATGTTCCATATAGGTTTCATCTTTTTGCCTAAATTCTGTATTTTCTCTGAGATATACCTGTTCTTGGCCTTTCTCATTACATTTCTTAGTATTTTAGAATAAAGTTTATAATGAGCTTTTGGTGTATAGTTATCTGATTCTCTTACTTTTAAGTGCAGGTCCCTTTTTGTTTTACAAGATACTCTAATACCCTTTGTCATCCATCCCTTACCCAGTTCATTGTTTGGAGAATTGATAACTTTCCTTTTTTTGAAACTTCCTTCGAAATGTGTTAGAAATATATTGAGAATGGAAACAAATTTTCTTTAAGACC
This sequence comes from Vandiemenella viatica, assembly GCA_031002005.1. Lineage (NCBI taxonomy): Eukaryota > Metazoa > Arthropoda > Insecta > Orthoptera > Morabidae > Vandiemenella > Vandiemenella viatica. Next base: position 308,534,322 of record CM061921.1, on the reverse strand, counting down.
CTGTGCATTGTACATCTCTGACCATTGTTCATTATTTAAGGAATCTATTAAATGTTTTACATTGTTTTCATTAATATTTCTTATACATACCCAGATTTTTTTTATCTGTCTAATAGAGTTTCTGGACTTGTTACATAATAGCTAGGCATCATGATCTGAGATACCATTTATTACTGGAAGTATGTTGTAATTACTGTACTGAGAAATATCCATAAAAAAATATCAATTGCAGTCCTGCTATTATTTTCTATTCTAGTAGGTAAATTTACAAGTGCCGTTATATTAAAAGACAACTCAATGCTTCCATATCTAGCCTCTCATTGCTGTGATTGAGAAACTCAACATTAAAATCTCCACATAAAACTATTTGTTTGTTATTTTTGAAACATAGTAGCAAAGACTCTAACTGAAATAAAAGTCTAAAATTTCCTGAGGGGGCCCAGTAAATTGCTATTAATATGAGCTCTTCCTTACCATATTCTAGTTTAGAAACACAGCATTCAAAGAGTTGATCTATACAATAATTACTTACACCTAAACTATTGCATTGAATATTATTATTTTTTAAATGGCAACTCTCCCTTCTCCACTTTACTTCTACTGAAATGAGAACTTAGTTTATAATTTGGAATGGACAGCTTAGATATTCCTCTGTCAGACAAATGATGTTCAGATATGCACAAAATAACTCCATTTTAAAATTTCTGGAGTTTTGACTCTCTTCTAGGCATAAGGTAATGTCGTCAGTTTTACTAATTATTCTCCTTATATTTTGATGGAGAATAGTGGTCTGAACACTTTGATTCAATGAATTTAAATTGTTTACTTTATTAGTACATACTGGTATATGAGATGGAATTTCAAAAAGCTTTGATTAGGAGAGACATTAATTTCTTTTATACTTCTTAATACATTTATTTTTTTTACCCTAAAAAATGCCGCGACTTAACACCACTTATAACAGGAATACCTCGTTCACTCACCTCGCATCCCCTGATCTCATCAGCAATAAGAAGCGAAAGCTTCCTTTTACCTCTGAAATTCAGATGGAGTCCATGACGAGTAGAACTGTCCCTTCGGCCACATCTATCAAATCAATGTGTGAATTTGCTGGCTGCCAGAGAACCCTTTCAAACGATGCATTTGTATGCCTAATGTTATGCCATATCCAGGATTTATCATAACGCTCAAGCAAACCTACAAATCCCACATTTGTCTGACGTATGTTCCTGGAAATGTGAGCTATGTCTTCTTGAATTGAATAATTGAGGTCCTTATCTAGACTATTTCATGGTCCCCCTATACTTACAATACAATCCTCCTTTGAGAAATCTTTCCCTAAGTCTTCCACATTTGCTACAACACTTCCAAGATCTGCATTTGGTTTGAAAATACTACAGACTTCATAATCTGGCCCCAATTCAGACTCACTGATTCTCCTCCCATGACTGCTTCCAAGTAACAGTACCTTCCTACATTTAGATACCTTCTGAAAATTTCTCCCTTTTACTTTACAAGGTCCCAGATCATTCAGTCCAACTTAATAGTCCTCAAAGTCACCATCTAGATCCCCCAATGGTCCAAACACATTGGACGTCTGGAAACAATCAGACAGACAGCATCTCCTACCATTACTGTCAGAGCTGACTTCTCTCCACTCACTGTTCTGCCTAAGCTTAAGAACTGAGTTTTCTGCTTTCAGGGCCTTTAAATCCATCTCTGCAGATGCCAGATCTGACTGGAGCTTCAGAATCCGCTGCTCCAGATCCTTACTTCTGCAGGAGTGTTAGTTCCAGGCAATCCTGACACAAGAGTCACTGTTAGTAACATCACTGCACCCCCAGTGAAACCAGCGCCCGCAGTCCTGGCACGTCACTCCTTCTCATACTGGTCTTCGACAATGACCACACTCAGTATCCTTTATGATACTTTCAGAAAAACTTAATAACTTAGGAGAATAAAAACTTAAAAGCCTTTACTTTTTAAACTACTTTAAAAACCTAAAGAACTTAGGAGAAAAAAACTTTAAAACATTTACTTTTAATTAACTACTTGTGTTTCAATTGCCAAAGAAAAGTAAAAGTAGGATTTTAAGAAAAAAGCTACACAAATACAATGTAAATCACTCAAAACTTTTCCGAAATGTGAATAAAACACTCATCAGCTACAACACTTACAAAAAAAAAAACAAATGATATCAAAAGAACTTTTTTAAACAATTACAATGAAATTTGACAACCTAGAACTCTGACCTAACCTCAAATGTAAACAAATAAAATATATTTACACTGTACTGATTTTCTATTTTAAAAAATGGTTCACTGTCACTTAATAACATCACAATTTACTGCAAAACTAATGCAATCAAAACAAACTTGCTACAAAATACTGTTATGCTAAAACAAGAATATTGATACTAGACGTTAAACACGGATGTAAAAAAGAAGCCACCGAACACTGAATTTACAGTTATCGGATTTAACAAAGCCTATGGAAAAGATAATACGAATATGAAAAACTGATGTAAATGATATTAACGCTCTATAACAAAAATCTGAACTTAAGCCTAGTGTTCAAAAATGTAAACAAACAGAGAAAGTAAACACCGAACAGATCACAGCTCTAAAACACAAATATTTTTTTTTTTTTTTTGCACTAATAAAAACACTCACTAACACTCACAGTAGAAGAACGTATTTGAATTTAGGGTTTGAAATTAATATTATAACAAAAACTAAATATTAACTATATTTATCTATGATTTAAATACACATGTTCGCGCGATACGTGCTTCCACGATATTCCAAAGATTTACTATTTACACGATCGTAATGTAGTTTGGATTTACCATACAATACAGAACAATACATTCATTTTCCATTGATCCCAATATAAGAGACTGGCTCTGTGGGATGTGGAAAGTTGTCAATTTATCCTACAGTTAAACAGTTGCATAACAAAATAATATATACACCACTAGATGTACAGTCATAGTATACATGGTATATTAAACACTTCCATTATAAAATAATACAAACACCAGAAGATATACAGTCATAGCATATATGGTACATTAAAAAAAATCCATGAAAAAATAATACATACACCACAAGATGTACAGTCATAACATATATGGTACCATAAACAATTACGTAACAAACTAAATACATACACCAGGAGATGTACAGTCAGAGCATACATGGTAAATTAATTATGTGAATTATATTTACACAATATACTGGCAGTTATTTTTTAGATACCTTAGAAATAAATTCTTCGACAGAGTAGAAGGAGTTGTCAATTAAAAATTCTTTCAATTTTTTCCTGAATTTATTCTTATCATCTACTAGACATTTAATATGTGTTGGAGCATATTGAAGATATGTATCCCTGAATATCAGACCCCTTTTTGAACAAATGACTATGACTTGTAAGTCTTGTGAAGATCATTTTTACTTCTAGTGCCATAATTATGTATTTTACTATTTGTTTCAAACAAAGTATAATTTGTGACTATAAAGGACATTAATGTGTATATATACTCAGATGCTAATGTTAAAATCCCTAACTTCTTGAACAGCTCTCTACATGAAGTTCTATTGCTAAACCCACACATAATTCTTATTACACGCTTTTGGGCTCTGAACACTTTGTCTCTATGGGTAGAATTGCCCCAGAATATTATTCCATATGACAATAAGGAGCAAAAACAAGCAAAATAAACTAGCTGCCTAATACGGAGATCACCTACAGCAGAAATTGTACGAATTGCAAACGTGGCTTCTGCCAATCGCTTTAGTAAGTCAGAAACATGTACTTTCCAATTTAAATTATGATCAATGTACAAACCTAGAAATTTCACACTCTCTACCTCTTGAATGGACTGGCCTGCAAATTTTATGTCTAGGTCTGGTGTTAATCTGTGTGATGTACTGAATTCCATATATTGAGTTTTATCAAAGTTTAAAGACAAGCAATTAGCTGTAAACCATTTATTAATCAGTTCAAAGACATAATTTGAAATATATTCTGTAGATAAATCTGGAGTATTTTTAATTCCTATGTTTGTGTCATCTGCAAATTGGACAAATTTTGAATTTTTACATGAAACACAGGGTAGATCATTTATACAATAGTGGCCCCAATATAGAACCCTGAGGTATTCCACATCTGATTAATTTCCACTCAGAAAACAGTGGACCTCTTAAGGCAGCCTTAAAATTCTCCATTGACACTTTCTGTTTTCTATTTAGAAGGTAAGAACTAAGCTATTTATTAACAATGCCATCTATAACATAATACTTAAGTTTCGGTATCAGAATTTTATGATCTACACAGTCAAATGCTTTAGATAAGTCACAAAAATTCCCACAGGAATTAATTTATCATTTATTCCTTCTAAAATATTGTCAGTGAATGCAAATATAGCTTGTTCTGTTGAATGACCCTTTTGAAAACCAAATTGTGATTTAGTTAGAATATTATTATTTTTTAGATGTTCATAAACTCTATTGTACATTGCTTTCTCAAAAACTTTGGAGACGGCTGTTAGTAATGAAATTGGTCGTTACTTCCATACGGCTGCCTTATCTCCCTTTTTATAGAGTGGTTTAACTACAGCACACTTAAGCCTTTCTGGGAAAGCCCCCTCAAGTAAAGATATATTAAATAGATAACTTAGTATATTACTTAATTCTGTGGAGCACAATTTAATTAATCTGCTGGAAATCCCATCATAACCACTTGAGTATTTGCTCTTAAGGGATTTAATAATTTTTCTTATTTCTTCTGGAGTAGCTAATTTCATAGATATATAGTTAAATTTTTCTTGGAAGCCTTTATTGACAAAATCCATACTGTGTGTCACTGAGCTATTAGCAGTGAACTTATCAGCAACAGATAAAAAATGTTTATTAAAATTATCAGCATTTGAAAAATTAGATCCTACTGAATTTTCTTTGACAAAAATATCATTACTTGTTTGATTACTCTTTCCTGTTTCCTTTTTTACAATGTCCCATATTGTCTTAATTTTATTTTCAGAATCATGAATTTTATGTTTGTAGTACATACTTTTAGATTCTTTAATAACCTTCTTCAGTATTTTGTAGTACTGTTTGTAATATGTTTTACAATTAGAATTCTCACTGTTCCTAGAGTCATAGCATACATGGTACATTAAACAATTCCATAACAAAATAATACATACACCAAAAGATGTACAGTAATAGCAAACATGGTATATTAAAAAAAATCCATAACAAAATAATACATACAAACCAAGATGTACAGTCATAGCATACATGGTACCGTACCGTAAACAATTGTGTAACAAAATAAATACATACACCAGGAGATGTACAGTCATAGCATACATGGTAAATTAATTATGTAAACTACATTTACACAAGCTACTCTCAGTTATTTCCTAGATACCTTAGAAATAAATTCTTCGACATAGTAAAAGGAGTTGTCAATTTAAAATTCTTTCAATTTTTTCCTGAATTTATTCTTATCATCTGCTAGACATTTAATATGTGTTGGGAGCTTATTAAAGATATGTATCCCTGAATATCGGACCCGTTTTTGAAGAAATGACAATTACTTGTAATCCTTGTGAAGATCATTTTTACTTCTAGTGCCATAATTGTGTATTTTACTATTTGTTTCAAACAAAGTATAATTTGTGACTACAAAGGACATTAATGTGTATATTTACTGAGACGCTAATGTTAAAATCCCTAACTTCTTGAACAGCTCTCTACATGAAGTTCTATTGCTAACCTCACACGTAATTCTTATTACACGCTTTTGGGCTCTGAACACTTTGTCTCTATGGGTAGAATTGCCCCAGAATATTATTCCATATGACAATAAGGAGCGAAAATAAGCACAATAAACTAGCTGCCTCATACGGAGATCACCTACAGCAGAAATTGTACGAATTGCAAACGTGGCTTCTGCCAATCGCTTTAGTAAGTCAGAAACATGTACTTTCCAATTTAAATTTTGATCAATATACAAACCTAGAAATTTCACACTCTCTACCTCTTGAATAGATTGGCCTGCAAATTTTATGTCTATATCTGGTGTTAATCTATGTGATGTACTGAATTGCATATACTGAGTTTTATCAAAGTTTAAAGACAAGCCATTAGCTGTAACCATTTATTAATCAGTTCAAAGACATAATTTGAAATATATTCTGTAGATAAATCTGGAGTATTTTTAATTCCTATGTTTGTGTCATCTGCAAATTGGACAAATTTTGAATTTTTACATGAAACACAGGGTAGATCATTTATACAATAGTGGCCCCAATATAGAACCCTGAGGTATTCCACATCTAATTAATTTCCACTCAGAAAACAGTGGACCTCTTAAGGCAGCCTTAAAATTCTTCATTAATACTTTCTGTTTTCTATTTAGAAGGTAAGAACTAAGCCGTTTATTAACAATGCCATCTATACCATAATATTTTAGTTTCTGTATTAGAATTTTATGATCTATACAGTCAAATGCCCTTAGATAAGTCACAAAAAATTCCCACAGGAATTAATTTATCATACAGTATCACAAGAGTAAATTTTGGTTCCTGCTTTTATGTAACTTCATGGGGTTCCTTTTTGATAAATTTGACCTTAGCTTCAGTTTTAACTTAGGACAGCATTTGCTGGATGTTTAAGAAATCACCTCATTATACCTAATCTAAGAAAATTATGTACTGAACAAATCTACTCAACGTACCTTCTACAATTTTAATATCCACAATACTACATTCAGTACATGCCGGTAAAACAGTTCCTAAATTATGCCCTCAAGAACAGATAAACAAAAGTATTACAAGCTTAACATGAACTGATGTCTTTTGGGGTTTTCCTTTACGCAGATAAATACATATGGTGTTAAGATATTAAGAAAACATTTTAATTCAGATTTAACATTAATATTCCCCTGAATTAAAAGTTTGTATTTTGTGAGATCGAAGATTTGTATTTTTTTTAGAATGCCAATGTTTAAAAACATATTTCAGGCACTTTGTAAATAAAGACACATCTGTTTCTGAAGTCATCAAAGCTTAAACAGTGCCAAATCTTTGGGGGGTCAAACCAGGCCACTTGCCCCTGACGGAAACATCAGGGAGCCGTCAAAATCGTTTTTGAGTTATGACAAATTTAATAATCGGGGCGCGGTGGCACTTGGTGTGGCAATAATGGAAGCAGCAAAATCTAATCACATTTTCCAAGGGTCGGAAAACTCACAGTTCTTGCTCTGACTTGGTAAATTCTTAGCTTCGCCATTGCGCTTAGTTAACACTCATTTTTAAAGCATGGAACTCAGTGAATGCTATTTCAAATTTTTTATTTGTACATTTAGCATTCCATTTCACAGAAACTTTAATTAATTAATTACATAAATAAAATTGGTGTACCACTACAAACCATTAATTTTCTACTAAAAGCAGTGATTACATTTATCATTTGCTGTCATGCAGTATTTCATCTCTTCCTCGTGTTCCCATGATCATTGAAACACAGGATAGTATTTTATGCAATGTTTCTCCTCAATGTAATTGTTGGAGGCATTCACTGTGTTGACTGAATGAAAAATTTCTACACCGTCATATCCATCAGTCCTTTCTTAATATACAGAAATATTATTTTCTGCTTCTCCTTTATTCATTGCACAACCATTGGCAATAAATGGTATCTACAAAACCTGACAGATCTGCATCCAAACTGAGAAATTTTGGAGTCTATTGGAGATCACGATTCCGTAACAACAACATTAAATAATATCGTTGTAATATTCCTGCAGTCAGTAGCAAAATGTTCAATTTGCAAGCAATAATTCCGTTGTAATACAGCCAGGACAATTATTTTCAACCAGAAATCAGGTTTTAATGCAGCCTGGACCAGCATGAAACAGTTAAATGTACTTCGGAAAGAGTTTCTAGCAGAGTCTTGCGTTTGACCACTGTATTATTATGATACCAACAGCAGGCGGAGTCGCGATCTACACTAATCCCAAATTTTGTCCTATGGTAATATTTAGTCCTGTGAGGGAATTAATTTATTCGAATTTGATACATGAAAACAACAAAATTAAAATATGCTTTGGAGTTTGGAAAGAAAGAGTGAAGTAGTCATTCACAAACCCTGGTAGAACATATGAGTTTGTATAATATTTCATTGACGATAATTCCTGTGTCATTAACTTCTTATCAAGCGATCTGGTGGCTTAGTGGCTAAGGAACCTGACTGGAGATCGAAAGGTACCCGGTTCGAATCTCTGTTTTGGTGGGGATTTTCATAGACACTTAACTTGGTCTTCACCTCTGGCACAGCATGCTGTGTAATGTAAAGTACGCCAGAACGCTTCCGTGGTTCGGATACCAAGTTACTTTGTAGGTCCCCCGTACCCGGCAGGATAGCTGGTCAAGGTTAAGGCGGCTACGACAGGGGCGGAATGCGCAGGCGATAGAAAAACTGTCACCAGGTTATTACAACCACATGGAATTATTATATTATAACTTCTTATCGAAAGCAATAAGGACCTACGTTCACAAGTGAAAGACAACACAAAAACTGGCGCCATCTGCTACCTAACTTAGGTAATTACTAAGATTGTTACTAGATGGCAGGATGTGCACCCTCTCTCTTTTGCAGATATTTGGTTTCAAAGATTAGATTAGAGTTTTAGATTTTTTATTTATCCATTTAGTCAATTTGTAGTACAGGTGCACATTTGACATTGGATAAGTCATTTTGATGATTAGATGTTACACATTATTATGAGACGATGGGACTTACATACATGATTGATAATACAAAAAAATTGCTTGTTGAATTGAAATGAAAATATCATGGCATTACATTTGATAATAAATTTAACAGAGCAGGACACATTCGACAAGTAGTAGGAAAAGGTTTCAAAATTCTTCTTGGAGAGAGTGAGGAGATTTATGGTAGAAGTAAAGGAATTGGTTTGGAAAACTTTTGTCAGACTATTCCTGAATATTGTAGGGTAGTATGGGACCCACATTTTGCGTATAAAATGCAGGAGTTAAATAGGGTGCAAAGAAGGGCTGCTAGTTTTGTTTCTGGAAATTACCGCATAACGCAATCAGTAACAGATATGATATGGGACCTGGCATGGGATTATTTGGAAGGCAGTAGGAGGATGAAGAGTGTCATGTGAGTGTACAAGGCATTTATTGGAGATGAGGCATGGAAAGATATTGGTGTAAGAATTAAAGGTAATGAATGGAAGGGAAAATATGATCATGACCACAAGCTGGAACTCGATTTTAGGCACAAGGGTGTAGGAATATTCTCTAAGGGTGTCAGGAATTGGAAGAAGTTACCTAGAGATGACTAATTTACCAAAAATGTTGAAAGTAGAAAATTGTAGAGGGAAAATGTAGGTTGATGTAGGTAAGAGAGAAGAAGGTTGTGTAGGGAAATTGCCACTGGAGAGTGCGCTCCATTGCAATTAAATTAAATTTAAAATAAACTACCCTACAAAATATGACAAATTTTCATGTATACAATAATATAATGTTTATGGTTGATAATGGAACAAAAAGGAAACATCTTAAATGTATTTTACAATAAGCGCAGTTGTGAAGGACACAACGAAGAGATGTAGAAGGTAGGAAGGGTATGTAAAATAATAATAAGGGAAGTGGCCTGCCTAACCCTGGTCTGGCCCTCGCTTAAGTGGTCCTACCTGCATTACAGACAGAAAATACAAAAGGTAGGAGCAAGAGTTGTCAAAAAGTAATCCAAATTGTGATAAAAGAAATTCTGAAGGAGCGGAGTAGGAAATAGTATTAAGAAAACATTAAATCCTCTTAAAATACATAATGTTTTGATTATTACTATATTTTGACCCCTCCATTGAAATATTGTGACTCCACAGTTATCTAATATATTTATTATTGTTCTTTGAAAAAGACATAATTCCTGGCTTACCTATTATTTCAATAATCAGCCCAAGTTTCATTAACTCTAGAACAATAACTATACACCCACATCAGTTTTAAAAGATCCTGGTTTTCAGGGAAACAGTGTCACTGTTATTTATGCAAATCCACACAATGATGTCTTTGGTTTTTCTTGACTAGTTTGTGAAAAGCATATGAATAAGGAATAAATAAAATTAGCAAACTTAGTATTATTAATAATCATGGAAAGTTTGGCAATTCTCGCACATTTCGACTGATGTATACTACGTTTTTATTGTTGGTATCATAATTGTAAGAAATAATAACTATTCAAATTTTAATTAAGCTTATTAATAATAAACAATACAAAAATAATAAATTATAAGGTAATACATACCTAGTAACTTAATTCATGGATATTCTGGGTATATGATAGTGTGGGTTTCTTAGAGCAACTTTACATAGATGGATGCACTAAAAGTTTTATATAAGCCCAGTTACAGCTGAAGTACTCACTTGCCCTAAAAATGCACTTTCCCCGAAAACACACTTGCCTTGACGCACGTTTTATTTATTTTGTAGGAATGGTAAGTTATACTGTGTGTCCCTGGAATAGGAGTCTATGCTGCTCTTAATCCTGGACAACAAAATATGTATATCTCAATTATATTTATTTATACCATATATTCTACTATTTTTGTAAATAATGATAGAAAAAAAATTTAACTTCCAACACCTTTTCGATGGTCACATCTTTAATTTCTTTTCACCAAAAAATTTCCACTTCTTGACAATCGTACTTGACCTAAATGCATGTTACCTTCGCAGAGTTTAAAATTATGATAGTACTAAATCTAAAAATTTTCTCCCTGAGTTGATATATAATAATATTGAAAAGGTACATCATAGAGAGTACAAGCATAGGCAAATGTCTAACTGACAATACTACATTATAAAATGAAACCAGCTTAATAACTGACTCTGGAGTTACATAATATCATGTAAGATTTAGGAAAAAAAAAAGTATTTCCAAAAGCCATAAAGAATCATTTATTTTAAGAACCTCTTTAAGGGTAATTACATCATAGATTTATAATTACAGGGCAGTATATATGTTTAAGCTTTATTACATTTTTCTGTTTTCAAATAGTATCTTTCTCATGGTTAAAGATGCAAAAAGTATTTCCCATTTCTGTACTGTTGTCCAAAAATCTGTCATTGTGATGTTCCTTTGTTTTCTTCTATTTTTCCTATGTTTTGGGAATTTCAAATGAAGTGGAGGAATGGTCAATGTCTTTTCAACTGTATGTCCATTCTGAGAAATATTAGATAGCTGTGTGTTCTTATTATTAGGTACAAGCTTTAGTAATGTTTGAGCTGAAAGCTGAATTGAAGCTTGGAATTACAGTTGAAATAGCTCAAAGTGTTTTGAAAAAATATTCAGCAGATCAGCTAATTAATCCATGAAGGGAATACATTGCACCAAATGTGTCACTCGATGTAGGTTCCATAGTATGGAGAGTGTTAAAAGACAAAATTATGTTTTCCTTCAGTTGAGTTGTTAGAAAACTACGAATTTTACGTGATTGCCAATATTTAAAAAGGTGGAAATTTATGTCACTTGCGAAGCTTGTGGCATTGTAAAGCTACATTTGGGGTGGTATTGTACTTCTTAATAGGCTGAGGGTAAAGTGGACTATTAGTTGATGGCCTAGTATTTGTAAGTTGAGTGTGAATAACTACCACATTGCCTATAGTAGGCTGTGGCTCCATGACCAAAATTCCCACATCAGCTGTTTGATTATGAACTAATACTCCTTGTTTTCTACAAATACAAACTTGAGCAGAATCAGGTGATGCAGGTAAAATATTTTGAACTTGCAATGTGGTATATTGTAATTACAAAACCTGGACTGGAACAACGTTATGGTTAGGCGGTGTGTTGTGATCATCTGATCGTTTGGTTTTGATTTCCTGTTCAACAGTTAGAATTACATTTACACTAGGTAACTGTTTATTTGCTAAGGAGCTACACTGTAGAGTGGTGTAGGATATATCCTGGACTAAAGAAGTAATTGTGTTGTCAGTGTGAACAGCTGACTTTTCTAAGTGAGTTATTCTTTGTGTACGGTTGTCCTGAATATTTTTCAATTCCTGAACTTCAGAATTTAAGTTACCTGTTTAACATTATCATTTACAGTAATTATATGAATAGTTAGACTCTGTGTTTTTTTTTTAGCAGTATCTTTTACAATGTCTGTTTGTTGAGAAATATCAGCAATTTTGCTATTAATTTGCTTAGATTGCAAAGTTAATTGTGTACTGACCTCAGATGTGAAAGTAGTAAACTTAGTTTGCATTTCTTGTGTATTATGTTCACATTTATCTGCAAATGCCTATACTTTGGTTTCTAAGTCTGATATCGTACCACTGAGTTTTGAATCTATGGAATCGGTAGTATCTTTGATTTGTTGTATTAGGGAGATAGTAATTTGTGCAGAAGTCTGTGCAAGGGTTTACAGTATATCATCTTACCAAACTTTTGCTGAATTATTTAATGTAATACTAAATTCTTTCTGAAGTTGCTGTTTATGCTGTTCAAATTTTTCATCGAATTTAGCATTTAGATCATTAAAGTTTGCATTTAAGGCAGTAAAATCCTTATTTTGGTATCAAGTTTAACAGCAAAGTTGTCAAATTTAGTAATTATCAAGGTTATCAAATTTACTATGAAAGTTATCAAATCTGGTAGCAACATCCTGCCTTTGGTAATTGTGAAGGGTTTTGAAACATTGTTTATGGTTATAAAAAATCGTATTAATCATTGCTCTCAAATCAAGGTTATCTGTAGTAAATTTTATTGCCAAATTCTCCTCACTGTGTGTCATAGAAAATTCATGACATCTACTTGTTGATGATGTGTTTGAAAGACCTTCCTCACCTATCTTATTCGTTTCATGATCCGGAAGTGATGTCGATAATTTTAAGTTGGCATTCTTGTGAACTAATGAAGCTGCTTGTGCTACAGTTTGATCCAATGTTCGATTTGTAGCTAATGTGAGATCAGCATTAACAGCTAAATCTACCTCTACAAGTAACATCTGAATCACTGTTAGATGGGTTGTCATTTGAAATTTCTACAGTTACGGTAGGCATCACTTCGATGCAAGTCGATACTACTTGGTCCATGGTACTATTGGACTCTATATCACCAATTGAATGTATATGAATACAAAGGTAATTTCAATATAGAAAAATATCCCTAAAGTATACAATACACACAAAGATAATTATAACACATAATAAAATTGTATGAAAATGTGTATGTATATACACAAATAGAAGAACACAGGTTAAAGGGGAATATCTGCAAAGCTAGATGAGGATCTTCGATCTGTTGAGGCATGAGTTATTATACCAATAGATTGATAAATTACCCAGACACTTTGTTGCCATAAACAATCATGAAATACGATAGAAAGAATATTTAGATTTCACTCTGAAGTGGATTAGAAATGTTCCCGTCGTTTTCACCAGAGGTGACCGAAGTGACTTGCTCAGGTAGTGACAACACTGAAATTTCTCAACACATCACTGATCATTGTTGAAGTGTAAGGTTCCTGGAAGAACAGCTGAGAGTTGACTAGGAATCTTGCAACGCAAAAATTTGAAACGTGTGAAAGTCTCATTACCTGCCTGCACTGCCGGTTCAAGGAAACGATTTTGAAATAAATCAATGATAAATGTTTTAAAAATGTCAAAAAGGTGAATAATGACTGATCAGCCAAAAACTAATGAGTTGACCTACAGGCACTGCTGGATTATCCAATAGTTACAACAAGGCACCATTTTTAAGCCCTCCTTAGAGTAAACATTTTTTCATAAAATAAAAATAATAAAAAATAAATAAAATCATCAAAATAAAACAATCAATGTAAAATAAAAATCACTATAGATAAAAGTAATTTTCAAAATATAGTGAATTGTTAAATTTGTTTGTTTAATTGAATGTAAAATATGATCAGTTATCTACAAAACATCTTTGTATTTATGAAATACAGACTTTTCTTAAAAAGAAGAACAGGGTCCCAAAACCTTTTAGTGCCTAGGACCCAATTCTTTCTTAATCAGGCATTGTCTTCGATGACCATGAGACAGTGGCACATCGTTTCTGGCAGTGGAACACATTTTGTTTGGGAGTCATTTTCTGCTATGCATATTCCTAAACTTCTGTAATTCTCCTACAAAGGAACTAAGAAATAGAAACAATATTGCCTCCTAACATTTAAAAGCTTCTTCAACCCGAAGACCAGTAGGTTTGTAAAAAATAATTCTGTGGACAACTAACTTAAATGGGGGCATTTTTTTTATCTATGAATAAATTATTAATGTTTGAGACATATACAATAACACTATTATAACATAATAAATTTAAAACAATGTTTTCAATCCTTGTGAAACACATTTATAAAAGTGGAAGTAAATGATTAAGAATTAACTGCAAGTTCACCCGACTACAAATATTTAACAAATAATTAATAATGTTACTATAGTCTAGATGCTATACTACACCACTGGCCCACATAATCAAAATAAAAGTCTCTAGACTTCACCACTCTTGTGTTAACAGCCCTACCATGTACCGTGATCTCTCATACCTATTTAAGACTCTTAAAAAATGAATATTTACTTAATCCTTAGATGAACAGCTTGAAATGAATAAAGTATCGTAGAAACAATACAGTTCTATCCTCCTCCTGGAGATTTTTGCCTGGTCAGTGAAATATTCAAGGCTTTTAAAAAGTTGGGTTTATATGCTTATACAGTACAAATATGGTGTCAAAATTTATAATATTCTGCCTGCGGTCCACCGGAACCATCTTTGTGCACCACAGGCTGAGAAACACTGTTCTATGGGATGTAGCTGAATGTTTCAAAAATGGCAGCTGCTGCTCCTGTACTCTTACCAACAATGTTACAAACTTTTTCAAACTCCATAATATTCCAAAGAGCGCATCGCTGCCCACTGACCAGTAGGAGCGTGAGACACAACAAAGTGGTCTCCAGTCCTCCCTAGCAAATCGGCCCCCCTCCCTTGCATATTTCCGCGGAATCGCCAGAGCGCATACTCAATTTGTGGCATCCAGAATTTGTTCCCATGGCAGCGAAATAGTTCATTGGTGTGGCCAAAAAATTACATTTTTTTATTTGTACTTTGTTAGAACTTGTGAAATGTCACAGTGTCACTATGTCTAGAGCCGCCAATAATTTTCGTGGAATATGAATCGCAAATAATTGCTTGATTCAACTGTTGTAAGTGAAGGGAAGGGTATGAACTAGCAAAGTTTATGACAGTGGGAATTAGAAGCAACTTGTTCATGGATAGGGTAGGCTGACCTTCGGCAGGAATTTCCTTACAAAAATGGTAGAAGCTTAAATGTCACCCTTGTTAATTGAATAGTAATGATTTGAAATATTTGTTTCTAATCTCATTATTCGCAATGTATCAGACCACAGCTTAAATTAACACAGACTCTTAATTCAGATTTGTTGTAGATCTCAGGCAGAGGCAGCAGTGATCTCACACAGTGAAACAGTGAGAATTTAGTCTGCTGTTGTAACTGCTTGGCTGTGTGCAAGAAGTTATGTAATGTAGAATGTGTAGCACAGCCTGGAATTCTACAAAGTGAAGTTGGGACAACTGGTGATGTAGTAATGGCTAACAATAGTGGCCCAGTGATGAAATATTTATTGTCATTAGGGTGTGGTGTGTTGATCTTGAAGTTCTGCGAGGTTCAAGTAGCATGTATGTCAGCAGTCTTAAGAATGATGACTCCTGGAAGATCTTGAAGATTGTTGTGATGTGTCTTGAAGGATCGAAAATTTCTCGTCATCTTGATCATGATGCTTTTATTAAAGTCTGATAACTTTTACTCAGAGATGCAAGAGTTTGTTAAACGGCTGTCGTATCAGGCTACACTGTTGATAACATTTAAAAGGCAGTATTGGACTTCAAAAATCATAGATGATTGATTTGAAGCATACACTCTTACAAACATTATTTCTATTTATAACCCCAAATTAGAGTGATCTCTACGATAGTTTTAAAGGCATTGCTACGAAAACATTGCTCCACCGAACCACAGTGTACTGACTTGTCCGAAACTTTTTAAAGTATTGCTATAGACCCATTGCTCGCCTCACCAGCCGCGGCCTTAATTGGTGAATACTGGAAAATTACCAGCCAAAATGCAATATGGCTGTCCTGTATTTATGGACAAATTGAAAATGCTGGCGTCATACCATAACTTCAAAATTTAATATCTTGCTAACCACTTTATATTTTAGACTAGAACTCAGATATATTTCTTAATATAACTGGCTCTCAATTTTTCAACTTTGTATATTACTCAGCAATGCTTCTACTGGATTTCCATTTAATTGTGTGACATCGATGTTTTAGTGTGCAAATGCTTAAAAATGTAACAGAAAATCTTATTTTTCCCCTCAAAACCTAAAGTTTTTTTCTAAACTGAATATATGTTTTTAACCCACTTGATTTTATCTATCTCCTGAATATAATATTATTCTTTTGACTATTCTATTAAAAATTTTGATTTTGTTTAACTAATTAAAAATCATATCTATAATTTACTTAATTAGTCCAATTTGTATCCAGAATGATTTTACTGATGTTCACTACAAGTTGTGATATCAAAATCTAATCAAACTCTTTCCCTTAGTTAGTAGTTTCAAATTTAGTTTTTTGCTTCCTCTGCACACATGGCTTGACATGTTTAAGAATCAAAATAAATCCTTAGTAAACATTTTTAGAGCATAGAAAATACACCTTAAAATGATTGTCATCGTAAGTTCTCTAAGTGAAAATGGATGTTTCCCTACTCTTATGTTCATTACAAATCCCTCACCAGTAACTGCGCTGACTGATTGTATGCTAAATATTCTATGGTTCACTTACCAGAAATCCACTGAATCCCTCCACTTAAGCTCATTAATCTGAAAGACATCTAACTTGAGCCATCACATCCCCCTTTTTAAGTTTTCTAATCCACCAGCCATGTTCAGACTTCTAACATTCACTTTCTGAATCATAGAATGTTTCCATCCATTCTGATGAATCCTCCCTAGGCTGTCCCCACTCATAGTCTATTTTACTTGTTAAGAAACCACCATTGTGTATGCAATTGTAAAGAATCTAAAGTCATCAATATACCTTTCGGGCTTTAATGGAGTGGCTATTAGCAAGCAGAGGGTGACTCCTTTTGCCAGGAATCATTTATTTCACAGTGCCTCTTCCATGCAAACAGGGTGCACCACATGAATGAGAGGATGGCATTTGGTTGGAAGTGACTAATACAGTTTCTCCCAAACTCTTCCAAGCCATTTTATCAATATCATATGTTTTATGATTCTCTAAACACCATATAACTATAAGAATATATATGCCAGATGTAACTGGCTTTATTTTTGCTTCTCATTACTGTAGAACTAACTTTGAGAAAGGAGTAGTAGTAATTTATGTATTAGAAAAGGCTGTAGCTTTGATGACATAAATGTAAGCAAATATTCTATTGATCAACATTTTAAAGCAGGGTTACAAGGCTAAATTTCAGTAATTATAATTTCATGATAGTAGCTGTATATAGAGCAATGATTAGAAATTTTTCCCTTGTTCTGATCCTTATTAACAGTTTAGTGCAAAAAAGTAACTAAGCAAGGCTTATGTGGCGATGGTAATGTAGATTTTTTCAAATAACTTATCCTGTAATGTAATACCGGAATCATTAGTCAGTTAGACATCATAACTAGGGTATTTAATTTCCCACTAGAAAAAGAGTAACAGTTACTCATCAATGGATAGTGTATTCATTGATACATCAGGATTCATTTATAGAATCAAGCCATCAGTTAATGGACTTTTATGATTGAAATGACCACTTATTAACCTTCAACACCTTAATAGGAGCTATCTTCGAGACTATTGCTTTTAAAAGTCCAGCAAGTAATAAGTATGAATCAATTATTTTAGAATTTGACATAAACTACAAACTTTCAACATTTTTACAGTACACATGGCATATATGAAAAATCAAAATTCATGTATATATTTATAGTTTAATATCAGATGCGCTAATAATGTACAATATCTACAGGTTTCTGAAGAAGACTCCCTTAAGGCGGGTCGAAACCGGTCAATAAATTCATTGAATATTTGCAACAGGTTTGGCTGTGTTTTCATTATACAATTTACTAGCTGACCCGGTCACGCGTTGCTGTGACTTAGTAATTATAGTACTTTGGATTAATGTTATTCTAAACTTCCTAAAGTAGTCAAATTAATTTTTTTTTTATTATTATTATTATTTTTATTCACAAAGGACAATGATACAGCTTTAATATATTTTATAGTACATAAGATGATTTTGTGAATCCCACATAAGGTAAAACTTGTGTGTGGGCTTCAGGATGCAGGCAGCTTGATTCTTATAATACAAATATTTACAGTGACTTAGGATCTAAGAGATATACTATACATGACAGTGCGAGAATAACAATCATTGGAACATGTGAGTAATACAATCATTATAAAGATTATTCACTAATAAAGACAAAACATTGTAGTCGATTTGGAAATTCAAACGTAATTCGTAAATAATAACGGAGAGCAGAAATTAAGGACAAACGATCATAAATAAATTTAATTTACATTTTATTACAAATTACTTAATTGAAATTATATAAAAATTGATATTTATAAAAATAAATAAATAAATTATTTTTTATTTATTTATATAATTTATTTATTTATTTATATAAACTGAAATTTCAGTTTTATAAATGAGGCCTATGAAGTTGATTTTTAAACATTTTTACCAATTATTTTCATTATTTTAAATTATTACAATTTATAATTTTAATTTATCTAAGCGCTAATTGGTGCACAATATTTTTAGTTAGCCTGTCTTTTGCTAATACAAATAGATTTAATGGTTTCCCTACACGTGAGCAGGCGACATATAGTTGCCCATGGGAGAAACACGTATTTTCCAAATCCAAGCCGCAAACGGACATTGTTTGGCCTTGTGACCTATTTATTGTCATAGCGAAAGCCAAACGAATCGGAAATTGAAGCCTTTTAAATGGTATTGGATATTCTGACTGTATCATTGGAATACGTGGCAACAGGACGATTTCTCCTTTAAACATTCCAGTCAAAATAGTTGCTTCAAGAACATTTCCGGTGATCCTTTTGATCACCAAACGTGTACCGTTGCATAATCTAGGTGGACTCAAATTACGAAGAAGAATAATCGGTGAACCAATCATTAACCGGAGATTGTGTGGCAGCATTCCTGTTATATCCAAAGAGTTTAAAAACTCATTTGGAAAATTTACGGCTTCATTTTCATCTACAATAGTATCTATTGATTTAAAAGACATCAGATCACCTGGCAACAATTGTCGTATCTGGAAGTTAATTTCGTTGACATCAACATTTTTTGCTGCCAAAATAGCATGATTACTGATCCAATTATGATCTAAGTAATTATTTGATATATCCAGGAACACACGTTGAGTTAGTTCATTCTTGAGTGAACAACAGTGCAGAATTTGTCTGGCAATTTGATGTATTGTGTATTTCGATGCAGTTCTATTTCACCTTTTCCAATATCCAGCAATTGCTTACAAAATATTTGTGCCGATGGATCATTTTACAATTGTACCCGCATGTTCATGGTCAATCAAAGTGTTTCGACATTCCGCCATAAAAACGATTGTTTTAAACATATGTTAATCTCATCGGCAAAAGTAGAGCGAGGAATCACTGGTAATGTCTGTCGGAAGCCACCAGATTCTTGCATACGACGCTCAGCTGTCCTGATTCTTTGAACTTCCTTACTTGCCGCGATTTGTGTTGCTGATTGATGAGCTCTCTCGTCGTGCGTCGTGCCTCTCTGCTACACGCATTGTCGAGGTTAGATTCTTTGGCAACATTTCACTGAAAAATATTTTAATTACAACAAAAAGTGCCTTTCTGAAAGCCTTAAAATAAGACAGTATAATACAGTGGTGAAACCGGAATTTTTGGGTCCATTGAAAAATGCAGTAAAATGGAAGTTAAGAACTAATGAGGAAATATATAATAACATCGAAAAATAACAGAAAAAGAAGAATTATATTTTTTTCGATACATTTATAGCATTGATGAAACCAGGCTTTCAAGAGGTTTAGAAAGATTTGAAACGAAATAATACCAGTGAACTGTATGGAAAGAATTTTTTTTCGATAGCAGACTTTGAATATGGCAGTATTCAAAGGTAGAGAGGAGTGCAATAATGAAGGAGTACTGGAGAGGAAGAAAGAAAAAACAGCAGGAGAGGAATTGAAATTGACACGTGATCTCTAGCTGAACAAAAAGAAGAAGAAAAATAAGCTAGCGAGAAATACTTACATTATTCGAATTTATCGTAACGTTTTCTTCAATGTTATATTCATGTGTGTAATTACTTTGTCGTTAAGTATTATGACACACAAACGATGAACAACAATACGGTATAATTATAACACAATACACAGCACAATTAAAATTGAAGAAACTTGCACTCGTGGGATAGACTATAGCATAAATAAATCGAAATACAACCCCATCTACTGGATGGTTCGATAAATTAACACACCGCCATCTGTTAGGAATAAACTGTAGCATAAATAAATTGAATCAGAACTTGATCTACTGGATGACTACCCAACCTAGCTAATCAAGTGTTGTAGCGATAAGTTAATACATCGCCATCTGTTAGAAACTTATGGAACTATAATAATAATTTCGTGTGGTCGCAATGACCTGGTGACATGGTTTCTACTGGCTGGGCATTCTGCCACTGTCGTAGGCGCCTTTACCTAGCCCGCCCATCCTGCCTGGTACAGGAGAACCTAAATTTTAACGTCGAATCCGAACCACAGTACCATTCTGGCGTATTTAACCTTATACAGCATGCTGCACTGGAGATTAATGCTGGGTTAAGTGTCTATAAAAATTCCGGCCGAGACAGGGACTCAACCCTGGGACCTTTACATCTCGAGTCAGACGCCCTAACCACTAAGCCAGAAGGCCGCTTAACTTTGGTGGCTTAGAAATAATTACAAACCATTGTCCTATGACAAACATTTAATGAACATTTATTTCTCAAATAATAAATATTGAGGTCTATAATCCAGATAAAAACTATCCTATCTTTTAAGTTGGACTAAATTACACACAGTAAGCCAAATTTCATCTAAATCGGTTATGTAGTTTCGGAGTTCATCCCGGACGAACATCGTGACACGAGATTTTTATATATATAAAGATAAATCTGGTTCCATGGATCCCTGCTGAGCAAGGATCTCTGGGATTTGAAATATGTCTTGGTTAATACACATATACACAATATTAATAATAATCATAGTGCAAAAATTATGTTACAGAGACAAAAAATTTTAGAACTGAATTTTGGAAAAGTCAAGTTGAATAAAATTAAGTAATTTGTTGAAATTCTTCAATGGGGTAGAAGTTATTTTGTTAAAAATATATTTTTATTACCTACAAATTCTGTTATAATTTTGGGAAGTTTATTAAACAGACGTGACCTAGAATAAATAATCCCTCTTTGTGCTAATGAAGGATGTTTGCATTTTGTGCAAGTTATTTCTGTTTCTTGTATTGAAATTGTGTACCTGTGAATTAAATGCCAACAGGTTAAAATGTTCTATGACAAAGCACATGTGGGAATATATAAGGTGCTTAGGAACCAAGAGTTACAAGTGACAAAAATGTACTTTTGAGAAAATCGGATCCAAATTTACAGAATATTCCATGTGGACTTTAATAATGCAGCCATGGTAGGTTCTTCTTTTTCATACTTTTGCCTGTTTATGCAGGAAATTTGAACCCATATAATGCAATCTCAACTTAGTAATGATTACCTTTTATTTGCATAGTGCCAATTATACCTCTTGGCCTCCAAGCTTGAAGTTTAGGTTTTTTTTATTATTAAAAACAGGTGTACAATAACATAAACCTTTAATTTGGATGCATATTAAAGTTATAAACATGAAAATAATGAAAATTTGTCAGAGTCACTGTCATAAATATGAGCAGGTTCATTAATAGTAGGATCACCATATTTTTGTCCTTCTCCATTATGAGAAAGGTGAGGAAGGTCGATATAAAACTTGTGATTTATGGGAGCGACATGGGGAAGAAGCTCTTGATGATTTTTGAACTTCAGAAACTTCAGCTTTGGTTTCTCACGGTTTGGGGTTAGCTGTGGTAGTTGTCTAGAATTCCTTCCAACACATGCTACTTTCTTGATGTCAGTAACTTCAAAGTCACCTATTGCTGCACTAAGAGTTTATTGTAAAAGAATCTGAATGGTTTGTGCTATTGAAACTGAAGCCACTGCATTTTCTGCATACCTGTGACAGTATCTTTGAAAAAGGGTTTTAGTACATCCAGGGACACAAATTCTTCATCCTGGATTTGTATCACGTGAAATTTCTTACTGGACTTAGCAACTAAGTTTGACAATTGCTCTGGTAGAAACAGTTGATTGCTTCTCTTCTTCGCCTTCTCAATCACCCAAAAATCATGGTTACACTACATGAAGGAATATCGTGACACAAAGAACTTGTGATCAACTGTCTGTATGTGTGTGTTCATTACAATATAGAGTCAGAATTTTACAATTATTTGACTTTTATTATGCCTTCCAGTATCATCACTAAACACTGTGATATGGGTCACTGTATGCGGCAAACTCTTGATGTATCCTGAAATCTGTGAAGAGCTTGGCCCTCATGCAACATAAAGATTGTGGGATCTCCAGTAGCTAAATTGTGAATGTCAAAATTGTATGTCCACAGCTGACAGGCATAATGTTCTTTACAGCATGTGAGGTGTGGTGTAGGAAACATTTTCTGCAGATCAAAACATACAGCAATATGAGTTGAGTCGCTCTTAGCCTCTATAATACTTTTATTCTTTGCAGCTCTTGCTGCTTTGTGATGATGGATTTCTTTCTCTATGCTGCACTTTTTTTTTCAGATTCAAAATGATCCATCATGTTCTGAAGCTTATTGTAAGTACCACATGTATCCAAATTGGGCCTATGAAAACTCAGATTAAAGGCAGTGTTAAATATTTGCATATAGTAACTGTTCTTAAATGGAGGTAAGTTTTTCAGCAGAGAATTCTTCATAAAGTGTGTACATGACATGAACATAAAGATTTTCATCCAAATGCTGATGGTTTGGATACTTTATTCTTGAGTAATGGCTACTGTATTTTGGAAAAGAGTTGATGTGTTCCTTTATTATTTTAATTATTTCTTGTGGAATTCAATTTGCAGGTTCTTTATCACCCCTTTTATCACTGGTGAAACACAAGTCCCAGAAGCCCTTTTCTTCTGAATAACATTTTTGTTGCTTAGGGCCAGCGTTTTTATGAAAAGCTTGCAAACTCTATAACCTATGAGGATATACTGACAACAAATAAGCTTTTCCCATACTGCATTTGCCTTCTTTCTTGTTGGATCTTGGAGAATTTAAGAATGCTGTCTGCAAATTCCAGTCTCTCAATTTCCAGTACTGTTTAAAGATCTCTTCTCTCTCTAATTCAGAAATGTTCTGATTGCACTGAAACCTGCATTTATGGTAACACCCCCTCTCCTGTTTCTTCTCATGCATATTTTATATCCTGTCTATGAATTGGTCCCCTTTATTCCTTACTTTCTTTGCTATGTTTCTTTTCCAGCTACCTAATATCTTCATTTTCCTTTTCCCACATTGCACTGACCCAACAAGTTCTGCTTCATCGGCTTCCTTCTCAGTACCATCTTCATTAGACTCTGAAAATATAATAAGGCTTTAAGAACACATGACCAATATGCTTCCACAAAGAATAATATTCTAAACTTTTTTTTGTTTTTTGTTTTGTTTTTGTTTTTTGGAAATCTAGTCAGCTTCTTCTTTGATTTTCTTTTGATTAAAAAGTCAATAGCAATAGGAATATATAACTATAATTATTTACAGGTTTGTAATGATGTGTATGTACCTTTTGAAGATTATTTTGTGCCTAGATCTAGAATGTAGGTTGCATCTTCATCTGATTTATCTGGGAGATTACAAACTTTATAAAGAAGAAGAAATATCAACAAGACTGTAAATAATACGTCCTGGTTAATTTCCAACTGTCTGACTCTAAAATTACCTAATTTGCAGTGTTTCGTAACATTATACAGAATATCTGAGAAAATACTTACCACTATGGTAGAAGTTAGATTCAATATTTTCATCTGCTTCAGATATATTCTCTCAAACTGTTAATAACTAAACGTCAAAATAATATATACAAATTTGATGGAGCACTAAATCAATCATTTTAAGTTACACTGTAAGACTCTTGCTATAATTTAGAATCCCAAGATGCATACGATCACCAACACAAAATAATCACAGCACTTGTATGCCTTGTCCTCAAAACACACTGAAGGCATTGCTCTCAACAGAAGCTAATTGAAAAATTCTCGACTGATGTATTTCGGAATGACAGTAAACAAATATTGCTACCAGCAATATTCATATCTCGGAATGACTGTGAAAATAAGATAAGAGAAATCAGGGCCAGAACCGATTGATTTCAGCACTAATTTTTTCCACAAGTGATTAGGGAGTTGAATAGAAAGGGTTTACCGGGCAAGTAAACATAAAATCTAGGAGTAGCTTTCGATAAAGTGCTCCAGCCACACTGATCTGGGTTTTTCATGGTTTCCCCGGAGCACTCCGGGTGCGTGCTGAGATGGTTCCTCACAATAGCCCATGGGTGCCTCCTGCCATACCCCATATATCCCTTCCAAACCATTACCTTTCTGGAAAGGTGCAATGCACCCTCTGCCACACACTTTTACTGAATCGCGGAATAATAGCAATAGTATTTTGGTCAGTGGTTTTTCTTTTCCCCACCAGATGTCCGCACCTAACAATCTCTCACTTATATCCCTTGTGCAACAAACACATTATCATATTAGGTAACCATTCCTGCACTCTCTTTTTTAAACGTCACTTGTACTCCTTGGCTTTTAGGTGCCTCATATATACTGAGAGGTTATGGTAACAATATTGAGCATTTTAAAAAGTTGTCTGCAAGAAGTTCTTGGTTTTATTACCACACAGCATCCTAATAGCTCTTTTCTGTGCTATGAAAACTTTTTTACTATGTGAAGAGTTTCCTGAAAAAATTAAGCCATATGACATCACTGAATGAAGAAATGATGAGTACACCTGTTTTGTTGATTCTAAATCTGCTGTTACAGAAAATGTTCATAAAGCAAAAGTGGCACTACATAACTTCTTCAGTAGTGACATGATATGTTCGTACCAACACAGTTTCTCATCTATTTGAATGCCAAGGAATTTTATACTCCTTGTTTCCATGATTGTGTAATTTTTATGGATTATATGTAAATCCAATTGTGCATAATATTTTGTTTTAAACCCAATATGATGGGTTTTATCAAAAATTAATTTTAATGAGTTTGCTTTAAACCATTTTGCTGCTTCACTTTACATTAAATTCTAGATTACTATTTTATTATTATTATTAATACTCCATGGTTCACTAAAAGTGGGTGGCAGAGAGTGCATTGCACCAATCCTAATGTGTAACCATTTGTTCATAGGAAGGGATATATGGGATATGGCAGGAGGTGCCCGTGGGCTATTTTTAGGAACCATCCCGCTATTTGCCAGGAGTGATCTAGGAAAACCATGGAAATCCCAGATCAGAATGACTGAAGTGATTAAGGATTGCAATCCCGCAGTGTTTTCAATCTCGCGGGATTTGCACCAATCCCGCGGGATCTCGCAGAATCCAGCGGGAGTGGCGCCAACAGTTTTTTAACGCATATATTTAAAACATAGTCACTGAAAGTGTTAATAAATTAAATAATTAACATCAGTCATTTGAATTAATAAATCAAATTTAACGTTAAATGATGAAAATTAACAGGCAAAATGACAATAATTTTTTTTATCATGACTTAACTATATTTTGAGGTTTTACATTTATGTTTTTAAATATAAATCAATTTTTAAATAAATTATCAAAAATGGAAAATATTCAGTCTTGGGTCATATTATGTGCCTTACAATACATCACATCAGTTTAAAAACTTGGTATACGTAATGGCCAAGGTACCAGAGTTTTTTTTTTTTTTTTTAATGTTCCATAACACCGAGATATGCTATTTCACAAAGTGAAGCGAATATACTCAGTAAAGTGTAGATTTGACTTAGAATAAGATCTCATAACTTTGTGTTACTGCACAAACACGAGACTTGGCCTATTTAGGCCTATTTATATAATAATGGTTTTTGTGCAATTCATTATTATATCTCCTGATTACTTGATTGATTTACACTGTAGTGATTCATTGTTATTAAAAGCAACTACTCACCAAGATGTAAACTGTCAAGTATTTCAGTTTTGTCTTAAGTGGCATAGTAGATTTTTTTTTTTTTTAGTAAAAAAGGAGATGCATGATTGCAGTGAAGTCATCAAGGATGTATCACCAGATTTCATTGTAAAAACACAAAATTTCACACATGAGGAAGATGGTGGAGGCAGCTGTCAAAGTATGGTGTTTTTACAACACAATTCGGCGATACAGCCGTGAAGACTTCATTATAACTTTTTTGCCTGTAGTCGAAATAATAACAAGGAGTTGAAAGGACATATGCTATTCACTCAAAAATAATGTATTGTGGAGATTGACCAAATCATCACAAGAGGGATTAATCGAAAGCCAGAGTGGTATATGTAAGCAGGTGGCTTTTGTCAAAGAACATGTGTTTTAAACACATTGAGGTGGTGACCAAAACAACAATAAATCAAAGGATTTATAATTGCTTTTTGATAGCTGCTAAATAAACAGGTACGTGATCCTTAAAAATACGATAACATTAGTTTCGTATCAACAAACATCAAATTTTCAGCTGCAAATACAGGAAGTTATCACAATTACTTTATCTGTAAATACAGAAAATATAAATAATCAAATAGTGAATAATGATAATGTGAATAAAAAGCTTTAAATGTGTAGTTCAGGTAACGTGTGCAACATGTAAAAAATACTTATTACATACTTAGAAAATTGTATTAAGTACGCAACGTAACTCAAATTATAGAAATGTGTACTTAAAGCAAATATAAGTTTTAGTTAATATATAAAAGTGGATTTATTTACTTACAAATGATGAAGTTTGACAAAAACAAATGTTGGTTCACACTAGTCAAATACCAACTGCAAGGGTAAAGGCAAATGGTGCAACACATCCGATAGAGACCGGGTGGAGCCAGAAAACAATGATGGGGCAGCAAATCACGCAGACTTACACACGTTTTCCCCACATTTTGTGGATTGCAGATCCTCTTAATTTTCTGCAGGATCTGCCAGACAGTTTAATGATGTGGGATCCCGCGGCACTGCAGGATCCCACTTTGCTGGATTGCAATCCCTAGAAGTAATTTATCGAGAACTACTCCTGTCGGATTTTAAGTTTGCTCGCCCAGTAAATTCTTCTTATTCCATTCCCTAATCACTTGTGGGAAAAATGAGTATAGAAATAAATCTGTTCTGACCCTTATTTCTCTTATCTTATTTTTATGGTCATTTTTAGATATGAATGTTGCTGGTAGTAATATTTGCTTGCTTTCATTCTGAAACAAGTGAGTCATGAATTTTTCTATTTGCTTTTGTCAAGAGCAATGGCTTCGGTGTTCCAGGACGTCCCAATATAACTCCATCAACAGGGCACTTACGCTTTCCATCCAACTATATATACCTGTCACGAATCAGGCGGCTCTTCTTTGGACCTTCTCCAGAGCCTCCGTTAACCCCTTTTGACAGGGACCACATACAGAACAACAATATTCTAAGTGGGGAGGCACTAGTGACTAATAAACAATCGATTTAACTTCTGGTGTACACTGTTTCAAATTACGACCTAGAAATTGGAGCATACTATTTGCTTTCCCAATTACCTTCTCAATATGCTCATTCCAAGACAAGTTATACGAATTGTTAACTCTAGTTATTTAGCAGAATCTACCATTCTAAGGACAGTGCCATTAATTGTATATTCAGAGCTAAGTGGTGTCATCTTTTTAATTATATGCATGACTTGGCACTTTGTGGCATTTAACTCCAACTGCAAGTCTTTAGACCACGCAATTATTTTCGAATATTGTTTTGTAATAAAATAGAGTTGTCCTAGGTTTTGATTTCACGATAAATAATAGCATCATCGGCAAATAATATTTTCATCCCCCGTATTATGTCACACAAATCATTAATGTATATGAGAAAACACAGAGGCCCTATCTCTCTTCCCTGGGGAACCCCACACCTCAGCTCGGTAAGTGATGAACTACACACTGTGTTCTAGCCTTCAGATGTCTGCAACCCAGTCATGTGTTTGTCTAGATATGCTGTAACCACGAAGTTTCCTAAGTAACCCAGTGTGAGGCACAGTGCCACAAGCTTTTTTAAAATCTAATAGTACTAAATCAACCCGGGACTGCTCTCTATAATACAGCACGTCATGAATTAAAAGTGCAAGTTGTGTTTTGCAGCATCAGCCTTTTCTGAATCCATGTTGATTTTGGTTTAATAGCTCTCCATCATCCAAAAACTTCATGACATATGAATAGATGATGTGTTCTAAAATCCTGCAATAGTTTGAGGTTAATGACATCAGCCTATAATGTGTTTTGTATGTTTCTCACAGTGAGTTTAGTGTCGTCTGCAAATAAAATGCTAATTCTGTCAGATAAATTTCCAGGAAGATCATCCTTGGAATGTCTTGTTTCATTTCCTTCCAATCTGCTGAAGCATCTTATTGATTTTAAAATAAAAAAGATGAAACTTTTTGCATTTGGTATTACATGAATAAATTAAACCATTTAAATGCAGATTCAAAAATACCATAGTATTTCCTTTTTTTTATACAAAATTAATTTGTGATTTATACATACAAATGATTTTTCGAGATCACAAAAAATCCTACAGAGCTCATTTTATTATTCAGTACTGTGAGTATCTTTTTTATACTAACAGCTTTATTAAGGAAAAGTCTGATATTTCAGCTAATGTAATATTTACTGGAGTTAGTTAGGCACAAGACAGATCAGTATTTGCTGATGGAAATTCAGTGTAAGGTTGTATGTTCCTCCACATAATGCTTACTAGCTGACAGAAGAAGCCATTTTGAAGTGTATGAACTGGAATCAATGGTGTCAATCACGAGGTGGCATATGGTCATGGAACAGGTTATTTGCACTCGGTTCATCAGGAGCAGTTTAGTTGACAAGATGGGTTAACTTGTAGCTAAGCCATCTCTCATCAGCCTAGTATAGCCAGCAATACATTCAGCTTGCCATTCTATCAGTCAAAATCAGATATTACTCAGCTATGCCATTTATTCAGTAGCTGTAATATTCATCGTTCCCAGACGAGAGTTGGAAATAGCCTTGCAGTAATGCTCCGACAATAGTAACACATACTGTACTTAGTGAGCAGGCAGTTATTTACACTAGGATCAACCTGATCAGCCATCGAAGACACCCAGATAAATGTCTGAAAGGGAGAAACACAAACTTTCAAATGAGTATTGGCTGATGATGATATTGACAGGTGTGACAATTTTATGTGGTTCACTAAAAATTAAGCTTCAGTTTTAAATTGAACGATTTTTCAAGCCATTTACAGCAATAAGTTTTTCAGTGCCGGATCAATGGGGGGAGAGGAGTTGAGCAAACTCGGGCACTTGCTCTGGGCGGCAACTTTAGGGGGTCAGCAAAACCGTGTTTGAATGGATACAGAATGGCAATTTAAGACACAACGACTTTTTTATGCCTTGGCTCAGGTAAGTCCTAGATCTGCAACTGAAGTTTCTTTATGCGCTGCAGCGCATCAGCAGTAGGAACCTAAAATTGACACATAGCGTCGGTCTTTGGTACTTACAACATCATATTTAGGAACCTATAGAAATATATACTATCTCACAGGCAGATAGAGAAATCCATTTCTTGCTAAGTACATCATTTAAAGCTGGCTGATATTGCAAATGGATATCGTCATACTATCTAGATCATTTTTTTTGCTAAAGTACTTAGTATAGAGTTGCTTCCCTAAATCTACAGTACCTCCTGGGCCTTGTTCTTTTCTGACTCTGATGTTATTTTAGGATCATGAAAATGGTGTCTACTACATAAGTAAAATGTATCTACTTTAGGAACCTGACTAATTCAAAGAGCTTAGTATAGCAAAAAATGCAGAGGTTCAGTTTTTAATTGCATGTGTCTACATTTGGACTTTACCAGCAGCTGTTAGCTTTAATGGAATATTCATGGCAGAGCAAATGACATTAGAATGCATGGTTATTAAATAATCTGGTCAGAGGCTTCGAAAATAAAAAAATTAATTCCTAACATGTCTACAATAGGTGAACTTACATCTGTTAATTTGATGCAGAGCTTGATTACGATGTGTGTGAGAAAAGTAAGTGTTTTGCAAATCAGCTACATGATTCTAGGTGTTACTTTCATGAATCTCAGTTAATGGACTATGTACAACAAACTTTCCGGTAAAATAAACAAGGGAGGCAGTTGATAGTATACCACTGGATCTCCTCAAGGAATCTGAAACAGTTAGCCATAGAATGGTGATAATTTAGGTACAAACCACAGGGGTTGATGCAAAGGTTTCTTGTTTAGCATCGTAGCAGACAAACAAGTAGGAACGAAAATGCTGTACCAACAGAGGAGAAAGCATTATTCATATGAATGATTGTTTAAATGTTTTACAGTCAGAAATTAGGCTGCTTGCTGGTGACGTAATGCTGTATAATATGATTAATAATGACATTATTATTTTTCCCTATTTCATTTTTTAAATGTCCCATGTCTTAATTTTACTATCAGAGTCATAAATATTATGTATGTAGTACATGCTTTAAGATTCTCTAGTAAACGTTTTCAGTATTTTGCAGTAGAGCTTGTAAAGTGTTTTAATTTTAGCATTATGACTATTCCTGGAGGGAATACATAACTTTACCTTTTAGAAATGCATGTTGATCTAATGCCCACAGCTATCCATGTCTCATTTTTTTCTGGAAGTATGACACCTTTTCATAGAGCAGCAACTTTCAAAATGAATTAGAAAAATGCTACCAAAAAGTCTTGTTTTTTTCCATTCATACGTTGTGCACTGAAAAATGTTTCCAGTTTATGGTATTAAAATAATTTCTAACATAACTGATTCATCATTTATTACTCACTCACTCTTGGATCTAGTTCCTATTAAACTATAGATAGTGAATAACTGGGCATCATGGTGTGAAATTCAAGTAATAGATGGCTGGTGAATAAGGAAAGAAATTAGAGGCAATAAGAAGACTACTTGTTAGGAACACACGCTGAAAAAATTAAGTTTTCTATGTTTATAATGTGGAGAAGGAATACTGGTGGAAGGAGTAAAGTATATATATATTAGCATATTATTTGACAATAAAAACAGTGGGTTTGGACACAATGGGAAGATGGTAGGGAGAATATCCAAAGTCCTGCATTTAGTGGAGAGGTTGATGAGGCAATGTATCTGGGAATTAGAGAATTTGTTTACAAAAGCTTTAACCAGACTGTTGCTTGAGCATGGTGTGCAGAATCAGACTCATATATTATTTATTAATCAGCCATTTTCTATCTTTGTCTGATGTGGCCTCTTAAAGTTATTAGGCTGGATTTTCATGTATATGGTATGTATTCACCATGCCCACTACGGTGACAGACTGGTGATGTTCTCACTTGACTAAAGGAGTCTATTTTAATAGAGGGAGTTAATTTGCTGCGATCAGTTTGCAATTCGTCTCTCTTATGTTCTGTATGATAGGCATATTTTCATTCATGAAAAGTGCAAATTATGAAGTGGAAATTGGGGAGCATCCCAGTGTTTACCTAGGTGATTGGAGGAAAGCTGCCATTAAGAGGTCCAGTAAGCAGGGACCTAGTATCTAACCTGGTCCTGTTGCACCTCCCTGATCCAGTGTAGTGGTGTATTAATGTGGGATGGTGGAATCACATTGTGGGTATCAAATACACGAGTTGGGGGTTGTGGAAAGGAGGGCAACTAGATTTGTTTGTGATAATCATTGTGGCGCACAATCTGTAACTTTATATTTATTTTTTTAACTGTTTTACGTCTCTTAACAGCAAGGTCTTTAGAGACAGGAAAGGATGGGGTACAAGTAATGGGAAGGAATTCCACCATGGCCTTTTGAGGGAAGCATCCTGGCATTCACCTGAAGTGATTTGGGGAAACCATAGAAAACCCAAATCTGGATGCCCGGAGGGGGATTCGAACCGCCGTCCTCCCGAATGCGAGGCCAGAACACTAACTTTTACACCACCACGCTCGCTCGGTATCTGTAACTGAAATGATAAAACAGTTGTGTTTTGAGACTTTGAAAATAGGTACTGGGTCAAGAGAGTTCTAAATGTGTATAAGGTATATATTGGTAAAAGATTTCAGAGTAGTGT
Organism: Vandiemenella viatica; assembly: GCA_031002005.1. Taxonomy (NCBI): domain Eukaryota; kingdom Metazoa; phylum Arthropoda; class Insecta; order Orthoptera; family Morabidae; genus Vandiemenella; species Vandiemenella viatica. The sequence continues at coordinate 308,501,716 of CM061921.1, read as the reverse complement.
CTGAAAGTAAAAAGATGCCCATGATCATAACCTGGGTCACCTACAGAGTTTAAATTAATAATTCGTATAGTGTAAGAGTAAATTTGTCCAGAAATTTCTTTCCAAGCAGATGCTTCATGAAAAAGAGCCAATTAATAATAATCATTTCTAACATTCACTGTGTGTACAAACTATAGTTAAAGTCAATGTTTTGTTTATGTAACCATGAGTGTTCTTCAGGTTTGTATACACAAAAAGGCTTAATCATCAGATATTGGCATTCTGTAAACAGTAATATGCAGTTGGTCATTTAATTGCATTTCACACTGTTCACCAGCCATTGTCTCACTAATCCTCTAATTTTACTGTGACAGATGAGCATTAATTCTGTCGAACACTATTAAACAACAGTGTAAAATTGTTTATGCTGTTCATCAGTCTCTCTACAAGGAACGTGAAATTACGAGTGCGGTCAGCAGTTAGGTCAGACACGCAATGACACAGTTGATGCAGCCGGTGACAGTGAATCTGATCGAGTAAATATCATGTGATAACACATTGTTAACTTGGCTAGTTGCCCAAAAGTATTTTATAAAAACTCTCATTGGGTTATTTAAAATCTTGGTGATTAAAATCATTTTTACTGTATATTCAACCATGGAAAAATGGTGTTTTATTCCATGGAGTAACTAATCAGTTGAATTGTGCTATAAACCTATTCTAACACCATTTGTTTCATAAGGAAATAGCTCATAAATCATTTATTGGAAATTTTTCTTGTCAGAGTAAATTCCCCATTATTCTTGAGCCACAAACATCAAATATTCAGCTAAACATTGCAAAAGTTAACAACTTTAAAACCATTTTGTTCAGTACTTTGTTAGGCAATAATGTTCATTGGGTGTTTAACAACACTTTTGCCTAAACTGTGAACAATAAGGTTCTTGACCTGTGTAGCCTATGGGTACCTTAAATATTTAAGAAATCAGCCACCATGCATTCGTATTAATCCCCAAATATGAAGAGTATTTGAAATAATGTCACTTGACACAGATTCAGAGTAACACAATACTTACATTCTTGATAAAGTTGACTTGTACATTGTTGGTACCAGATATGTCGATAAAGCATCGAACAACAGTTTCATTGAAGGTTATAGGTTAAGCACATTCATACCAGAAGACAAGCTCACTAAGTCCCCCAACTTTAGTGAGTACACGACTACAACTGCATGTGGGAACTAGCCGTAACCACTACCACTCGGAGCGGTTCGCCCCGCTAACTAGCGTGAAGTTACGCGATCACTTTCCGGTGAAAGAATGAGACAAATCATGGTGGCATCATGGTCTTTTATAAGCTAGCCATGGCCTATGATTTCAGTAACTTTTTTCTTTAAATAATATCTCCCAAAGTATGAAATAATTTAAGTTTCGATTTATATAAGGGCTTCCTACGATCATGTTCTAGCTGTTTTAATTTAATTTAGCATCCAAAAGGGTTTCTATAATATTAACCTTGAAGCCTCCTACGTCAGTGGTTGGCAGAATATTTATGCGCTTCTACAACAATCAAATACAATCTATCTTTACAAACTTAATTACCAGACAAATGCTTAATCTTTTTACCAAAACCATTATATAATCGCAATCATCTCAATTTAGGCTCTCTACTGATTTAAATTTCTCAGTTGTATTCCTTTTAGTTAAAAAGTTCATTTATTTCTCTTAATTAAAACCACTAAGTAAACTTTCCCAAATTAGTTAATTTTACTATCAAAATACTCGGGACAATGTTGGCTATAGCCGGTGATAAAAGTTCAGCTGTAGCTTTACTCAATTCAAAGATATTTCAAATCATAAATTTTTACTTTTCAAATCGCGTGTTTCAAAATGTGAGCAAACTGAATTATCTCTGAAAATAAATTTTTTCTGATACAATGAATAAATTTCAAAATGATTCTAATGATGAGTTTTCACTGTGGAAATGAATACAGGAAAATTCCTTCAAGATGACAATACTCTTCTCAAAATATCCAAGTCCAGAATAAGCGACTTCGTAATGGATCTATAGAATATTTTACTACTGGGGATAGCTAGTGGGAGTTCTTTTGGTGTACTAAAGGGTGCCTTAACACTTCACAACATCAAGTGCATTCTGTGTTGCTTGAAACTTCATCTTTCTTACAGGATAATGTGTATATAGGACACTGGAGTAAATGTTTCATGTTTTGATGCTCATCACATTCAAATTTAATGTTGGCAGCGTCAATATAACCCCATTTGGTCAGATGTGCTTCGACCTAACCATTGGTACATAACATCGATTCATGAGCTCAAGAATTCCTAGTCCTCTGCAACTGTTAGTGGTCCCGAGACAAAGGGGACTTTAATTTCCCATAATGGTGCTTTTGCCTTTTGAGCTGACCCAATTAATTCACATGATGTTCTCAGGAGGCATTTTCTGAACTTGATTCTCTGGACCTGTGGTGCTTTGGTCTCAAATTCCACTTGAATATGTGGTTGACAGGTAAACCCAGACGGCAGGTAACCACAGGCATTTAAATTTCTAAGAAACAAACCTTGCTGGGGAATGGAAGGCAAATTATCACTAATACAAATGGCAGACAGATATGATGTACTGTACATTGCTTTCTCAAAAATTTTTAAGAGTGCTGTCACTAATGAAATAGGATGCTGATTTGATACAACTGATTTATCCCCATTTTTATAGAGTGGCTTAACTACATCTCATTTCAGCCTTTCTGGGAAGGTACCCTCAAGTAAAGATATATTAAACAGATAACTTAGTAAATTACTTAATTCTGTGGAACACAAATTAGTTAATCTGCTGGATATCCCATAAAAACTACACAAGTATTTGCTCTTAAAGACATGACAATTTTTAAAAAAATTTTTTTTTTTTTTGCATAGGCTAAATTTACAGACATATTGTAAAAATTTTCTTGGAAACCTATATTGACAAAATCGATATTGTGTGTAATTGAACTACCAGTTGTCAATTTATCAGCAACAGAAAAAAAATTATTTAATAAATCAACTATTTGAAAATTTGATACTACTGAATTTGTTTGATATAAGTATCTTAACTGATATTATTATTTTTCCCTGTTTCATTTCTTACATGTCCCATATTGTTTTAATTTTATCATCAGAGTCATTAATCTTATGTTTGTAGTACATAATTTAAGATTATTTAGTAATCTTTTTCAGTAGTAATGTGTTTTAATTTTAGCATTGTGACTATTCCTAGAATGAATATACAGGGCGTTCGCCGGGAAACGCAACCCACTGTTAGCGCTACAAGGAAGAAACTGCTCCCGGCGAGCGAGCGATCAGCTTCCGGCATTGTTCGACCGTCGGCCGCGGACTATTTCACAATAATTACGCTTCATAAACTTGTATGTGCTAAGCATTTAAATGTGTCGTAATTCATTAGCTTACCTTATAAAAGATGCTGGAAGTGTTGACCCTCTTGTGTAATGCACATTTCACATCTTCTGAACATATTTCGAGACACACGCTGGATTTCACCTTTGTCAATGGACATTATTACTTGATAGATTTTTTCCTCAAGTTCTTCCAATGTGTGAGGATTTCCTTCGTACACCTTACCCTTAAGTTTACCCCAAAGGTAGAAGTCACACGGGTTTAAATCCGGTGATCTGGCGGGCCACAACCCACGGCTGATTACACGATCATAAAACACTTCGTCAAGTGCAGCAAGCGAATTTCTAGCGGTGTGAGCTGTCGCCCCATCCTGTTGAAAATAGCCGTACAATTTTTCTTCTTCAGTAAGTTTCTCGAAAAACGGTTTCACAATATTTTCGATATATCTTGCGGAAGTAAGAGTTTCACGGAAGAAAATTGGCCTATGATTCTCGAAGCACTAATCGCACACCAAACACCCACTTTTAAGTCATGCAATGGCAGTTGGAGTAGAGTATTTGGTTTTTCTGAACTCCAGTGTCGACTGTTTTGAGCGTTAACATAACCACTCAGATGAAACCAGGCCTCATCAGAGAAAAACGTCAGTTGCGGATTAACAGTGCCATCGTGGACACCCTGCAGGTACCAGTTGCAAAATCTAATCCTAGGCCCCTGGTCTATTTCTGTAATTTTATGCACCACAATTGTTTTGTACGGCTTTAAGTGAACTAGCTTTGTTACTTTCCAAGCTGACGTCTTAGATACGCCTGCCTGCTGCCCTAACTGACTTAATGATTTTTTGGGTGACTGTTCTAGTCGAAAAGCGATATCGTCAATTTTCTCCTCTGTGAGAATACGGTTGACCGACAGTCTCTTTTTGTTAAAAAATGAACCCGTTTCTCTTACTTTTTTAACCAGACGCAGAATGTTGATTTAGCTGGCAGTAAAGCGCCAGGATATTCGCGACGAAATTTACTGCGACACTTTTTAAACGACTTCTTCTTCACATATGTATCGTAGAGAAATATTCTTTGTTGCAAACTGTAACGTACCATAATTTTACTCACACTCAAACACGGTACAGATTAGTAAGAGTATGAAGCCCCAAACCAGCCAAACCGCAAAGAAACGTTTATTCACAACACTGATTAATAAGAGACTGAAGTCACAAACTAGCTACAATGCAAAGAAACCGTTCTTAACCATGTAAGGGTCCCATTATACTGTGCCACTGCACTGTTGGGGCAGCGGAGGTGTTAAACAGTGCGGTGATTCACGGTATCGTGTGGCGGGAACCGCTGGCCCCGCTGACCGAGCAAGTTGCCGACGGCAACAGACTGGGAGGGTTGCGTTTCCCGGCGAACGCCCTGTATTACTTCCATTTAGAAATGTAGGTGATCTAATACCCACAGCTATCCATTTTTTTTCCCTGAGATGTTGACACCTTTTGATGGAACAGCAACTTTCAAAGTAAATTAGAAAGATGCTTCCAAAAAGTGTTGTATTTTTCATTCATACCCTGTGCACTGCAAACATTTTCTCAGTTTGTGGTAGTAAAAATATTTTGAAAATAACTGATTCATCATTTATTACTCACTCACTCTTGGAACAAGTTCCTATTAAAGTGTAGATGGTAAATTAGTTAGCATCATGGTGTGAAAGCCAATTAATAGATGGCTGGTGAACAAGGAATAAAATTAAGGGCAATAAAGACTTTGCTTGTTAGGAACATATAGTGGAAAAATTAAGTATGCTATATTTATAATGTGGAGAAGGATTACTGGTGGAAGGATTAAAGTATAGATATATTGGCATATCATTTGACAATAAAAACAATTGGTTAGGACACATTGGAAATATGGTAGGGAGAAGTTTTAAAGTTCTGCATTTAGTGGAGAGATTGATGATGCAATGTATCTGGGAATTAGAGAATTTGTTTAAAAAACGGACTGTTGCTTGAGCATGGCATGCAGAATCAGACTCATATCTTATTTAATAAACAGTCACTTTCAATCTTTGTCTGATGATGCCTCTTACAGTTATAAGCATGGATTTTCATGAATGTGATATGTAGTAACCATGCCCACTAAGTTGCAGACTGGTGATGTTCTCGCATGACATAAAGAAGGCTATTCTAATAGGGAGAGTTCATTTGTTGCCATCAGTCTGCAATTAGAGAATTTGTTTAAAAAACAGACTGTTGTTTGAGCATGGCGTGCAGAATCAGACTCATATCTTATTTAATAAACAGTCACTTTCAATCTTTGTCTGATGATGCCTCTTACAGTTATAAGCATGGATTTTCATGAATGTGATGTGTAGTAACCATGCCCACTAAGTTGCAGACTGGTGATGTTCTCGCATGACAAAAAGAAGTCTATTCTAATAGGGAGAGCATTTGTTGCCATCAGTCTGCAATTCGTCTCTCTTATGTTCTGTAAATTAGGTATTTGTAAAATGAGCAGCTTATGAGGTGGAATGTGGGGACCATTCCAACATTTTCCTCGGTGATCATGGGTAAGCTGCAATTGGCATGGCCGGTAAGTGGGGACCGAGAATGTAACCTGGTACTGTTGTACCTCCCCAATCCAGTGTGGTGGTGCTTTAACATGGGCTGGCAGATTCACATTATGGGTATTTGATACAAGAGTTGGATGTTGTGGAAAGGATGGCAACAAGATTTGTTTGTGAAAATCATGGTGGCACACAATCAGTAACTGAAATGATAAAACAGCTGTGTTGTGAGTCTTTAAAGATAGGAACGGGGTTAAAAGAGTGTTAAAAATGTGTAAAGTATATATTGAGAAAAGAATTCGGAGTAGATGCTGGAAGGATAAACACGACCATGATCATAAACAGTGTATTGATTGCACATGTAAGGGAATGGGAATATTTTTTTTCCTTCAAGATGTATGACTCCTTTTGATGGCTCAGCATCTTTCAAAGTATATTTGGAAAATGCTACTATTTCTTTTTTTTTTATTCATACCTTCTGCACTGAAAATATGTTTCTAGTTTATGGTATTAAAATGATTTCTCAAGTAACTGATTGATCATTTGTTACTCACTGAGTATCAAAAGAATTACTCTTGTAGCAAGTAGCTATTAAGGTGTAGATCGTTAATAAGTGGGGATCATGACATGAAACCGAATTAATAGACAGCTTGATTGTATAACTAAATTTTAAAGGTATTTAGGAAAACTTTGTCTACTGCTGAGTAACTGTTATTCATTATTCTAGTAGGAAAATTAATACCTGATTTAGATTGATTGAGCTGACTAATGATTCCCAGATAACTCTACATGGGAAGTTATTTAAAAAAATCCACATTAAAATCATCACACAAACCATATTAGACACTTTTCTGTTTAAAAATTTTGAAAAGAGTTCAATTTGGCTCAGAAAAGTTAATTAAATTTAGCCATGTACCACAAGCTTCAAGATGTTGATCAAAACAATACATGTTAATATTTATATCATCAAAACTATAACTGTTTCTACCATAAGTGATAACTCCTCATTTCTCCAAGTGAGTTCTATAGTACTCTAGTACATAAAAATACATATTTGTTGGGTTGTTCATCTTCTATGTGTTTGTATACCATTCATACAATTGCGATGAAACTTTGGTGAGTTATTGTGTGCATGCCTGGGAAGGTTTCTGACCAAGAAACATTTAAAAACCAGCCCCCTCTTCCCATACAAACCCTTCAATTTTTTCAGTTGATTTTTTGATAAACCCACAGTTTTTGACTGATTTTGATGGAAATCTGCACACATGCACTTTAAAACAAACAAGAAAAAGTACCATTTACATGCTTTTTGCAAAATTCACCACTCTCCACATTTACAAAAAAAACTTAATTTTTGCTAATGTCTTCATAAAATTCCACAATTTATATCCAATTTTCATAGTACTCATCACATGTATATTTCAAAACAAGGCAGTCTGGTAGGATCAGTGGTTAAAACGCTTGCTCCAAGACCATTCTGTCTCCAGTCATGGGTTCAGATACCAGTGGGAGCATTAAACTTTATTTCCCAGAGGAAAAGAACTAGCCCTCCTATCTCTGTAAAGTTTAATACATCTCTTTTGAGAGGATACAATCAACTCTTTGGTTCTGGACAAATTTATCATTTTACTTTGAAATAAAGAGAAAAATACCGGTACTGCATATTTGGTTTGTAAAAGCCTAACCACTTTATCCCCCTCCCCTTCATTTTTGGCAATTTTATTTACAAAAATTAACATCTTTTATCTGACATCTATGGAACATTACACAAGTACACTTTCAACTGCATTTGTTTTGAAAAACATAACCCCCCTTCTCTTTTACCTATATCACTTAATTTTTATTTATTTATTTACATTGCTACAGACTTTGGAGTCCATTTGAAAAACTTGACAACTTCATAATGATTGGTGTATATTGTTTAAATATCATACAAAACAATTTAATGCAGAAAAGTGGCTTATAGTCTGCTGTTATTAGAATTATAAACTTTTACAGTGTAATAATACAAACTAACTAAGTCCAAAAATTTCTTATTAAAATTAACTGTTGGTTAAGATACAAGAACATAACAAACTGTTTTGGTTTAACAATTTTATTCCAAGTTTAACCCTACTGTGACAGTTAGCAAGCTTGCACATTCCTGTTAAGGGATTATTTTCTGTATACAAGTGTTTAACTTCATTAAGAAAAATGTTTTTATTTGACAAGTAATTCTTTGGGGTAAATTGAATCTTAAACTTCCTAGCAATTCTGAACAATCAATGTTACCATTGCAAAAATTTAACAAAAACTTAAAATCATCAAGTTCACGAAATGATTACAGTGATGGTATTCTTGAGATGGATGCAATGTGAGTGTATGTATGATCATGGTATGGGTCTAGAAAACCCTAACTAAATGCCATGTACCTACAAAAATGTATGCTGAACAGTTTCTATTCATTTGGTTTGAGATAATGTGAACAGGTGACCAAATTACTGATGAATATGCTGATTTTGACCTTACAATGGATATATACATTGTTCTAAGTGCTTCAGTGTAATGGATTTCATGACATGTCATTATAACAAATCCTAGTTTTTGTGATGATTTGGATTACAATACTGTCTACATACATGTTCATCGAAACTCATTTTACTATCTAATTCATACTCCTAAATCATTAATTGAGTACACCTGCTCCAACTCAATACCACTTATTGAGTATTTTGATAAAATTTTCTTACTTGCTCATGTAAATGTTTGCATATTTTTTGGATTTAAATGTAAGACCAATTATTGAGAGTAATGCAACAATTCTGAAGATCACATATGTCATTAATTGATTATATACTTCTCAAACACTTTAAGTCATCATCAAAAATAAAACTTGACATTGTTCATAATTTTACATATGTCAATTATAAATATGATAAACAGAAGTGGACCGAGATGGGAACCCTGTGGGACACCGGATAATACTGATATTTTAATTGAAGTAAATGCTTTATATTTAACTATCTGAACCCTGTTAGTTAAGTAAGTTTCTAGCAACTTGAGAAGGCATCCCACCATCCCAAATGATTTAAGTTTAAAAACTAAATAGTTTATGATTGACAGAATCAAAAGCTTCACTCAAGTCAGTATAGATGCAATCAACTTGAGTTCCATTTTCTAAGGAGGTTATAATATATTGTAAGTGACACATTAAGTTTGTTTGGACATTTCTTCTTTGCAAGAATCCATACTGCTATGGTGATAAATAAGGGAATATAGTAATCTTTAATTTTTTAGTTACAATGGATTCCAGGAGTTTTGGTATTATTTAAATTACATTAGGTCTCTAGTTTCTAATATCACTTTGGGGGCCTGATTTGTGTAGAGGAGTGATAAATGCTGATTTCCATTCCTTTGGGACTATACCTTCACTAAGAGATCTCTCAAATAATAATTTTAATATTGAATCAATTATATATTTGCATTTCTTTAGCAAAAATGGTGGAATACCATCAGAACCTGCACTTTTATTGCCATCAAGTTTTTTAATTTCTGAGATGATTTCTGGACTGTAAATATTAATTGCATTTATGGTTAAATTTGTTTGATCTTCTAAATTTATTTTAGTGTTATAAGAGGTTTTATAAGATTATTTACAGTATTCGGCAAATTCATTAACTATCCTAGTTCCTCCAGTTAGGGTCTGCAAGTCTTTAAACATAAGACCCAAAACTGGGATTATAGTTACTGGGCAGCCCAATTAAATTTGGCACCATATGTTAGGAGTAGCAAAAATCAATCTGGCCGTTAGAAGTACTCGTTATAAACTGTAGAAGTGTTTGTAATAAGCAGCCAGAGCTTGAAAGCGTTATTAGTAGCACAGAAGCTGATATTGTATTAGGTACTGAAAGCTGGTTAAAACTGGATATAAGTTCAGCAGAAATTTTTAACCACTAGCATGAATGTTTTCCTGTGAGGATAGGTTACATTCAAATGGAGGTGGTGTATTTATAGCTGTTCGTAAACACCTGTCGTGTAACGAAATAAATATTGATACAGGTCTGTGAAATCCTATGGATTAGAATAAAAGTAGCTAGGACAAAACCTTGTAATAGGGTCTTTCTATCGTCCACCAGATGCAGATGTAGGTGTCGCTGAGGCCTAACGTAAGTAATATAGCTCTTCAATTTCCGGATCATGGAGTAATACTAGGAGGCGTACTTCAAATTGCCATATATTGACTGGAGTAATTATGCCCACATTACTGGTGGCAGGGATAAAATATCCTGTGAGATTATTCTTGACCTTTTCTCAGATCTTAATCTTGAGCAGCTTGTCACTGAACCAACACTGTGCCGCAATGATAACGAAAACATTCTAGATATTCTCGTTACAAATAGGCCTGAATTATTCACAGACATTTCTACCACCACGGGAATAAGTGATCATAAAGCTGTAATTGCTACAGTAAAATTAACAGTCGCGCACAAAAAGAAAAAAGAAAGGGTCGTTTACAGGTTCAAAAAGGCCCCAAAGGAGAGTTTAAGAATGTTTTTGATGTTGCTGTTGTTGTTGGAGTTTAAAAGGCGCGTCGACGGCGGGGTCAATAGCGCCCTAACATCAACCGGCTAGCAATGTGTCTTAAAAACTAAATATTACCATCTGTAAACGTTTTTGAGGAACAATTACATTACATTTATAGCAGGAAGACGCTTGGTTGAAGAGATGTGGCTTCAATTTATAAATATAGTCAGGGAAGGTATGGACCTACATATACCTAAAACGACGGGAACGATCCCCCGTGGTGTACGCATGAAGTTAAAGGGTTAGTTAAAAAGCAAAGGAAGATTCATGCACGCTCAAGAAGGATGATGTATAGGAGTGATTTAGAAAAGCTAGCTGAGACAAGAGGACAGGTCAAGAACGCGATGCGCAAGGCCTTTAATGACTTTCGACGCAACTCACTTTCCAAGAGCCTCATTGAAAATCCAAAGAAATTTTGGTCGTATGTAAAAAAAATAAGTGGTTGTGACAACTATATGCCAGTTCTACTACAAGACAGTCGGGAAGTTGATGACAGCCACGACAAGGCTACTGTATTTAACGCCGAATTTAAAAATTCCTTCACTGACGAAAACATGGAAAAAATTCCCATTTTTTCAGGGCCTATTGAATTTGAGATGGATCTAGTACAAATTGATAGGGTAGGTATCATAAAGCAATTAAAGCTCCTGAAGTGGGGGAAAGCGCCGGGTCCTGATGGTATACCAGTAAGAGTATTTTCGGAATACGCGGAAGAAATAGAACCATTTCTGTCAGATATATTTCGTAAATCTTTAGAGGAAAAAAAAGTAACTTCTGACTGGAAAATAGTGCAGATGATTCCCGTTTTCAAGAAAGGAGATCTGAGAGATCGTAGGAATTATCAACCCGTATCTCTAACATCTGTTTGCAGTAGAATTCTGGAGCATGTCATATGCTGTAATGTTCTGAAGTTTCTAGATGAAAACGAGTTACTTACAGCATACCAACACTGATTTCGGAAGAACCGATCATGTGAAACGCAAATGGCTCTATTTTCGGATGATGTAATGAAAGTTATTGATGCAGGATCACAAGTTGATGCTATTTTCTTGGATTTTCAGATAGCTTTTGACTCTGTACCACACAACCATCTTTTTAGCGAAGATCCTGAGTGTACTGGTATATCTGATCAGATTTGCGAATGGATACGCGATTTTCTAACTGGTTGGTCACAGTATAGTCATTGTAGATGGGGAAGCCTCTTCTAAACTAGATGTTACTTCGGGCATTCCTCAAGGAAGTGTAATAGGACCACTTCTTTTCTTAATTTTTATAAACGATCTCGGTGACAACGTTAATTGCAGGATGCTGATTTTTTGCTGATGATGCAGTTATTTATAGGGAAGTGAGGTGCTCTGACTGATTGCTTAGAAATTGAGCGCGATCTGGATGTTATTTCGGAATGGTGCTGTAAATGGCAGCTTACTCTTAACTGTAAAAAGTGCAAGGCAATGCACATAAGTAATAAAAAGACCCCGCTTGCTCAGGAGTACAAAGTTAACAATTCAGTTGTTGACACCGTGGAATTCCCTGAAGTATCTAGGCGTAACAGTACAAAGCAACATGAAATGGGACTTGCACATAACTTCCATTGTAGGCAAAGCTAATTCCAAACTACGATTCATAGGACGTATTTTGAGAAGTTGTAATGCTCATACAAAGGAAATAGCATACAAAACACTAGTGCGTCTGCATTTGGAATACTGTTGTGGAATTTGGGATCCTGTATCGCAAGGGATTGATTGACACAATAGAGAAAGTACAGAGGAGAGCCGCTCGATTCGTGACTGCTAGTTACAGTCCTTACGTAAGTGTCACAGAGCTGATTCGTGGGTTGGGCTGGGATTGTTTGGCGGACAGACGACGTTGTTTTCATTTGAATTTGCTGGAGAATATGCAAAAATCTTTAAGTTACGAGTGCAACGAAATACTTCTTCTGCCAACCTATTTAGGTCGCAATGACAGGAGGGATAAGATTCGAGAAATAAGATGCCGTACTGATTCATTTATGTATTCCTTTCTTTCCTTGTTCTGTTCGGGATTGGAATGCACAGAATTAGGATTGGTGCTTAGCACCCTCTGCCACCCACAGTATTTGTGATTTGCAGAGTATAGATGTAGATTGTAGATGTAGATAACATCGGGTAAATCTCTACTACAATAGAATACAATACATTCATTTTCCATTTATCCCAATATAAGAGACTGGCTCTGTGGGAATGTGGAAAGTTGTCAATTTACAGATAAACAGTTGCATAACAAAATAATAAGTACACCAGTAGACGTACAGTCATAGCATACATGGTACATTAAACAATTCCATAACAAAATAATACATACACCAGAAGATGTACAGTCATAGCATCTTTTGGAGTTAAATTTTGAGGATTTTTTGTTATGGAATTCCCTATTTCTATACAGAAAGCATTAAAGTATCTTTTGGCTACAATTATGCATTTATTTCTCAGATTTCAAAATTGAGAGTAATTATATCCTGAATGCTTGTAAAAAGTATGGGCTGTCTTCTTCTCAACGATAGTGATTCTAACTTCCTTAAAGTACCATCTTGGGAATTTTGACAAAGATTTGCTTTCTTGGCACCAAAAAATTTATACACTTATTGATACAAGAATGAAATCTACTGATGCACTCTTCAAATGAGCTTCCATTCCAGTCATTATAAGCTATAAAGTTTCTGATTTCTTATGTTATACTAGGATAATCTGCTATACTAAAATTATTTATCCAGTTATTGTATAGTATCGAGGAGTAGCCATGCTTAACTATGTCTCTAAATATAAAGAAGGATGATTTGCATCGGGAGATATGACACACTCATTTACTATAGTACAATTTATATCGAGAAAGTTTGAAAACATAAGGCCTAGTGTTACACCAAAGATATTAACTTTATTATTAATTTCAAAAAGGTTTAATAATGAGGTTGAATCTGACAATTTCTTTGATAATGTCTTCCCAAAGAGTTGTCTTGGCAGTGTAGAAAGGATAGCTGCTGTTATTGCAGCATTTCCATTGCACGTTTGGCATATTAAAGTCTCTAAACAATAACTAGTATGAGTCCAGGTACTTAAGATTTATATCTACAACAGCCTTGCAGTAAGAAATTAGAGTAGTTTCTGTTGTTATTGGAGGAAAGTATGCAACTCCTACGGTTAAGCTATTTTTATTTCCTAAGATTCGTATAAATAAATGCTCAACATCAGTTGTTACATCTAATTGAAGACATTGGTATTTATTCTTAATAGCTATTAGAATGCCACCACCTCTAGAGAATGGACTGTTGTTTACAATTCTGTCATTTCTAAAGATAACATAATTATTAAGATTTAACTCTGCATTATAAGACATGACTCTGTTAACACAATATTGTCATAATCATTCAAAATGTAAATTGCTTTTTCAACTTCCTTTAGTTTTGTTTAAGCAGATGCACATTTTGATAATAAAATTTTATGCAATTTATACAATTATATTTTTTGAATTTCTATTGTTTTTCATTATATCAACTATCCTAGGTTGTCCATTAACATATTTCATTGTTTTCACTACTTTTTCCTCATTCAGAATGTTCAATTGATCACGAAGCTTGTTTAAGTCATTTCTCTGCATCGGTGTTAGGTCAGCAGATATATTTATTGGGCTTTCATGTTTTTATTTATTTTTAAAATATTCAGATCAGTTACAGGGTCATAAATTATCACTTTAATTGGTCTAAGTTGTCCCTTGTCTTTTTACTTCGCACAGCAGCTTCAAACCTATAAAAAATTTTGATACTGATTTTTTATCCAGTTCTATCCTCTCAGTAAACAAGTTAGAATCAGACTCCTTTATGCTGAATACAATTAAGTTCTTTTTGCACATAGCCCTATCGAAGATTGTCCATCGATGTTTTTAACCTTGTCATTTAACTTGCTGACCTAATACTGCCTGATTTTAGTTGTTCAATTGTTTTATTCATCTTACTCACATCATCCGACAGCTTTGTAATCTGTGTTAATACCTGAGGAAGTGATCGTAACCCATTCTCACAATAATTACAGAAGAATTTCAATGAACGCTTTTTTAGTTCTAAATACCTAACCTCAGATGTAGTTAGTTCCTCAGATACAGTTAGTTCACCACAGGCCACATGGATAGGATGATGGCTACTATCACATTTAAAGTACTTTCCAAGATCTTCTTCACATGAGGAATTGCAAACCAAACAGCTTAACCCTTTAACTGCTACGGTTTGCCCGGCCGAGCCCTCGCTGAGTGCGGCTTTCTTTAGGCCTAAGCCATTTACCTGCGCTGGAATGCCGCGTTCGACCGGACCGCTGTGTACTGAATACGTCTAGAGCGTTGTGTCTGACGTTCTTCTGCTGTCACTCTGCGATTTGAAACCGCAGATACAAAATAACTGCTGTTAATATAACATCTAAAGTTTTTCAATTTAAAGCTCCTCTAAAAGTGAATGTCTGCGTAATCAAACATGCCGGTACTTCATATACTAAATAGATATTACAGCAACTGAAATATTTTTAGTTTGTGAGTGTAGTAATTTATCTGGAAAGAACCTTTTCGAATACCTTTCACAAATTCTGCACAAATTTTCCAGCCTTCTTTTTGACCCGGGCTAATATATTTTTTTTTTTTTGGTTGTATTTTGTTTAGTTTTAGAGGCGTATAAATGTAATATAATTATTTCTCTGCAGTTAACCATGGTTAGTAATTATTTTTGTGTGATGAGCCTTGAATAATGGTACAACACACAGTGATATATTACATGTTCTGCATTGGTTTCTCGACGCACTTTCTGTATCGAACATACAGCACATTTACGCATTGACGTGCTCTTCTTTGAATTTGTAATATGAATGAAATTTGGAAAATGTCTCACAGTAAATCCTTGACGATATTCTTTATCAGAGCGTCTTCCATTGCTAGGTTCATTCTGTTCTGTGGCATAGGCTTCAACAACTTCTCTAAGGGGACGTCCATAAATTACGTGAGGTGAAATAGGGGGGGGGGGGGGGCGGCGAAATATTACCAAGGGAGAGAGGGGGTCAACGGAAATCTCACGTGAAATTTTTTGGACTGTAGAGTTAAAAAAAAAAGTCTACAAATGACGCGAAAGTCGATGTATTTTCTCAAAAAGTGCAGCTTTGGAAGGTTGCGACCTAAAAAAAAAGGTCTCAAAAAGTTGCGAGGGCGAATTCTAGGGGGGGGGGGGGTGGCGTCTCACGGACCTGATCTTACAAGACGGGGGGGGGGGGGTGTCAGGAAATCCTGAAAAATACCTCACGAAATTTAAATTTATGGATGCAACAGACGAAACTCTGCAACTGGCATTTTTCGTCCGGTTACTACTCGGTGAAGAGCGTGAGCATTTAAAACGCAGTGTTCGAGAATGTGGAAAAAGAACTTTTTAAACCACTTCATAGTGAAAATATAGTGTGAATTGATTCTCGCGTATCTGTTTGTCTCATCAGCAATAGATATCATATAATATTCCGTTAGAAATATCAGGAAAAATTACAAACTGCTGGAATGTTAACGTAATCCACACTTGTGTCCTGCAGCTTAATCGACAAGCACATGCTGTCAAATGTGTCACTAAAGCATTCTCTTTTTCCACACATTTCACTCGCACAATCTGTAGCTTCAAACTCTGAAAAATGGTCATTTACCACTAGCTGATGTACACAGCTTAGGAAAATTACATCGAGATCCTGTCGAAGGGTTATCACTGTCATCCATATCAAAGTGATCATATTCAATGTTGCTTCTAGTAAGAATCTCCATGATTTCTTCCGCGGTACAAACACGACGGCGTATTCGGGAGGACGATGGTTCGAATCCCCGTCCAGGCATCCAGATTTGGGTTTTCCATGGTTTCCCCAAATCACTCCAGGCAAATGCCGGGATGCTTCCTTAAAAAGGCCATAGCCGAATTCCTTCCCATTCCTTGCCCCCATTCTTTACCATCTCTAAATACCTCGCTGTTAAGAGACGTTAAGCAGTTAAAAAAATAATGACTGTATGCCATTATCTCAGTGAAAACTAAAAGGAAAAGAGCAACACAAATTAGATCGCAGCTGCCAACGCTCAAGGGCCGAATGAGGAAAACAACTAACCACCCTGGGTGGAAATATGGCTTCATAGCCAGGCCGCTAAGAGGCTAGCGTGTTAACACGTCTGGAGCACAGACAGGGCGGCGAGGCGGCGCGTGTATACACGTCTGGAGCACAGACTGAGCGGCAAGACTGCGCGTGTATACACGTCTGGAGTACCTGGGCGCAGTAGTAGCCACGCGCGTTAACACGTCTACAGCAGTCAAAGGGTTAAAGCCATTATACCAATGTGCAACCTAGACTTGAACCATGACAAAGTGAATTATTTTAAAAAAACAAACCCATGCACTCACACAAGCTTCAATCAGTAACAACTATTTTATTTTTCTTTGAATGTAAAATCTTTTCACGAACAATATGTATAATATTTAGTTCCCATTTAGTCAGTGTTAGAAGAATGTCGCAACTAGTATTCCACCTTAAAACAAATTAACTCACGGAGTTTCACTGTGTATCACCATGCACGAATGTGGCCATTTGCCAATGTTTGTTCTACAAATCCACTGTTTTTATCCAATTTTTATGATACATTGCTCACATGTGTAATAAAACAGAGTGTTTTGGTTGCAAAGTGATAAAGGTGCTTACTTTTGAAAGTTTCAGGAAACGTTCCCCGGTTTAAGTCCTGGTGGAAGCAAGAACTTTGCTCACATGAGCATTTCAGGACTGTGGTTTGGATTTCACATTGAAATTTAGGTCCCAGAGGAAAGGAACTAGTCATCCTGACTCTGACACAAGGATTAGTACACTTTCTTTGGTATGATTCAACCAACCTCTGTGCTGTGGACTAAGTTTTTGATTTTAGTTTTCACTTTAAAACAAAAAGGAGAGCACTGTCTACATTTGGTTTGACAAATCCCACCCCTCTACTCAGTTACACCACCCTCTTCATTTATGGCAATATTATTCAAACAAGTATACTGTTTTCATTAGTTTATGGTGGAACTCTGTATATATGCACATTAAAACAAATAGAAAAAGTCTTTCTATGTTTGGTCTACAAAATCCTAATCCCTCTCTTCCTTTGCCCCCCTTAAAATTCTTCCATTGTTTTTCTAAGCAAATACACAGTTTTTTTTCCAATTTTGAAAGTACTTAGCACACTGTACTTAAAACAGAGTGGTCTGAAAACATAGTGGTTAAGGCTCTTGCTTTCAACAGGCTCTTTGTCCAATTTTGGGTTCAAATTCCGGTGGAAGAAGGAAGTTTTAAGAGTTGTATATGATCAGTGGCTTAGTATCCCCCCTTAGGCAGTAGCCAACTCCCTTTTTGGTTGATGACTGACCTTTTTTTAAAAAAAAAAAAAAATACTGTCTACATTTTGTTTGTAAAAATCCAACCATTATCCCCCTTTACCACCATTAATTTTTGTTAATGTTCCTTATTTAAGCCCACAGATTGTATCTGATTTTGATGAAACTTTCCAAACTTTAAAACAAATAGAGAAATTTGCTTTACAAAAACTCTCCACTCTCCCTTAAGAAAAAGTTACAATTGGTACTATTTAGAAGGTGTGCATATATGTTTTAAAATAAGTGATATATGATGTTTGCATTTAGTTTACTAAACTTCACCTGCTTTTTCCTTTACTCCTCTTAAGATTAATTTACTCAAGCATTTTTTTCATTTTTTCCCCCCCTCGGTAGGAAATCTGCCTAAGTGGATGATGATAGAGAATGTTTACTACAATCTGACTAAAAGGGATAAAGCATCAGAACTTTCATATCCACTCACTAATAATGCTGGGTACTCTGTTCTTGCAGAAGATGAAAGACCAAAAATATTGTATATCCCAAAGCACTAAAATAAACTTTTTCAATCTTAATGTGATACATAAAGATCATTGTCTTTCATTTATTTTGTACATGTTAATGTGTCTGTGTATGCCTATCCACTTAAGAGAGAAAAAGTGGCATTGCAATGCATGCTGGGTAAAGCTAGGGAGGAGCTAAATGAAAATCTATTACATTTGACATTTTTATTCTTCTGGTTATGTAGTGTTCAGACCAACATACATCAGTTCTATTGAAAGAATTCAATTCATTTATGTGATCTGGCAATTCATCCTCTTTGTTTGAAATCCTTCTGATATTTTGATTTCATATACTGATACAATTTTTAAATTTTGGTTTCTTAAACTAATTGTATTAATACTCTCTTCCTAAAACTTTAACCTAAAAAATGGAGCTGCCCTAAGAACACAAAATCATCAGAAGTGGTGGCTCCAATTAAAAGTCTGGCTATCAAGGTTGAAAGAACCCCCTTTCCAATACTATTGAGGCAAAAGCCATGCATAGTGTAAACCATCCTATCAATAGCCTCCACAGGTACCCTTCTAATGCCAGAACTGATGCCAGAGTTTAGAAGCCATTCTAGCTCTACATTCACTTGCCTCACAGCAGAGTTCATCTGTGGCCAATCATAGCATCTCAGGATCAACATCATAATGACCTTAATATGGCACACTGTGTTTGCTATTTTCCATTCCTATCCAAACTATTTCCTACTCATACCACTCTCACTATATGATCCTGATCTATTAAGACCTTACACAAAGAACCTATACCCTCTACCCCTTGATCAAGAGAAGCACTTGGTTTTTAATAAACGCATGAACTGGAACTCTGATCCTAATTTTTCCTGCACTAGGGGTCCATACCTCTTCTGTGACCATGACTTAGCTAGCAAGACATTCTTTTTACCTTATACTTGTCTACTAGATTTACCTACACAGCTTTTCATAAAGTTCACTGTCTCTTCCCTACGCCTGCAGCTACAGAAGGCTCATCCTTGTCTA